>VWZK01018861.1:0-16860 GCA_013396935.1 Baryphthengus martii
TCTTTTCTTAGGTTTTATTTCTCCCTCTCCTTGTTTAGGTTTGTTGTTTGTTTTGGTTTTTTAATATTCCTTTTCACTACAATTACTATGTTTATTATAATAATTATACTTTATTTTGTTTTAGTTATTAAATCATTCTTAACCCATGAGCTTCACTTCTTTTTCTTATGATTCTCCTCCTCATCCCACTAGAACAGGAGAAGAATGAGTGAGCAGCTCCATGATACTAAGTTGCTGGCTGGGGTTAAACTATGACAAGTGTTTCCCATAGAAATGTACATTTCATAATATATATGTATAAATTATCTGAATCTAATTGGTGTTTGGGTAACCTTTTTTTCTTTCCCTGAAGTGGAAAGAAATTTTCCTTTCACAAGTGTTTGATATTAGCATTATATTTAAAATCTTTGTATTCGTTGATTATAGGTAGCTACATTCACAGAATCACAGAATATTAGGGGCTGGAAGGGACCGCGGAAGATCATCAAGTCCAACCCCACTGCCAGAGCAGGATCACCTACAGTAGATCACGCAGGAACACATCCAGGTGGTTTTTGAATGTCTCCAGAGAGGGAGACTCCACAACCTCCCTGGGCAGCCTGTTCCAGTGGTCTGTCACCCTCACTGTGAAAAAGTGTTTCCTTGTCTTTAGACTTTAAACTCCTCTGCTCCAGTTTGCACCCATTGCCCCTTGCCCTGTCATTGGGTGCCACCGAGAAGAGCCTGGCTCCGTCCTCCTGACACTCGCCCTTTCCATATTTATAAACATTAATGAGGTCACCCCTCAGTCTCCTCTTCTCCAAGCTAAAGAGACCCAGCTCCCTCAATCTCTCCTCAATTATGAGAAAGCATTTGAATTTTAAAAAAGGAATGAGCAATATATCAAATGCAAGATAGATTAATAGTAGTTTGTCATTAGTTAACACTCAAAGTCCATATCAATCCTTGGAGGTCAAAACTTGTTTCCATGTGAAGACTAGCTGAGGCCTGAGTACTAAGGATCACTGAGCTTCCGAGCTACTAATAATGCTGTTAGTAAAGATAATAAATCCTGATACAGTATTTTTGCCAGATATGTCCAATTAACATTCAACATGAATGACAGGTAAATAAGACTGATCGATATTTTCTGTCAAAATTATTCCCCTGTTTATAGTTGTCTTTTGACTAAACAGGTTTTTTTTCATAAAGTATATCACTTTCACAGAAAGTGTGAGGATCGTTTTTTTTCTGATGGAAACAATGACTATATTACATATTCTGGTTTGGATGCCATGATACAATGCATCAATTAGATAAGTTTCATCATGATACAAGGCATCAATTAGGTAAGTCTTAGTTTTAGTTTTCAATCACAGCTCAGAGTTCAGTCAGAAAATTCTAATATTTTTCTATTGATGAAGAGAGAAAAGCATAGTAATGTGTTTATACAAAAGTTGAGAGATAAAATCTTATGAAATGGAAGCCACTGCTGGGCATTAGTATTTTTTTTGCTTGGCATTCACAACACAGTAAGAGTGCATCATATGAATAATTTACAGAAACATTGTCTCTGTCCACTGAGAAACGTCTGTTTGCATGTACTGGTACAGTTAAGAGAAGGGATCAATCCAGATGTTCACTGCCTTCACTGAAATTATCTCTGAGTGATTCCCCAACTGCCTAGATTTGTTTCATCATTATACAGCTCAAATTCCCTATGGATGTCTGAAAACAACAGGATAGATGTAGAACAGAGTTTATCATGTAAAAAAGGAAGCTATTTTGACATGTCTCTATTCAAAGAGGGCATCATTCTGGTGGGCAAAAGCACTTGTTCAGGTAGAATGAATTAACCTGCTATTGCAAGCATACTAGCCTGAGGAATTTATCTGGGCACAATCACAATAGTAAATGGGGATTTAACCAATACTGGGCTTTTTTGAACTGGGCTTTACTCCTCGTACAGGAGAATGCAGAAGAAGGGGAGATTTCTCTATGCTCATCAGCTCTCCCTCCACTTTCCTTACTAGTTTAGACATCACTAGTGATTTCCAGATTTCAATTCAGATCCAGCTAAAAATAGGAAGGAAAAAAAGTAAAGTACCTTACACTCTCTGGCTTCCATATACCTCTTAAAATGGCCATTCTTTTTCTCTGCATGCTCCCTAATGTCCCCAATGTAACCTCTTATTTCTTCCTTTACCAATTCTTCCATTTTATTTTATTTTTTTTTAATTAATTTTAATAAATTTAAGGTCCCTTCCTACCCAGACCCTTCTGTTACTCTCTGATGCTGTGATTCTCTCAAAGCTCAGAGTACGTCTACACTTTTTTAGAAGAACGATCCTATCTCTGAACTTACTTTAAGAAATTAATCTAATAATGAAGTCTACAAAGAATGTAAGAAGAAAAAGAACAATCTCAGATTACTGATCAATGGGTCTTTCTAACCAAAAAGTCTGTTTGTTAATAAAACTCAAGTTGGCATTTTTATGGGAAGATGCTGTTGGTCTCACAGTCATTACCATTTTAAGAGAGAATAAAAAGGAATCTTTGTAAGTAAATCCTATATAGCAGTGGAAAATGGAAGTGCAAAACACAATAAATATTTTAAAAATTCAATAAACTAGTAGAAAGAGGAGAAATAATAGGTCACTAGTAAAGTGAAAGACAAAATTTAAGAAAAAGCAAATGCAGTTGCCGTCATTTCATTCCTGAAGACAGAGGGGAATATTTCAAATTACTGCAATGTAACTAAAAATTTAATGGCTCAGTGCTGTAATATCTGACTGAAAGTGAGAAATTACTAAACAAATGTTTAAAAAATTTAGCAAAAGCAGTTCACTTTGAGATCCTCTAAGCCTGCTAAATTCTAAGAGGGTAAAATGGAAAATTTGCTATTCTGCCATTAAAGTGGTGTGGTTTCAAGGTGAAAATCATATCCTAAATTACATTAAAGAAGAGCAAAAACATTTGAGAAAAAGATGATTCTTATATAACTAAATCTGAGTCTGGAAAACTGACAAAGTTGTGAAGATTATGAATTCAAAGACAGCAGCATGCTACGGTGCCGAAACTGTTTTTATGTTTAGTGGAAGAGTATTTTCTGTGGGAAATTCAGAATTTACACAGGTCATTGCAAATCTAACCTTAAACAGAATATTTATTTCTGAAACTTTGCAATTACACCTTTTCTTGTCATTAACTAAGCCAATATCTTTGTTGTTTGTAACAATAGTCCCTGAAATCATGCAATAGAGTCCCAAAGGCAGGTTTAGTTTTGTTAGGGCTTTTTTTCCATTCAGATTCCCATAGTAACAAATGTATTTCAAGACTTACAAAATACTCTTGAAACTGCAGCACTGACATCTTGCTATTAATACCTTTAAAGACTGAGATTAATTTCATATAGAAAAGGTTATGTTCCTTAATTTATCTAAAATACAAGGGAACTGAATCTTTCCTGTACAGTAAAGGTATTTTCGTGTAAAAGTCTTGGAAGCAGTTCTGGGCATCTGCATTGCATATCATCACTGCTTTACAATCTTCTTTAAGGCACTGAAAAAGGAAGAGATTGCTTGGTTTTGCTTAGCACATTGGTTTCATATTTAGGTAATTTGATATATACAGTAAAATTTGTGTTGTGAGAGGCAGTTATTTAAAGTCTCATTAGATATACTTTGATGTTTCAGCAACAGAATTACAAAGAAATGGTTGTATCAATAAATATTCATTCTAATGGGGAAGAAATGGATTAGAGGTTCTAACAGGCTCTTGTAAGTAGAAATATGGGGCTAAGCAGAGTATAGAATGTCAGTGACATGCTTGAGAAAGTAATATTTAGAATCATAGGACTACTTCTATGGCATTGTGATCTCATTTTGTTGACCAAGCCTAACTAGCTGACAAATTTGAGCCTTCAAAGAACAAGAGCAATTCCATGAAGTTCTGATTTTCCTCAGTCTTAGCTTAAAAATTGGCTAGGTTCAACAGCCAAGTTATAATCCATCATTTACTTTAAGCAGACCTATTTTCAGAATTTCCCCCCCTGAAACAGATGGATGTCTGCTCAACACCGTCTTTTACCTGAGCTTGGGTGTGTTTAGGATTTCAGCATCCTCTGCAGTATCTCATTACATTTGGCTAGATAGGTCTCCCAACAGCAGGTGGGGATGCGAGGTACTTAAACCACGGACCATAGACTAGTTCAGAAGTGGTCTATGAAATGTTGCATCTGCTCAGACTGTTTCGGTCTCTGGAAGGGAGGAGCTGGGTGAGAGAAGTGATTTAGTTTCATTTGCATTGAAGAAGGTGTGAAGCATTGTTTATAAGCCAACAACAGTGTAAGCATTTAAATCACAAGCCTTTTGTGGTAACATGCTTCTTTTTTTTTCCCCCTCAGACTAGAGAATGCATGCTGACATAGCCAGCCTATGGATTCAGCTGAGGGGTACTTACTACCAGGATCATATCTGGGCTGTTATTTCCTAATGTTCTTTGCAGCCCATCTTCTAGACCAAAATAAGGACAAAAGGGGCTAATCATCTGAATTGTATGCAGATTATGGAATTACACTCTGACTTCAGAGTACGTCTGATCAAGAGCTTAGATGAGAACATCTCCTTGGGGAGTCTGCCTCTCTCCGCTGCTTCAGCTCAACTAGTTTCAGCCCACAGCCTTGTAACTTTATCTATGACAGTCCATTTCTGTTTATCCCTGTCCAAACCACATACATGGTGCTAATGGAGACATTATGGGCATGCAGCATCCCAAAGCAGTCTTTGTTCCCGATTCAGCCATGAAGAGGCCCCTTCTATTACCCTTTGTCTTTCCTTTTGCTTGCTCAGGCATCCTCACCTAGCTGTCCAAGAGAATTCACTGTTAGATACTGAAACATTTAGTAACTTCGACATAGACTGAATTTTAACTGAGGCTGCACACCATCATGTTAATTGAAGTGCAGGCAAAGGCTGGCCCTTCCGCACATTTGCTTTCTGTTTTCAGGAATTGTTGTCAGATCCTCTTGCCCCTTTGGGCTTGTCTCCGCCTGCATGTCTCCAGCAAGTTTCTTCTCACTTTTAGCTAGGAGCTATCAAAAGCACACTCCTTAAATTTTTAGGATTTCAGTCCGCGGTTTTGAAATATGCAAGATTTCTTAAATGATTATGACATCTTTAATATATGTCTTCTGAAAATTCAGCAAAGGTCTGATATGCAAACTCAATGGAATCTCACTGAAAGCCAGGCAGAGAAATTATTTTCACCATAGGTAAAGAGGCATTTTACTACTTCTGTGGGCTATTAACCAATTAAGATTCATGACTTCATAATAAGGAAGGAGTGTAGTACCAGATAGGAGATTACCTTGAACAGATGTAACCTGACTTGAGCCTGCACAGAATTTGCATTTTATAAATTATTTTCTAAATCCAGTAATTGCAAAACAATGCAACTTTTCTTCTTCTTACACGTAACTCATCTCCCTTCTTATGCAAAACAGATTTAATTTTAAGTTATCTACAGCTTTATGATTCATTCATTATTTTAGCTTCTCAATGTTTTGTTAAGCAGCTACATTGTGCACGTTTAGTGGTGCCCACTCTTCAAAGCTTTCTTGCTGCACATTTGGGCATATTTTACCTTGCACTTGGATAATGCTCTAACACTTTACTTTTTTTTCTCTTCCAGCTGGGGATGTACGAATGCCTTACATCCTTTACAAACACTTTATCATGCTTTACAAAGATGAGAAAACACTTTACAGATAAGGTGCTGGAAATTTGAACTGGTCAGGTGATTTCTCTGTGGCCAAGTTCTGAGGACAGGGAATAGAAATATAATGTTTTGTCTATTTCTCTGTTTCAGCCACCAATGTTTTTCTAATATTATCAGAGACTTCAAGCCTAAGAAATGTACCGCCACACATTTCTGTATTTGCTTTCAGCTGAGCTGGATGTGATACATAACTTGTCTATACTAGTCAACTTTCAGTTGAATTGCTATTCTTTTAACTATCTTTCTCCACCAACATTTCCCAGACCAATGCTTAACTACCATCAACCAACAAGAAAAAAAGTACTTCAAACTGTAATTTCCATATTGACTGTCTGGCATATCCTCAATCTCTCCAGAATAAATTTCCCTAAAAAATTCAATTTGAAAGGGTGAAGGGAGGAAAAAAAATTAGCTTTGTCAAATCCTAATCTCTAGAAAAGAATATCCCAAAATATGCTTAGAAGAAAACTCTGAAAATATAACACTCAAAACCATCAAAAAGTCCTAATTAGTTTCAAATTCAGCATTAAATGTCACTGTTTCCACATGCATGAAACACAGACCTGCCACATTTTTGTGAAGAATATGAAGAGACATGAAGTGACCATATCTGGCATATGGTGTTCATTTATGATCATTTGTGTTACCATAAAGACACAGGCAAATGAAAGGGCAGGACTCAATAACAAGTTAGTCATCTGGGCCCTGAGAGCACTGACATCGCACAGCGTGGCCATCCTGGCTGTGTACGACTCCGGTTTCCCTCACCAGGCCTGATCCTGACCCACACCTGTGGGCCCTGGTCCCCAGGGAGATGCCTGATGCCCTGGCCTGGGACTGCTCCAGCTGCCTTCCAGATGCCCTGCTCCCTTGCTGGGGGGGGGTGGGATATTGTTCAGCTGTGAGGCCCTGCCCTGCTGCCCTAGGGTTCCCTCCTCATTTCCCCCAGGGAGTCCCCAGCCTGTGTAGCACCCTGACATTTGTACGGGAAAAAGTGGAAGAAATAATATGATAATAAATATGAACACATAGCTAGATTAAGTACTTACAAAGGACAGAGCAACCTAAGAATTTAAGAATTAAACACCAAGGGGTGAGAAATTCAGCACGGAGTTATAACTAGAACTGGGATGAGACTAAGACGACAAGAGTTGCAGCAGACAGTAAAGAAATAACACAGAGTTGATTCTCAAGGACATACTGGAGAATCACCACATTGCTTGGGCCTCATATCAGCTGAATATATATACAAGTTCCTGCATTGTTCTTCCAATTTAGTTTCCACATAAAGATATTGGATAAGACTTCTTTAAAAGTTCTGATAAAAAGACGTAGCAATCTTTAAGCTATAGCAAATATAGAGGTCATGTCAGATTGCTGAATATGAAATAGTCAACTGGTCAGCTGAGAAACCTTGTGATTATTTTATAAAACAAAAATCACATTTAATGGAAATAAAACAGCAGCTTAACTAAGTCAAGGGTTATACAGATCTTAAGCATCACCTAGGTAGATTACTATCTTCTCAATGTTCTGCTGAGAAATGTAGACAGAATTCTTAGAAATTAGTGTTTTTACACAAAATTGAAGATACCTGAGGTAGCAAAAAGTATAAAGACATAGCAAATGGTTACCTTGTTAATCAAGGTAACACCACATGAGATAAATCTGGACAGGAGAAAGTAAAGAATTTGTTCACACATGAGTGAAGGAGTAGGCTACTTGTTTGCTACAATACATATAAATGAAAATTATTGTTAAGTGAAAAGACTGAAATTCTTTTCTATGAAAAAGTGTGAGTCTGAATTCTTGACAGATGAGGTAGAAATTGCAACCTTGGATAAGAAACAGTGCTTTCCATCGAAAAGAAGTTCATAAAAGCCAGGAAAATTTGGAACCAAAATGAACTCATGGGAATCCAGGCCAACTGGTTCCTTTATCTTATCAGTAACCTCTTGAGCCAGCAATAACAAGAAATGATCATCAGGTCCTCTGATTAACCAGGGAAGCCTTGAAGTCCTCCAGACCGGCAACTGATAATATTAGCCAGGTGATAAATGTGATGCTCAGAAGCTTGGAGATCTACAACTACTTATTGGGATCTAACAGGAAGGAAAATTGGTGTCTGTGAAACTTGGAAATGACCATCATGCCTACACCTGGGAGTCAGGTTATGAGGAAATGGGAGTTCAGAGAGGCAAGTTGTCTCCTCAGGAAGTAGATTTCCATTCAGTTAAAATTAATATTAATATTTTCTGTTTTCTTAAATCAGCATTTTCCCCATGAGTATCCTGTCAGAAAACTTAGGAACAGCAGAAAGAACAACTGAGACTCTGCAATTTCATCTTTGTGGTATTTTTCCTGAGGGTCTCGTTAGGAAGGCCTTGTCATAGAGCATGGTAGAACTTTGAAGTATAAGAGAATTTGTCTGGGCATCAGAGAAAGAAATATTAAAAAGGTAAAAAGATGGAAAGGTTATTTGAAAACTGATGGGTGGGAGTAGAAATGAAATTAAAACGCAAAATCTGTAGTACTTCAGATTTTTTTTTTTAGCCTGGAGCCTTATTGATTGACATTGTTGGGGGATTGAGCTGTCGGCAGCATACTGCTTTCCTTTACAGCAAAGGAATTCATAGACTCTGTAGGTACAAAGCAAATTAGAGACACAAAGAAAAAAAAAAACACATTATTTTCTGATGGATGTTTTTCCTTACCAGAGTTTTCACTTGCTACAATGCAAAGAGCAGGGTGCACAAGGTTATATGTAAATAAATGTCAGGTTTTTTCATACCAAATGGGAATGGGAAGAAAAATGCTCTATTACATCCATGCAAGTGAAAAAATTGGCATCCACATTTACAGCAGTGAATGGATGAAGACGTACAAAACATTTTAAATGCACAAAATGAGGAAAGCTCTTGATCTGCAAATTGCACTGTACTTTATAGGTGTTTTATCAAGAAGACCGTTTTTCACCAAACTGCTCCTGTGTCAAGATGTTCAACTATTTGACATGATTTCTTGCCATAATCTGGCATAATCCGTCAAATAGAAAGGTGAAAATTAGGCCACATATCCTAAAACTATAGTTTCTACACAGTTAAAAACTTATCTAAAGAATTTAAGAACAAAAGAATCACAGAACTGCTACAAGGTGGAAGTAAAATGGTAAATGCCGCTCGTTTTTTTCAGCCACAATATCTTATGTGGATGCTCCTGAACTGAGAGCATACTGTTGCACATGGCAAGTACAGTACAGCAGCACGGAAAGCTGTCTTCCTGTCAGACAATCCCCTTGTGTGCTAAAGAATTACAGCTCCACTTCACCACAACAATCCAGTTATCTCAATACATTTTCCACATTTGGGATTTAAGCTGAATATCAGAAAGGTTTTATAAGAGGCAGGAGAGAAAAAAAGCAGGAAGCGGGAAAGAGAGATGTGTTAGGTCAGAATATGTTTAAGTCACAGTTCTCTTCTTGTATTAACAGTTTTGATGTTAAATGCAGGATCAAAGAGCCTCTCTCAAATACACGTAAATGTTATCATGCAGATGAATGCTATAAACTGAGTTCTATCATTCAGTTGCAATTTGTGGTGTAATTCCAGGTCCCCACATGTGGTACTAAATATACATCCCTGGGCAGGTTCTACGCAGGTATATAGCTACAGGTTTCCTTAGATATGTTCACTCTTCAATTTCTGTCCAGGAATAAAATAAAAACTACACCTGTACTTTGCTTGAACTTCCAGATAACTAACTATCAGCCTGGGCTACATCTCTGTGAATGTTTCCTGATGTCCATATTCTCCCAACAAATGACCACAGCTTATGCACAGATTAGTTCTAAAGCATGTATACTGTGAGTTCAGCAACCTGGGACACGTGCACTGTACTGAGCACTTGCAGGCTAACTCCTCAAAGTACGTCTGTTCCACCAATTCCAGTGTATCAAATTCCCTGCCTGAGTGTGAATATATATGTTTCCGTCAGGGCAATCCTTGCTGATATTGTCTCTTACGGGATACCATATTCCTCAACTACCCAATACCTGGCTGAGAAAAGGCAGAAAATTTTTGATTGTAAGAGGGTTCGACTTGGATATTGTCAATATTTTGATACTTAAGAAAATGCTTATTTACCATGTACTTTGAAACAAACAAAATCCACTGAACTTCCAAAATGTGTACCACTGAAATTAATAGATAAACTCATCAGGTTTACAATGTATGTATTTGTTTTGAAACATCAACTGACTCCTGAAAGCCTGTCCAGACCAGTGATGTTGTTTTTGCTGTCATTAGAAAGCAATAAAGGGCATAGATATCCAAAAGAAATGAAATAATTTTGGTTTTAAATGTTAAAGGAAAAAAATATAGAAAAGCAGATACTTCCCTTTTGTTCTTTGATTCAAGTTCTTCACAGATTTTTTCTTTCTGTAAAATTCTCACCCCTTCAGTTTGAGTCATCTCAAAAGCCTCCAGTGTGGTGATTTTCTTCTCCTCTCTTCTTTCTCCAATGAATATTTTTTTCTTCCAGCCTCTTTCTGTTTTCTTTCAAACTTTCCTTGAAGAATATCCCTTCCTGATTCAGATCTTATCCTTCCTCTCTTCATTTCTCTCCCTGTCTGAAAAAGCCTCTGTTATCTATAATACTCATACAATTGTGAACTGAGAAATTGATGGTTCAGGCAACTGCCTGGACCATTTCTTTCATGTTGTCTTACCTTTCCTTATCTATCCACAGCTGTGATGGAGTGAGAAGCACTGAGAATAGAAACCAGATCTGATGAGGGTTAACAAGAAGAAGGTGAATCTTGTTCAGCACAGCAGCCACTAAACACCATTGTAGATGAGCAAAGAAATCGCAGCAAAAAACATTGCTTCCTGCCTACCAGTCCTGTTTCCACACAAGGTTTCAAGCAGGGATCTGAGACAGCCTGATGACAGAAACAAAGGATAAAGATTCACTTCAAATATATAACGTGTGCTGAACCCACTGATAAAGCCCAAGTATTTTGGATCTCATGCTTTTAGTACTGGCTTGCAGTTTGCTCCTTCTCTTCCACAAGATGCTTGAATGCTTGTCTATATTCCCAGCTACAGCCACAGTAAAAATTATTTTGCTTCTCTCTACAAACCTTGCCTCTGTCATGATCTCATTCCTTTTTTCTTTTGCTATTTCAGACTGCCACGGTACAGTTTAAGTTACACAATCACCCTGACATTTTAGACCTCAAAAGAAAAATGGATTTTGAAAATATTAGCTACAAACCATTACACTGATGGCCAAGAGGACCAATCTTGTAGTGTAGTGATCCTCATTTAGGTGCAGTTCATCCAGTCTCATTTCTTGGGTGTGCAATCTCTGAGTAAAACACACTGACTGTAATGGTGCGGTGAAAACACAGACCCCATGAGGGGAAAATCAGGTGCCTAAAAGACATTTTTTATTTGTGGTTCAAAACCCAGCATCTGCCCAATTACCTTCAGGAACAAATTTGAGAAGAATAAAGCAGCTCACGATGCACAAGCAAACTCAGTAGCTGTGTGATTCGTAGCGTGTCTCAGCAAATTGTTGTTTGCCAGGCATAAGCCAGGAGGTAATTTTCCTCTCACTTTCAAAAAACTATTTTTTTTTAATCATTTATTATCTCTACTACCACAGACCCCAGGAATTCCAGTTCAAGCTTAGGGATCTCTGTGCTGGGTACTGTACACAGAAGAGAAAGACAATGCAGGCTTGTGGTTTATGAGGAGCAGCTCAAGGCTACTGAGAAGGGAAGACAAAGAAGCCGCTGAACAATAGCGTTCAGGAGGGTAAGCGGTAGGGCAGAGCGCTCTGAAGTGTGTTTGTCGTCAACAGTTTCTGCAAACCCCTCAGCCGTCATAAGTTCTAGGCAGGGATGAGAAGAAGGTTACTTGGTACCTGCATGAGCTCTTTTAAAGCATGAAGGGCACCGTGGGAGAAAGCGGAAAGGCGTGGTTCAAACTCAAGGAAATGAGTGAGGGAGGCTGTTACTGTGGGTTATGCAGACGCAGGAGGCAGCCTCTCAGCATCTCAAGCTGGAAGAAGAAGGAAGGCTCAAGGTAAGGATAGATTGTAAAAACCTTGAAAGTAAGGAGAAATAACTTCTGATATAATAAAGAAATGGGAACTTTGTGAAGTTAAGGGGTCATTCTCACAAGAACAGATCAGCAAAAATACTCGTGTTCTGTAAAACTCAGTAAAAACTGTGATGTGAGGGGCAATGTATAAAAAAAAAATTCAGTCATTTAAATACAAGGTAAGTACACTCTTTGGGAAGGTTTTAGGCAGAAAAAAGGATGGGAATGTGTCTTAGATGAAGCATGCAGAAATGTCTGCAAGACTTGGAGACAACCTGGACATGAGAAACCGGATACGGTGTCTAGATGACAGGCCTAGAGAAAGCCAGGATAATGATATTTTCCACGGTGATGGAGAAAGAATTCAATAGAAAAGCTGGATTGCAGAGGAAGATGAGGATGATACAGAAACATTTCATCTCTGTACCAATTTAATAGTGTCTGACTTTGTGAATATCTTACTCGGGTCATCTGAGTTACTTGTAAAGGACTATTTGGCTTGAGCAATGTTAGTTGAATCTGGCTTTTGACAAGAGAGTATTTGGAACATAAGTATTTATTTGTAAATAAAATACCATTTACTTTATACCATACAAGTCTAAAATTCTACCTGAAACAACTTCAATTCCTTTTAAATTTCAGTTAAACTTTACTCCCTAGCTATACCACCAAACCAATACTATTAGTGAAACGTTACAACGAAGGCTGAAACCTAGTAACTGCAATTGTTGTATGGACTGATGTCACCTAATATAGTCCTTCCAAGTACTTCACAGATAGAATGATGTTAGAGAGGAAAGATCAATTATACCCTTAACACAGACTTTTCCCACGTAAAGGCAAATTATAAACAGACCATTTACACTCTCAAGATGGACAAATAGCATCTTTTAAAATCCAACAAATCATTCTTCTCACATGTACTTTAATTCTTCTTCTGACTATATGGTTGGACTTTCAGTCTCTTAAGTTAAATATCTGAGGACCTGTAAAGTCTCATTTTTGAATGGGGAACAAAATACCCATGCATATTTATATATACATAAAAATAAATATGTATATAAATATTTATATAATTATAAACAAACTCCCACATACGTATATGTGTTTATAAGAGACACATATACAGTACAGATATAAATACAAAAAAGTTGTTAGATAGGTATGACCTGTGTATAAACATATTTATATAGCTCTGTGGTCATAGTAAGAGAGCATTCTAAAACCACATACAGTTTAAACCTGAATTTTACATCTAGATCCCTTTAAGAATCCCTAGATTTTCACTGTTCATTAAGATTATCGTTTGACCCTGAGTTTATACAGCACTAAAACATGCCATGAAAATGACATTTATCTTTAACCAATACTGTGGAATATGACCAGTCACATTTAAACAGATCTAAAGTTGTATTTTATCCTAAAAGGTATTACTTGAAACTGTAATCATAACCAGTCCCTGAAGATGGAATGAAAGAACACTGAGAGACACAAAGAGCCACTACACACTCCAGCAGCCATAGTTTTATGTGGTATACGTGATTATGGAGTAGAATGTGTCTAATTTATACCGAAGTTGTTGTTTAATAGTCCATATTAAGTTATTTTGGCATTTCAATATCAAGGCAGTAAGCATAGTAAAAATGGGTTAGAGAGATGACTGTCATGACTGGAAGGTTACGGCTCTGTTCAGCCAATAGACGTGGGCGTATGCACAGTACGTAGGAGAACAGAATGAGTCAGAGCTGTCTAGCTCAACAGTTAAAAACAACTCAGCGTAATGGATTTCTTCTTTCATTCATCATCATTCACAGGAAAAATTTTGCCCAGTTTTCAGGCTAAGATTCTGACCAGAAACAAAACAGAAGAATGGTAATACCGTGTCCTCAGTCGCTGCTCCACAGCTGCAGTTCCACACACTCAACTGGCATGGTCAACACCGATCTGCACCTCTAAAGCAGCCTCAGGCCTGGTCTTCCTTTCTTTCGCCATACGCAGCGCGCTGCCCATCTGCCACTGTGAATTCTTTTCACTCACCATATGCAGAGGACAGAAGTCCTTGCTGGGGCTGCAGGTGGGTTCTGCCTCCATCACCTCAGCCACCAAGAAGAGCAGCAGTCAATGAGAAGGATTCTATCGGGAAACAGAACTTGAAGTGAGTACTTCTATAAGAGTTGTGTTTGTACCTCTCTGAGGAAAGGCTTGATCTCATTGCAGGCTGTAAAACCAACTGGCTTTCGTCCAGTTTTTCGATGAAGGTGATTGTGATCCTGAGATCCCTATTGAGGAGGGCTTTCAAAACCTCTTTTGGAACTCCTTAAAATTCTTATGTCTGCTTATGTTTGGCCCTTTTCCAGTGCAGATTTCTACCACCTTCACAAGGCATTTGCTAGTAATGATAGAGCAATCATGGCAGGAAGACTAACATGGGAATAAATGGTGACATGTTCCTTTTCAGTTTTTTCCACTTAACAGTGGTCAGACATCCTCTGAATTTTAGAGCTTATCTATTACCAAGGCCTGTGGAATATTGCATTTTTCAAAAATCTCTAAATTACCAGGAAGAATTTACTAGACAAAGAAATCTAACAACAGTCTTTACTAAAAATTTTAAATAAAATTAATAACCACTAGAGCCACTGCTATATTTAAGTAACAATTAAGTACCTTTTAAAATTATCTTTAAAGCCAATTTTGTGGCTTTTTATTTCTCCTTTAACATTTCAAAATTAAAATAATTTTATAAATATACAATTGATAGAAAAGTATTTCACTTTTCCTTGAGGGCTTCCAGGCAAGAACAGCTGTCTACCAAACATTACCTGAATATTTTAATACCACATTTCAAATGCTAATAAGCACACCCAGTTACCACAGAGTGTCACTTTCAGCATTTAATAACCAATTTTATGAACATATTTATTATCTCAGCATTTCTATTCTTTGTTTGACAGTTTTATCACACTAGAGAAATATGCAAAAAAAATAATATTTAAGTATAAATCATATCCCCAGATAAGTGATCACTTAAAATGAAAGCATAAATAAATATTAATTTTTAAATTAAAGTAATAATAATTTAATCAACAGAATTCTCACCTGAAGTCGTTGCAGAACTGCTTAACAGTAGCAAAAAAAATATGAAAAAGAGGAACCCGTCATCTGTCCCTTATCATCTTGTGAAGTAACTCAATTTCTACAGAAACATCAAAGGAAGAAAATATTAGAAAGTTGGTACAGAAATACGAATACCTTTCCTAATACAGCCTCATAAATATTTAATCATTTTTAGGGGGAGAAACTCTAACTCAGTCATATTTCCTAACAAACTTCCAGTGAAACAATTAGAAGGTATCAATGACCTGACCATGACATGTACCCTCCCATTTCCAAATTCTGCATGTCTGTTAGATGATAATAACTTGTTTCAGACGAAAGCTAACAAACTATATGTCACAAAACAGGAAATCTCTAGTCACCAAAGTCCTAGTTTCAAACTTTTCTTAGCTGCAAACAATGGAGCCTTTATATTATCAATGACTAGCACTTCTGATTTGATAATTCATATTGAATCATGTGATCCTTAATTATTACAATTATATGCATTATCTTTTCCTAAAATATCTGTGAACAATTTATGCCTTTCTCAAATATTATTTATGTTAAGTTACCCGTAAAATTATGCCAACAGAGTCTCTGGACTGCAGATGGTAGCACTTAAAATATTTGATAAATGCAATCAGAGATTGGTGGTTTTAACTGAAATGCATTCATTATCTGGTTTTTAGGATGCAGGACTATAACAGCCTCAGATTTTTTGTTTGATTACATAGTCTCAAAAGTTTCAAATTCACTTCCAACCAATGCTATAAACAAACAATTAAAAATCCACTTTTTTCAAGCCTCCTAACTAACAAACATATCACTTACAATATTTGCAAAAAATCTGTATAGTGATCAGGAGACCATCAAGATCAATTTTGAATTGCTCTTTTTCATTTCAACAAATATTCACATTGAATGTCCTGAAACATTTTTGTAGGCATGCTAGCAAAATTGGGATTTCTTGTCCTATTTTCTTTAACTTCTGTTGGTCTCCCTCCAAAGGGATTCTTGTTAAGAATAAGAAAAAAAAAATTAAAAAAAAGGGAGAAGTTACCTCTCCTTTTACACGTCCTATATGCAGACGAGCAGTTTTCCATTCCTTCTACTTCCATGTCAAGTGTTAAATATTCTTGGCAATCAGACAGGCAAGTTTATACAAAAAATCCACAGACAACTCTTTCAATTTAACTGGCCTGATAGCATCTCTATCTGTTGGTCAGCAAAGAGTATTCTCTTTTACACCTAATCTGAGTCAGCAGCACATTTTACCATTACTTCCCTTTCATAATTTGTTCACACAATCTGTCTCTGATGTTATCAGCACTTGTTCCTGAGTATGTACTGAGGAGAGGTAATGGTTGTGTCTGCATGTGTTGTTCAGTTAAAAAGTAAAGCTGGTGTCACCACCGTAAATGCTGCTTTTACTCACTTGTGCTTATGACACCTATATACTACTATAGCCTGACTTTCACTCTTTGGCCATGAGATTAAAAACTTATCTTCTCGAAGCCTTACCTGGTGAAAGGTACTTTCTTCTTTGATAATTTTGTCTTCTTATTCTTTTTATTAGAATCACATACTGTTTCCCTGTCATTTCTTCAGACTCTTCTGTTATTATCAATTAGAGGGGAAGGAAATGAAACTCTGTAAAGTGTCGGCCTTTTCCATTGCTCTGAAACCAAAAGAAAAATAAAGAAGATAATAGGCTAATACTCAGCAACTCAATTTATACATTCTGCTTCTTTTTCCATTATCCTCCTGACTCCACAGTTATCTTCTTCAAATTTCTGTTCACGCCATTAAGACAATATGTTAAAAATTCAGGATTCTTCACCAACATTTTATCTCCTTCCTGACTGTAAGAAACAGCTTTTTTTTTTTTTTTTTTTTT
>VWZK01018861.1:16894-44533 GCA_013396935.1 Baryphthengus martii
TTCCTTGAAGAATTATTTATCAAAGACCCTAATTTTTCTGATTTTCAAAAATAACTATAAATGGTCCTATCTGTTCTGCAAGACAAACTGTAACACTTAGATCTAATACTGATTGTCTGAGTTCTAAACTGGAAAATTGGATTGTTACATTTTGAGGAAACTTCTCTCAATGAACTTAAATAAAACAGAAGCTGATTTTTTGTTTCAATAGATTGTATATGGATGGCATCCGGAGTCTGATGTTGACACAGACGAGTTGAAATAGGATTTGTCACAGTAATTTGCACCAAGCTAAGCATGTAAGAATCTTTCTTCTTAAAAAGTGGCTATTGCTGACAAACGCTTCACTTTTAGGAAAGACAAAAGCCGTGTCTACTTACTTAAGCAACAACAATACTTTTTTTTTTTAACCTCCTCTTCATGTAGAACACACTCAGGCAGTATTCTGATTCACACAGTATAAATAGAAATGTAAGGAGAATTTATTTTGTTGAATCTTCACCATGAGTGTTGTAGAAGCCAAGAAGCTGCAGCCTCACTTAAAAATTTCAAATTGAATATGCAGGGCAGTCAGGTGGAATAAACTTTTTAATTTTTAAGCTAGGATGAACTGAGAACTTAGAAAATATGACAGACATTGAACTTCAAGTATAATTTTTGCAGACACATTACATAGTGGGATCAATGTTGTTAATGTTTGCTTTCTCCATTCAGACTGTCTTGCAGCAATTGTAAACAGCTGTAACTCACGGTAATGGCAATAAAAGCAGGCACTTCATTGACCTGCCTGAATGGTTTTGGGGGTTATCTACACAGGAAAGTTAGTGCCAGGCTGGGAATTTACTGCACAGTAGCTGCTCTACACAGCTGTTCTCTACAGCAAACATTCTAGCTGCATCTTAAGTAGGACTTTTTGTGTAGTGTTTTCTCCCTCTCTAAATGCAGAGCTATCCAACTCACATTCAATGCTTCCTGAAAAATGTTAACAGGTCAAGCTGGTCAACAGCAAACTACTGAAAATTATCCCCTAACCCCAAGTTTCAATTTCACTGGCAACCTCTTTTCCCACACTTCTCAAGTGGAGGAACTGGAAAACAGGGATTGAGGGAGCAAATTCCCTACCACTACAAGACAAGATCAGGTTTGTGACCACCTGAGGAGCCTGAGCATACATAACTCTATGGGGCCTGATGAGATGCATCCAAGAGTCCTGAGGGAATTGGCTGATGTAGTTGCCAAGCCACTCTCTGTGGTATGTGAAAAGTCACAGCAGTCAGGTGAAGTTCCTGGTCACTGGGAAAAGGAAAACACTGCACTCATTTGTAAAAACAGTAGAAAGAAGAACTCTGGGAACTAACAAGCTGTTAGACACACCTCTGTGTCTGGGAAAGATCATGGAACAGATCCGCCTAGAAGCTGTACTAAGGCATATGGAGGACAAGGAGGTGATTCCAGACAGCCAGTATAGTTTCTGCAAGGGCAAGTCTTGCCTCACCAACCTAGTGGCCTTCTGTGATGGGGTGACTGCATCAGTGAACAAGGGAAAAGCTACAGATGTCATCTATCTGGACTTTTGTAACACCTTTGTCACGGTCCCCCACAACATCTTTATTTCTAAATTGGAGAGATAAAGATTTGATGAGTGGACTGTTTGGTGGATAATGAATTGGTTGGATGGTCACATCCAGAGGGTAGTGGTCAACAGCTTGGTATCCCGATGAAGACTGGTGACAAGTGATTTCTCTCAGGTGTCTGTGCTGGGACCAGTGTGGTTTATTATCTTCATCAATTACATAGTCCTTTCCAAGCTAAACTATTCTATGATTATATGAAATGTCAGTAACAAAGCTTCCAGAATTTTCCCAGTGATAACTATCGATGGACAACATCATTTAGTTATTAAGAAATCTTGCATGTATTCTGCTCCTGCTCCAGATATGGGCCAGATCCTACTATATCAGAAAGATCCGATATTACTTACTTCTCAGGTATGCTTAATACCTGTCAAGGTTGGGTTCTAAATCCTGGTTTAATTTTATTCACATCAAGAAAATTACATCAGTAAAAAACTGAAGATGTAAAGTAGAATCACTGCTACCTGGATTCCTATAAAACTGATAAAAAAAGCTAACATTTATCCTGTAACCAATATACTTAAAATGAACTGACAGAAGTGGTCCAGCTTGCCTAGGGAATTCACAGAATTTTTCCTCAATTGTGTTCCCATCATCTTGCAGAACAGTGTCTGTGAACTTAACTGTGCTCTAGGGATGTTGGGCAGCTTGGACTTGTTCTGCAGCTCAGCAGCTGAATCACTCTGAATGTGATGAAAAACTACAGAGAGAACAGAGAACCTGCTCTTTTATTATACAATGAGGATTTTTTTCCCTTACGCACGTATCAAAACATATGTTCAGGGTAAAAGTGAAATCATCCACATGTACATATGTTGCTTGTGATTCATTGATTGACGATTTTTTTCCAAACCAGGCTGTGTTCATAGAGGGTGTCAGATAATGAAACCCAGCAATAATAACAGCGTTAGTCTTGTTCCACAAAGTTCCATTTGCAAGCGTGGCAGGTGCAACTGCCCTGAAAAAAGTCTAATAAAGGCCAAGGCTTGCCAAAGGTCTAATAAAGATCAGCTTGGCACTCACAGCCATTAAACGGCACCTCTCAGTGATTAACCGGCACCTGAGGGTCCAGGACCATAGCCTGCCTTTGTCGTGCACTTGCTCCCAACTAATTAGAATGACCACAGTTCAGTCTCCACATGGGTATAAACGGAATCCTGCCAGAGAGGTAACTTTTCAGTCAGTTCGCTTGGAGAAAGTGGGTCTTGCAGTCTTGAATCCTCCTCTTGGAATGGGATGCCATCCAAGGATACTCCCACGGATTGAGTAAGTCCTCACCTCCCACTTGATGAGTGAATATTTCTTTTGGATATATCCTTGAGTGAGCCCTCACCCTCTTTGGGTGAGAGACACCCCCCTCTTTGGGTATCCTTGTGCGGGAAGCTTTCCCTTTCATAAGTGAGTGTGTGCACATTTTGGTTCATTGTTCTAGAAGGAATATTTCTTAAACCTTACGAATTAGTTGTGCAGTAGTAAATTCCTGACTGACATCTGAACATGTAATTTACTTTTTCAGAAGGAATGATTTTGGTTACAATAAATCCACTTTTTAGGTAGCTGCTGCTGTGTTTTTTATGAGTGCCTCCATGACAGTAAGTGAATCCAAACCTTGTTTGTGGACTGTAATCTAATGATCTATTGCAGCCGGTAGAGTAGGAAGAAAGTTCCACTTCATATTTTGTTAAATATCATAGTAACATCTTCCTACAAAGTATCTTCCTTCCAAAACCAGGATAGTCATGTGTTGGTGCAATTTGTTCTGTACCATCTCTGCTGTATTCCACACTTACTTTACAATATCAGGAACTTGCTTTCAGGAGAAAGGGAGATTGCTGAGGAAAGACTGAAAGAATTAGAAAGGAATTCAAGTTGCAATCAAATTCTTTCAGTAGTCTGCAGTTTTCTTATACAGGGACAAATTCAGTCCATTGTTAAAAATATAGCGATTGATTTACTTGTAGAGGACCCTTGGGAATCAGCTGAAATTATAATGTTATTTTCAAGTGCTGCACTTTCTACAGTTTAAGAAACAGTTTTCTTTGAAACAAACTCCTCTTGCAGATCTTTCTCCCCTCAAATTCTATTTCATATAGAATAGTTTCATATATGCTGTTTTTAATGTTCTCTGTCATTGTATATTTTACAGTTCTTGACTAAACTTAAATGATATTCTGCAAATTTAATTTTATGTGCGTAAGTATCACTACCATGTTTCAATTTAAATGGAACTGATTTGCAAGTCAAACAATAGAGCATTTCCCAGCAAATAGATAAGACTCTGCTGTATGCAAGTATGTTTGCAAATGTGTCTCAATCTTGGATTCGAGTTTTAGAAACCTGCAGTCAAACCTCCTACCTACATCTGTGAACAAACACATAAGCAACTGGAGATCTGTTTAAACCCAGCAGATGGACGGTCCTTGCATGAACAGATTGCAGGAGAGGCAGTGTGGGATGCAGCACCACCGGTTCTGAACTGCAAACTCGAGCAGTCAAGAGGTAAAGAAGTACACAGTTAAGGCTCCACATCTCATTTGGTTTTGAGTTTTTTTCTAGATGAAGGCAAATTCTCTCCCACCTCTCCTCTACAAAGTCATTTCACTCGAGCAGATTGATTTGCATTCACTCCCATTATGAACAAATTACTTCCTATTATTTTCTGATCTGAAGGACAGGCTGAAATACTCACACTTTGTGAAAGATAAAAATATGCTTAGAGCTTGTGTCTGTGGAGGAGAGAGATAGTTCTTGGATTTGATTTCTTTACAGCTGATCATTTTCTTTGCCTTGGTTATGTAGAGACATGATTGCGTTTCAGTCTGATTTGACTGTACTTCTCACTTTTTGCAAAGGGTGCTGTAAGCTCAAGATAGAGGATTTTATGAGCAAACTATAGCACTGTCTGAACTAATTTCACTAATGAAGGCAGAGAGGCAGGTAATAATGACATGTTCTTCCTTGCTAATGCTTATGGGTCATTCTAGTGCTCCCTTGACTCCTTCTACAGCTCCTTATGCACCTTTATATATAATTACATCTTCTTCAGAAAATCTCCCTATCTTATATTTTTTGGGTCTTGCAATATTCAAATTCATACCGCCCCTCTCCTACCAGTGCATGCTGTGCTTTGTTTCTCAGCTCCTCACAAAGTCAACACAAAACCTGACTGCATAGTTCACTGTGTGATCTCCCTGAAGTTAACCTCAAAGACCTTGATAAATTCCTACTAAAGGAACAATCATATCAAACGGTACCAGTACAACTGCAGTCTTTTGCTACACAACTAATTATGTCATACTCGATACATTACAAATCAATACAGCCTTGTTCCTAAGGCATTATTATACTATAATGGGTCTTTCAGAAGCCCACTTTCATTCCACATAAAATTTAATCTAAGGGAAAGAATACTTGTTTAAACATTGTTCTATTCTTTATAGTGAATAGATGAATAATTGAACTGACAAAAGCTGTTCAGTTTTCAATTCTTACCCTTCTTTTTGAATATTGAAATCTTGTTGACTTATTCTGACAGTGGTATCAAGGACAAAGAAGGAAAAATGTGTTGTAATAACCCATTGATTCCCTCAGCACCATTATGAATACCTCCGTTTGGGTTATTTAGTTATCTATAATGAAAACAAAGGCCTCATATTTTTTTGTCTCGTGCTGGTAAGAGATGGATATAAAATCCTACCACGTGAAACCATTAGCATTTTTATGTCTTTGTCATACAATGTAATTATGTAACTGTGTTTGATAAGGAGTAAAAGCAAAGGTAGAATAATTCTCATACTTTATGTTCATAAAAAAAAACAATATTAGGATATATATCGATTAGAGTTTTTTCCCATTTTCTTTGTGACTGTGAAGAGACAGATGGCACCAAAATTTGTGACTGCACTTGTTGAATAGAAGGAAATAATTTGAGCCATGTTACAGCACGTATTTTCAGTATTTAAATGCGCACACTTGTAGAGTCCTCCTTGACCTACAAGTGCCAGCTAGCTATATGTTTGGTTTTTTTTTTTAACTTCCAGCAGAGATTTAGTGTTAGGCAGATCTGTAAAGATAAAGGAGGTAGAAATGCAAACTCACAGTAAAATTAAATGGAAACATTAGTCTTTTGTGATATTTCAGGTTTTCTTATGGAAACCTTTTCCTTCTGTTTGCATTGCTTGATTCTTCCTATACCTACACTTCTGCCTATTCGGAACAAAGTTCCACAAATGAGCCTCACAGAAAGGCCAAATGAAAAAAATAAGGAAAAGGACAAAGAGGATACTAGAAGACAGTAAAATTTCAAAGGAGAATCTCACATCCTTTAATAGAGTAGTATGCAAAGACCAAAGCAGAAGTTGAACACTAGAAAAATTATTATTTTTTATGTTCCTGACGCAAAACAAAATTCACCACCGTAGTTTACAAATTCCTCACTTTTTTTTTTTTCCATGGCAAGACTTCTAGAACAGTATTTCAGAAAAGATCATTACAGATTTTTTGAAACATGCTGATCTCTTGCTATCTAAATATTAGCAGTATTTGCATGTGATTTTCATGCCCATGAAACGTGCCAGACCATCAGTCTGGAAGAGCGAAGTCTTTTTACTATCCATTGATCCAGTTTAGAGCTGACAGAAAATAGTTCTCTGCCACCACCTACCAATGTTCTCACCTGGCAGAAACATTTCTGTGCGTGGGTTATTTTTGGATCATTAACTCCCAAGGACAAGGAGTATGTCTTTACTTGTTTTCCTGTCTAGCAAAGTGTGAAGCTCAGTACAGAGATTCAAACTTTATGTAGCAATAACAATTGGAATAATAATTAATAAGATAGAGATGTTTATACTTCCTGCTGTCCTTAAGATTGTCAAAAAGTTGGTAGTTATTTACAGTTAATCACCTGCGGCTCTTTCAATTGCAGCTATCTGTGACTTTTTATTCAAAAGGGAGGGGGTTGCTCTGTCTCCTTAAAGTGATAAGTAAATATTCTTACTTCTACCTTCCTCTATACCATAAGTCATATATTTTCACCTAGTAATTTCTGAGGTGAAAAGGACTGTTCTTTCCTTTTTTTGTAAATTAATGTTATCAAGCCAAATAACACATGGCTGAGCTTTAAACTTCTTTGTAAAAGAAATCCATTCTTAAACCAAGAATTCCTAGTATTCAAGGATGCTTTGCATGCTTTAACATGTTCTAAGGGTTAGTTATCCTCAACACTAAAAAGCTGCATCTTCTTTCCAATTTCATTTTTCCTGCTCTCAGCACATTTGCTTCTGCAGAATTTGAATCAAAACAACCCCCAAGTCACTCCATGTATGCAGGCTTGATATTAACAGTACTATAAACATCTTGGTTGTCAGTATTGTAAAGTGGAATGATCGGGGCGGGGAGGGGGGAACAACTTCACAGCTGAAAAACTACATTTTTTGCCAGTTTCAGAAAATGAAAGATGCTAGGTTTTGTCTTGTGGATTTGAAGTAGCTTAATCTCAGGAAAACAGCTCAGAATGATCTTTTTGGTCATTGTGAGAATATGGTCTTTTAATAAGTTTATTAATACATTCAGGATTTCGAGAGCTTCCCTGCTGTGTCATAAGACTCAGTAAAGTCACTGTACGCATAATTCTATGGTACTATGAAGTTTCACACTCCTTAATCTCCACTCTGGAAAGACTTCCACTGAAGTCAAAGGAAGGTTGTTTTACTGGCTAAATAAATATTGGTAAAGTGCTATAGGATTGCTCTTGATATTAGTAGAATTGTTTGCATATAGTCCTGATTGGCTCCTGTAAACATGAACAGGGTGTTTAACCAAGGCTTAAGATAATTTCTTCTTGGATGCTTCCCGTGGCTGATGTGTTCAAGTGAATGATTTTCAGGTATAATCCAGTCTGTTTTATTAATATTCCTCTTTGATAGAAATGGGGACCAAAATATAGAGATGCAAAATGACTAAGGCAATGCTTCCAGCTCTGGCACAAAACTTTTTGAACAGGTAGTCACATATTCACTACACCAGAGATGTGGTAGCTGAGAGGCCAGTTAATTTGTATTCAGCAGCAGGTACAGAAAACGTCTGGTATTTCAAGTTATTCCTCAGTCCTTGCTCAGCTGCCAACCCAGTTGAAGACTCCAGAGCAGCCTGATCACATCCTGTGGTACAGGGATATGAACTGATTCGTGCTAAAGAGAATAGCTGAAGTCCCACTTCCTACCCAAAACTTGCCTGGCCTTCACCATATTCACTCAGCCTGATCATTACCACAAGAAAATAAAGAACTGTAGGAAAACCAGAGAAAAGCAAACAAAAGATTATTGGAAGGAGGGAGCAAAGAGGTATCTAGAAGTTTGAGCCTGCTCTCAACACAGCAGAGCTATCAACAAACTGGAGTGAGTTTAGTGGAAGAACCCTGCACGTGGTGTCTGTGTCCACTTGTCTCCAGGTGCTGGCAATCAAGGGGATGTAGGGTGGCCTTTGTGAGGAGGTGCCAGGGGCTGCCCTGTGCTGGACACAGCTGGCTCCAGCCATGTCCGCTGGACCCACCACATGACACAGCTGAACTCAACAGCCAAACTGTTGGCACCTCTGGGAAAACATCTTTAAGAAAGAGCAAAAACACAGCAAAGGCAGTGAGGAGTATGGGGAAAAAAAAAAAGTAAGAAACAGTCCCATGAGCATCAGAGTCAGAGAAGATGGAGATGAAGGAGGTGCTTCAGGTGCTGGAGCAGCCCTAGCAGTCCAGGGAGATACCATAATAAAGCAGATATTCCCCAGCAGCCCATACAGCAGCCCCTACTGAAGCAGGCTCACTCTGAAGAATTTCAGCCATGGACAGGATCTATATTGGAGCAGAAGAAAAATGTGAGAAAGTATTGTTAGGGGCTGACCATAATCCCTCATTGCCCACCATCCCTCTGTTGCTCAGGGCTAGTGCAGTAGAGGAATGGGGAGAGAAGGAGTGAAGTTGAGCCTGTGAGAAAAGAGAGTGTGAGGGGAAGGTGTTCTTTCAATTTCTTTGCTTCTCACCATCCAGATCTACTTAATTAGCAATAAATTCCTTTTCCTCAAGTCAAGTCTGTTTTGCCTGTGATGGTGATTGGTAACTGATCTTCCTGTCTTTATCTTAATCCATAAGGTTTTTTTCATTTTATGTTGTCCTTTTGAGGATGCAGAATGAAAGATGGGGTGGACATCTGGAAGCCAACCAAGGCCAACCCATCCACTGAAGTACTTTACCTTCAAGGAAAGGCTAAGGGACTGGGGCTTGTTCAGCCTGGAGAAGAGACGGCCTCAGGGAGCTCACTCTTGTCCTTCAACACTTACAGGGAGGACACATTTTGAAACAGGATCAGTGTTTCAGAGAACACTTCAGGGAGCTCCTTCTGAACTTCAAAAAGGATATTTCCAGCCCAGTAAAAAGCATCATACTATGGTAAATATGATAAACTTTCTAATGCTACAGCAGTCAAGAGAATGGATGGCATCTCTCGATTAGTGCTGAAATCTAACCCCTCTGTCTATCCTACACCACTGTGAAATATTAAGTCCTGGAAGAACATACATTTTTCTCTTCACAATACAGCCGAGTTTGCTTTGAGTGATTTGAGATGGATAAATTCGAGTGGAATGAAACTCAGAGCAAGACTGACACTTTGTTGCTGCACTTTCATGCAGTAATCAGCACTTCATCATAAGGCTTCTCTTGTCTAGCTGTTAGGATTGCTTCAAATTACACTTCTGCTATGATGGATCAAATGAAGTAATCCATAAATACAAGGTTTTTCATTCTTTTATCTCCAGATTAAAAGTTAGAAACACATCAGATATTCAAGATGTGTTACTACCAGAAGAGAGATTTTTTTAAAAGAGTAATGTAAAAGCTTATTAATAGCTCTTAGTAGCTGTTAGTAAAAATAAATAATATAAGAAAATCTTGGAAGCTTATTTTTTCTACTTGTTGCTATGGTTAATATCGTAATTCCTTCTTAAATTCAACATGACCAGAATGCTTCTGTTCATACAAAACACAGTTTCTTCTGACGTATAAAAGCACACTTCCTTCCTTTTATTGTGGAATATTGTAAAAATATAATCTGTAAATGATTCTGGCAATTGCCATGCACCAATATTGTCTGTGCTCTCCTGGAGTATTTCTCTCGTGCCATTTCTGGCACGCCCTATGAAGTTGGGTTATTATTATCTTGCTTCATCACAAAGCAGTTCCAGATGTGAAATATAAAACTTAACAATTAATTCAAAGATATGTTCATATATATATATGTATATATATATATACGAGTTTTTCCACAATTCTCCTGCATTGTTGTGCACTGTTCTGAAGTTTTACAGTACTTAATTCATCTGTTCCCTGTAGGCTTCAAGTCCTGCGGCAGAGAAAACTGTATAGGGCTCATTGAAGAACATATAAATGACTGGTCACCAAATTGCAAAGATTTTCCTCTTTTAAACCAGTTAATAAAAGTGTAAGGCAAGCTACATGTGTATATATAAATGAATACTAATATCTGAAGTGGCTTGTTTATACCTTTCCATGATACACTTCTTGTCGTTCCAAAATTACTTATAAGCTTATTAACTAAATATTGCATGGAACTGTAGTGAACTGCAGAAGATTTATAATTATATCTATGGTTTTCAGATGAAAAAAATTGAAGCACAGAGAGGTGACAAAGATTTTCTGAATATCTTATGCAGTATTCACAAATACTGCCTTCTAGGCTGCATTTTAATAGTAGCCTCTTTAAAGTACTGGTGTAATTCCTCTACCCAGATATAGAAATGATAATCAGAGAACTGAGATAATGATGATAAATATGAAAAAAAATAGCTATCTAAGATTTAAGGCTTTTTTGACATTAATTTTAATGGTCCAAATATTTGATCTCAGTGTTAAGGTCTATACTCCCTTGGCTAACACTCTACTAAAACAGTCCTTGTGAAAGCTTAACTTTTCATGTAAGTAAGGCAAAATCATTTTAATGGAAGAGGTGTTTCTACAACTCATAGAACTGTAGCACAGTAGCAGTAAAAAAAAGAATGATTTTGTTAGAATTCTCGAAAATCAAACAAGATAAAAAAAATGTAAGAACTGTGAACAGGAATGCAGAAATGCACACTAGTTATTTTTGTCTCTGGAACAAAGCAGGATGTTGTATACATCCCACGTAATGTTGTTGAACTAAAGATTTGCCGCCTGTAACACTAGGCTAAAATTAAAGATTTTCCAGGTCAATAAAATTTAATTAACTCACAGCCAGATCTTAAAGGAATTAACTTAAGACCTAACTAGAAATTGGTTTTATTTCAGATTTCACTCTAAAAAAGCCACATCTCCACACTAATCTGAGAATAATCCCAGTTCCCACAGAAAGAGTGTGGCGTGCATCTACCAGTTGAATAGCTAGCAAGCGTACAACAGATTAAGAGTAGTTTGTTCAGTGTATAGAGCAGGGCAGAAATGGAGTGTAGCTAGAGCAGCAGTGTTGAGTTGTGGTCTAAAATATGGTGAGGAGGGACAAAAATGCTGTTGTTCTAAGAAAATTCTTCTGTCCCCACTAGGATCAGAAAACTCCTGGTACAAGGTGTCCATGTACCATACTTGACAGTAGAACTTCTATGGTTAATAGCACAATGTCAAATGCTAGCATACTCAAGCCAGCAGCAGAGATGAGAGATTTCTTGCAGTTGTTTGCAAACAAAACTGAGATTAAAAGCCCCTTTCCAAAAACTTGGCTAAAGATTTTTTCCTTATCTAGATTCCTGATTTCTACTGACTGGGTAAGAAAACTGAGTATATAGAAAGGAAATTTCTTCCACAGGACTCTGGACACTGGTGACCTCTCCAACCATCAAAAGCTGGAGTAATCTTTCCATCTTCATACCTCCAAACTTAGTGCTTAGGGTTTTCTACTTATTTTGGAAATGCATATTATCTACTTTAGATGCCATACCAGATTATATATGACACATTTTCAGCATTTTTCCTTCTGGATTCTTCTACAAACCCATATTTCCAAAAAAGTGAGATCTGAGAAAAGCAAATCATTTGGGATAGAAGCTTTAGTAGATGTAGCTGGTGTGACAATGATAATATTTCTGCCAAAAATCCTTGTCCTATTACAATGGACTAAATTATTTTTTTCCCCTGATGGAGAGATCTGGTGAAGGCTATATCACCATAGACCTGATTCTCTCTCTATTTGACAGGGATCTTCCCTATCCTCATCCACTTCCCTTTCCATTAATGTATTTCACTTTCAAATTTTTCTAGTAAATTTTGGTGACAGAGATTGTCTGATACTGTTACAACGCCAGCTATGCCCTGCCTGCATTTCTGTTGCCTCCCAACAGCAATGAGGAAGAATTACATAGAATACATGTAACTTTTTTCTAAGATTATTGGTGGAGCAACCAAAATATAAAGGTGCCAATGTTTATGTGAGTCAAGGTGATAGGGTTAGGAAGAAAGAGGAAATATCGTCCCTGAATTACGAAGTCCAATCTTATGTCTTGAAGTAATTTCTTTTAGAATGTGAAATAAGATGTGTTTACACAGTCTCTAGAGTATCAAAATGTGGTGGTATAGGAGGATCTGTGTCAAGTTTTGTAAAAAGAGGTGCCCTTTCAGCCCACCCCGTTTTTCCATGGTTTTGGAACAGCAAGAGTGTTACTGGGCTCCCAAAACATCCAAAAATAGTTTCTCTCTCTGCTTCTCCTATGGATAATTAATTAGTAGCAGTTTCCCCAATAAGGAATATATGTCTAGGAAATGGAACCTGTCTATACAGGTAGCTGAGCCAGAAATAGAGAAGTGATGTGAACCCTCAAAGATTTCTCTCTGCCTTGGCCAAAAAGTGGTATTACTGATGTAAAGACCGTCACAACTGCTGACTGTGTCAGCAAAAATGTAAGCTACTCATCAGGTTAGCTGACGCTACAGAAAGGAGAGACTGAAGCAATTAAATTCTATTATCTATTAAATTAATTTATTAGGTGGCAATCTACCAATCAAATGCCATGCTGCCATGTCAGATGTTAGCTGTTGGGATGATAACAGAGGACAGCTTGCTGAATCCTCTTGTATTTCAGGTCCTCTGCCAATTTAGAGATCAGAGGATCAAGTGGAGGCTGAATGTGGCTTGGAGCCAACGGATAATTTATGAAGCAAGTGTGTAAGAGCAGAATCTCATCAAGAATGTAGAGAGCCTATGGTCCTATTTTCTTTTTATGTTATTAGAATGCATGAAAGGTGTTAAGATCATAGTTCTAGAGAACAGGACTCTTTGGGTTGATTTTCTGTAACAAATGAAGCTCAGACAGCAGCAGAACAGTCTTTTTTTTTTCTGCTTTGCAATATGCTTCAGCAACAACCCTTGTTAAAATGTTTATTGTTAAAAATTTCAAAGGAAAATTGCTTTCTCTCCTAAAAAGCTTTCATAGAACGTTTTTACTTAGGTAAAGAAAGGTTTTCATTTTTCCCCACACAGAGCAGAATACAGAAATATTTTTGTCCCTCATTTTCTTTAAAAAAAGCATAGAATATGTTGAAAACAATCACACACACACACACACACACCCCAAATGCATTGAAAAGATTAGGATACGTTTCTCAATATGATATATAAATGTCTGTTCTAAAAAGAAAAAAAAAAACAAACAAAAAACTCTTGGAAATCAATGACATTTTTAGTTTCATCACTCCAATAAAAAAAAAAAAAATCTACGAGAATAAAAGTAGTAAAAAAGCAAAAAATAAAATAAGATCTGTTCAAACAGTTGAAAGTAAATGTATTGTTTTACAGAGAAATTCACACAGATAATGGGATTTCACATAAGATACACTAGATCTGGGCCTGTGGTTTACGCTACTGCTTGTATGGTAGTATCTGCGCATATTTTTTTTTTGAAATATAGAAATAAAAACAACGTTGTAATAGTTAATAGTTCTGCTGTGATTTATCAAGTCAGTTATATAGCACTCATTAATCTTGTTTAAATTGTATTAGTAGCTTAAATATAGGTATCTACAAAAATATTAACAGTAATAACATCAACAGCCATCTAAAAGTCAATTGTAGTGCACGTGTAAGTTTGTGTATACTCTATTTCCTTTTCATTATATGTTCTGAATGTGTCTGCTAGAGTTAAAAGACCTCATATAGGTCATCAGATCTTAGAAGTTTCTACAACTTTACAAGAGCATAGTCTGTAGTGCTACAAGTATAACAATGCTGCAAAGGATCTAAACTTTTGAGCATTTGATAGGAAAGGCATGGAAGAGACAGGGCCACCTACTTTTTAATATATCCTTCTGTGACAAAGATACTATATCAACTTCTCCTTATGCAGCCTTGTTTTAGTACTTAAGACCTCCTGAACTGCAAAAATTAAAAGATAGTTTTGTGGAGAGATACAGATCTATGGAATCATGCAAAATCTGTGAGTAGGTACACAAAAAGGCACGTAAGACAGAATGAGAAATGCTTTTTTCAGCATTCTTAGAATCGCTGGTATTTCTCTGCAATATCTAGTTTCCTTTCACATTGTAATTTTTTGTCACCTTCGTGATATCTTTTGTAATACATCAGAGTCTCTTTCCCCAAAAGATTCCAGTTTGAGTACACAACAGAGTCTGAACATTAGTTTAGTTTTTTTTCAAGACAGGGCAGGCACAGTGATGTGAGCAAACTCTCTTAGTTATTGGAAGTAATTTCTACTATCCAAGGACTAATTAAACTACAGAAAAAGAGACAGGAAGTGGAAAGGCACTGTTGAAAGGAAGTATGTCTGATGGTTCTAGAAAGAGTTGAGGGAAGAAGGAGATTTAGGTGGAAGAGAGGGGAAGAAGTGGAAACAGTTATTGTGTCTCTGGGAAGAAAGCCTTGCAAAAACTTGTTAAAAAAAATGTTTTCTGAATATCTAGGCATCCTTGATTTGACTAGGATTTTGTTTTCTCTTTTTCTATTGAGTAAGGCCTCTAAAGAGATTACAATAATTGCTCTTTGGAGTTGTATATGTGTATCTGGTCAGCAGAGTGAAGACACAGAAGGATGAATTCTGTACTCAGTATGTTCTGTGTTGAGCAATATGAGATTTTCAGAGGCTTGTAACTCACCCATATTTAAATAGCTTTTTGCATACAACCATTTATAAGCCAGATTTAAATTTTTGCGCTGAAGTAGTTTTTTAATAGAAAAACTGATCATGGAAAAATTATTAATTTCCCCCACCACTCTTCTAAAATTGAATTTTATTGATTCTTAAGAGTAAATTTAGCATGTGGCAGATATTCCACAATAACTACTGTGGCTCAAACTTTGGCCATATGTTCTTGGTGTTGTGTTTTTTTTTTTTAATAATGGAAAATGCAAGGAACATCTTACTACATGTAGTGCTACAGCTACCAGCCATAATTACATGTGTACGTAAACAGACACTTCACTTCTTCAGAAATTTCTGACACTTAAGCCCTATAAATTCTGAACTAAAAATAAATCAAAATGCCCTGCTTCTGATCTGCCTGGCTTAAAACCTTTACTTCTAAAAACAAGGACTACTGTGTGATTGAAATTCATCTTGAAGTATGGATTCAGAAAAAAAGCCTCTGAGCCACTACCTTTTCAGTTAGGCCTCACCGTTTCTCTTTTTTTCAAATAGGTCATGAGAGATGCATTGACCTTAAATAAATATGTTTAGAGAGATTATATTAAAATGAAAACACCAATACTAAGACTTTGAAAGTTAGTTTTACTATAATGAAATGTGAGTTATATGACTATTTAAATATCATACAAATCCTTTATTGTAACCTTTTTCTGAGTTATTTTAATGAGATAAATGTGCAGTATTGTAATTAGTATCTATGTTTAGGATACTCGAGGTATTAATTTACAGTTATAAGAGTATAAGAGGTTTTTTTCTGTCTGCACTCGGGAAAGACTAATAAGCAACGGGAGGTTCCTCTGTTATTAATCTTTTTCTTATCACACATGTAAACAAAGATTGAGTTAATCCTGTGATGGAATCTGCAATAGTCAGCTGAAGAAAAGCATGGGAAATTGCGGACTATAATCAGGCTGAGATCCAAGTTATTTAGGTATAGAATTTTCATAAGCATTCTAAAGACAAATTTGTTAAAATAACTCAAGAGGATGTCTGCTTTGTCTTTACAGAGGACCTTGAACAGTTTGCCAAGTTACCTAGAGTGAAATACAGATGATATGCTGTCCCTGACCCCAGGATTTTCAAATGTTTGAATGCCTGTTTCAAAAATACAGAATAATCCCAGAATCCCTTCACTTATACATACCTTTTTATCTTTGATGCAGAACAGTTAACTTCTTTTGGTTATGAGGCAATTTAGCTGATGCTGTATTATGTGAATTTAGTTTTATGCAGGAATTATGCTGAAATCACCAAAGAAAAATATTCTTGTGAATCAAGTCCTGTGAGGTTTTTTTCCTCAGTATTTTAACCATTATCATTCTTATTCACTGGTTTATTACTTCTTAATGAGCTCCTTTGTTAGTTTCTCTAATCACCAATTTGCACCTTAAAAGACAAGGAACATAAACCTGCTTCCTCTTTTCTGCTTTCACGCTACTGTTACTTCACTGATTTTATTTGAACATGTCTTCGTTTTTACCTGTTTAATAGGATAAACAAATAAATGTGTTAGGTATATAATTTTTTTTCCTTATCAGTGCTAAGAAGAATACGTGTTAACCTCTTTCTAACCTCTCTTCAGTGGGATTTTATTCCTTACTGTCACTTTATGAATCAGGTGAGATTCCCTTGTTGGTGTTCTCAGATAGGCAACATCATCTTGGACTGGACTGGACCATATTACAAAGCCTTCAGCAAGGTCTAAATAAACTGCATTAAATTCATTAGATTTCTTCATCCAGATAGTAATTTCAACAGAGCTTTCTCATTGCTTTAAGATGATCTGTTCTTCATGAAACTGTTCTGCTCATCACACATAGTGTCCTAAGTTAAGCACTTACATATTGATTCCTTTCCCATGCATATTAGTAACTAATATAGTAGTAGTAACCTCCCATTTTTTTTTTAAACTTTATCAGAAAATGATCATTTTATCAATCACTCTAGGGAGACATACAATCACATCAATCACATTTCCAGAGTCTATTCCAGGAGAAATTACCACATTAAAAGCTTGTTACAATTTTTTTCTGTGGTTTCATCATCGTTTTTATGACTGCATTGGATTTTTATATTATACTAAATTGTATTATTGTTATTATACTAAGTAGTTACACTAAATTTTGTCCCCATAAAATGACTTAGTTATCTGTTTATCCACAAAATAGAAAACAGTTGACATGGTTTTTTAGTTCTGCAAGACCTGTTCTGGCCATGAGAAAGTGGTTGAGGACTTGGTCTGTACATGAGGTCTGTGTACAGGACCTGCTGGTAGAACTGCCACAGCTTTTCCTTTCAGGCCAAATCTCCAACACAGATGCCGGGTGAGAGCCACGTGGCCATGACCACCCTGGCTGAGTGTCTTCTGCCTATCAGTTATATATATGGGAATGGGAGTTACCAGTTGCTCTTATACTTAGTTACCAAAAACAATTTCTCCACATGACCTGATATGTATATAGATATGATATATATAGAACCATAGAATCACAGAATGGTTTGGTTTGGAAGGGACCTTCAAGATCATCTAGTTCCAACCTCCCTGCCATGGACAGGGACACCTCCCACTAGACACATCCCACCAGGCTGCATAAAGCCCCATCCAACCTCGTCTTGAACCCATCCGGTGATTGAGCATCCACAACTTCTCTGGCCAACCAGTGTCTCCATACTCATAGTGAAAAACTTTCTAATTTCTAATCTAAATCTACCCTCTTCCAATTGGAAGCCATTACCCCTCATCCTATCACTACAACCCCTTGTAAAAACTCCCTCCTCAGCTTTATAGGTTTTATAAAATTCATTAGTACTGTTTAATTAATTAAGTAGCAGCTATGAGATTGCAGGTGTATAAAGCAGACAATTGTGGCTACAGGGTATTCACAGTTAGAGGATGTAATTTTCTAAGCAGCGAAACATCTCTCAAGAGGGGCTGAGTTACTTCAACAGTATATCTTTACGGTAGATGAAGGAACAAGATACTTAACAATGAAAAGCTTCCATGTGGATGCAGCAAAAGCAGGACACAAGAAGCAATGTAATTCTAATATAGCCCATCACATTAATTAAATTTCTTGATTATTAAAGGAATTAAAAGTCCATATGTCAAATCAATGGAGGTAATAAATTAAACATACATCTCCACTGCTGTTTGCTTCCTTCCACCTGAGGACTAGGTTTAGGGAATCCAGACTTCCCGAAGAGCAACAGAAAGAAGGATTTCTCGATTGTAAAGGGTAAAGAATAAGAAAAATAGTAATAGACCATCATGCCCAAACAGGTCTTCCTTTGACATTACATATGAGAATAAGCCTACTGAAAGTGGAAACATCATGTAACAAGTAAGAGAGAAAGGAAAACAAAAGTACATTAATAGTAAGAGAAAGACTAAGGGAAGCATGGACTCATTATTCAGCAAAGAAAAAAAGCTGAAGTGTTTTGAGTCATCTTAATGAAAAGATGAACTACAATTAGATAGCCAACATAATCAACACAAGCAACAGGCTACTATAGGGGAATAATATAGCTTAACAGGTGACTTGAAAACAGGTTTTAAGAGAGATGAACAGAGGAACTTTATCTTACCTAATATCCTTAAAGAACTGGCAAAAGATTCTCCAAGTCAATCACAATTAACTTTGAGAAGTCAAGGAGAACAAGTGAGGTCGTTGAAGACTGGCAAACAGCAAATATAGAAGAACATAAATACATATTAGACAGTCTGGGTGTCTAAATTGGGTAATTAGTTTCCCAGTTGCCATATATAGGCACAGGAGAGAGACAGTTTCTTAGGAAGATATAGAGACTAATCTTAGGCTTCCTTAAGCACAACTCTGCTCTGATTTGTTTTGTCTTTGTTTTTTGGGGTTTTTTTTGTTTGTTTTGTTTCTTTTTTTTGTTCCCCTCTTTTCACCATTGATTTGAAGCTAATTCTGGCATCTAAACGAGATGTCTAAAATTATGTGAGATGCAGTTTGAATCTCTCTCACACCGCCTGCATTTCAAAGAGGAAAGAAGTGAAAGAAAAACAACAGCAATCTGTCAATAAAGCTTGAAGCCTTAAAAAAACCTCTGAACGAGAAAATCAAACTATTTGTAAACACTATGACTGCAGAGAAAGTGAGGAATAGCCACTTTATTTGTCAAAGCCAGATCAGTCCATGTCGATGTAATTTCTTTCATTGACAGGGTGAGAGGTCTTGTAGGTAGAAGAGAGGGAGTAGATGTCATACATGTGGACTTCAGCAAAACTTTAGACAATATCTCATATTCTCCTAGGTTTCTAGGGAAATGTGAAAGAAATTACTAAGGTAAATGCAATATCATCCATAAATCATAGTCAAGGATTGATTACCAGTGTTTCACCCTCAGACTGAAAGGATGTATCAAGTCTGCTACCTCCAGTAAACCTAGATATTTTTTATTAAACATTTATGCAGAATAGTTTTATTAATTTTCAGTTGACCAAGCCAGGAGGGGCTTCATTATAGTGAAAATTTTCTCCTTATTACCTGAAAATCATCTAGCAATCAACCTAACCAGCTAAAAGCTAGAATATTATAATGTTATTTTCCCTTCTAAAGAAAGAGTGACTCACTAATAGACCTTTTCCAGGAGATGTTTCAGCATATAGCTTTTTTAACATAGTTGTTTATGTCAAGCAAATTTCTCAGATATTATTTTCCTCTGCTTTATTTTTGCAAAGCTGAAAATATCAACAGAGATCTAGTTCAGAATTAAAACAAATAAAATCTTCGTGAGGTGAAGAAATCAGTAAAAGGAAAAAGAAACCTAAATAATGAAAAAAAAGGATAAGAAACAACTACCTAGGCAGCAATTCCACAAAAAGGTGCAAACACAAATGTATAAAGAGGACTAGCGAAAGGTGAATAGCATACTTGCATATAAAAAAGAGGAATATTGTCTTCATATTACATGCAGTATCCTATTCTCTCTAAAAGAGCAATGCTTGAATACTGTATTAAATAGAAATACTGACCAGTAGGAAGAAAGAGTCTAATGGACACCTCTCAAAATGAATAAAGTTCTAGGAAACAGGACAAGGAAGAAAGAGAACACAAAAGGAGAAGTGATGTCTTCGTGGTGATGTTTTATGGAGGTAGATGATCATTCATTCTCAAAGCTTATAGCAGATAGGAAGATAAATAGTTTCATTTGCAGCATTTGATCCTCATGGAATAGGAAGGAGAGTTAGTGACTGCTAAGCCATTGCCTACATAAGGAAATGTCAACATCCATACGACTGGGCATTTTTTAAAACCGGGTTAAACAAACAGATACATCTGAGGTGTAGGATAGTGAATAGAGAGTAGATAAGCTCTCAAGGTCCGTTTTCACTCTTTTAGTGATCTTACAACCTGACAAAGTCTGCTTTATCTGTTTTGGAACAACAGAAACCCAGGCACGATGCTGGAGACAAAAAAATTTTCAGCCAAGAGAGTGGCTGCCAAATTGTATATTGGATGCATCCAAAGGCTCACAGCCTTCAAAAGGACTTCCATCTGACCAAGGATGGCCACCAACTCACTGATAATCAAACCATGCCTCTCTGAGACAGACTATATTAAAAGATATTTTATAATCACAAACCAACCTCCAAAAATTATATTTATTCAGCTGTTTTTTTCTGAAAAAGAGGCAAACAATACAGGCCATTAATGGGCTTTACTAGACATGACTAATGTATTTATTTCATATACAAAAGACTTGGGTGATAGAAAAATTGGGCTCCCAGGAAAAAAATGCATTGGTTTTTACTTGTGCATAAAAGCTATAAATGCCATCACCTTCTTGGAACAAATGAACGAGAACTTTCTCTGCTATTTCTGTTGGTAAATAATTTTTCTCCTTGCTACTCTTACACATACCACCACAGGACTCTTAAAACCCACAATGGAATCTCTCCCACAGTCATACAAGCACCAAATACAAAAATATATTGTATGCAAAAGGAGCAATATACATTACTTTGGTAAATGCTTTGCCTGATCTCAACTGTCAAACTGACTGAGCACAAATTGAAATGTGTCAAAAGCATCAAGCAGTTGATTAAGAAAACGTCTACACTATCTCACTCCTCTATATTCAGCATGACAATGATAGATCATCTGCTTATCACACTAACCTCCATTAAAGCTGTAAAAGATGTATGTTGTATAAGACACTGCAGGTTACTTCTCTGAGTTACCAAAACCCACAAATTTGATTTATTAGAATGGCTAAAGTCAGCTGGTTTGTGATATGTGGAGACTAATCACTGTGTTTCTGAATTTTATATTAATATATATTAACTCAGTATTAATTATTCTTGATAACCCTCTTTTTATTTAAACCTGGCTTTTATAAACTGAATAATATAAATTTATTGTATTTATCAATATGCATTTGTCAGTACTGGAGATGTTCTGGGCAGTATTGCCTCATGTCCTGCTTCACTATTATCTGCAATTTAAGGGAGAAGCTTCTGTGGCACCTGAGAAGTAGACCCTAAAAGCACACCTTCATGTGCAAGCTGGGCACCCAAGTTCAGAAAAGGATATATGTCTATAAGTAAATCTACTGTGGGAAGTTGATAAGGAAAGACAAATGTCTTGTTCTCGACACAGCTGGTGATGTATCTAGACAGGAAAACACACTAAAATAAAAGGAGTCAATCTTCCTTTGAGATTCCTGTTCTCTGCAACAGTTGCCAAAAAAAAAAAAAAAGATGGTACCTTTTAAGGAACAAAAAAAGGAATGAGGAACAGAGTATAAAAGAAAATAATTTCTGAAGGTGAATGTGAGTTATAACATCCAGAGATATTTTCCACGGGTCTTCAACCATCTTCACATTCTTACAGATAATGACTGATGGTAATTTTCGTGGTTTAGGCCATTTGAACCTGAAGTATCAAAAAGATTCCTATGCTTGCAATGGAGACAATAACTGCTTTGAAACAGAGCAGATCTCCCACAGATCATTCAGTCTGTGAAGATCAAAGGGCTGGTGGTCTTTGTGCCCATGGGAATACTGCAGGGCAGATACAGAAACAGGCTGCATTGGCAAACATGAGTAGATGAGAGGACTTGTAGGGCATTTTTGTGTTGAGAGCGCTGAATATAGAGGACAAAGAGTATTGGGTCTGAGGTACCATTCAAGCACGAACACAGGGTGCTGTGGGTTAGGGTGCTGGATGTAGGAAGCCCTGATTGAGGATCACCCATATGGAGGAATTAAGGTAAATTGTATTTGTTCCTCTTGCTTTTATCTTTTCCTTTCATAGAACATAGAATCATAGAACATTTTCAGCTGGAAGAGACCTTCAAGATCATTGAGTCCAACCTTTTCCTAGCCCTATCAACACCACCAAACCATGTCCCTCAACAGAATACCCATCCATCTCTTAAACATCTCCAGAGATGGCGACTCAACCACATCCCTGGGCAGGCTGTTCCAATGCCTGACAACCCTTTCAGTAAAGAAATTTTTCCATATATCCAACTTGTACCTCCCCTGGTGCAATTTAAGGCCATTTCCCTTTGTACTGTCACTCGCCTCTAGGGAGAATAGACCATCCCCTGCCTCATTAAAACGTCCTTTCAGGTAGTAGTAAAGAGTGAAAAGGTCTCCCCTCAATCTCCTCTTCTCCAGGCTAAACAGCCCCAGATCCCTCAGCCATTCCTCGTACCGCATATGCTCCAAATCCTTTACTCGCTTGGTAGCCCACTCTAGCACCTCAATGTCCCTCTTGTAGTGAGGGACCCAAAGCTGGACACAGTACTCGAGGTACGGCCTCACCAAAGCTGAGTACAGGATTTCTTTGTATCTGAATTCATTTCCCGCTCCAGTTTCAATATTTCTTCTCCAATTATTAGTTTGTGTCATCTCCTTTCTTTCCCTTTCTCCTTTCCTTGTCCTGGTGGACTCTCTCACATTATTGTGACTGTCTTATTTTGTGTAGTCTTCTTCTGCTAAAGTATCCCCTCTTTCACTTTCCATCATATTAACCCCCCCAAACTAACTTTCACAGACATAATCTATAAGTAATTGTATTTTCATCTCTTTTTCCTGTCAGCTTTCCTGCTGAATTTCAGCTTCATGTGCCACCTACACATACCTTGCCCTAATGAAAAGAATTGCTGCTAATTACCAATTGCAAGTTACCAGAATACAGATTTGCTATCACCTGAAGCAATGATGGAGGATATTATGTCTCTTCCTTCTTAATTCTGTAAAATGCAAGGTACAAGCCATGCTATAGAAAACATGTTGGTTTTGTAGATGATTTTTTCTCTCTCATTTTCTCTTTTTTTTTTTTCTGCTTACACTACAATAAATAGCTATAGAGATAAGAAATACCTGACTGGACTTCCAAAATTACATAAAGAGGTATCATTCAGGTGTTATAAAAGCAACCAATTTTTAAAATTATTTAAACTCATCTCAAGGATCCCAAAGTCATTATCCAGACCAAAAGAAACATTATGATTCTTTGCAAAAAGAAAAGCAGAACAGAAGTGTTTACATGCACAGAGAGATGAAAACAGAAACATAATCATTGAAATGACTAGAGTACTGAAAAAAACTTCTTTGCTTTAGAAACAGCTTATTGTAAGTCACATACACATTAGTATAAACTAGCTTAGAAAACATCCGTTTTCACAGAGAATGGAGGGTAGCTTTGTCTCTAACATGAATCAGTCTGTGTATTTCTCAAAAGCCAAAAAATGGCAGTAGGCAGCAAGAAGTTGAGGGTGTGTACCCTGAAACAAAGCACAAGCAGTTAGTGCACTTTCCTAAGGAAATCAGGATAAACAATACCTGACTCAAAGGGCTTACAGTCTTGTTTGTTCAGACGACTTTTAATATGGTTGAGAGAAATAATACTGCTTCAGTTTCATATAACATAATCCATATTTAAGTTTCAAGCCACAGACTTTTACTGTAACACAGTCATCTTGTGTTCTGTGATAATAATACCTCCTCATGCACAATTGTTTTAATAACTAAAATTAGTTAACACAAATAAATGTTGGTAAAGGGAAATAAGTCTTAAAACTGCATGCCTCCTTGACTAGCATTGGAAACAAAATATATTTTAGCTTGTTTTTTTTTCAGTAGGCCAGTCGTTATCTTTCTTTTTTGACATATTCTGACAATTTAAATTCCACCCAAATCCTTCTATCTATAATCTCCTATCGGGTAACTCTTATGCATTGCTCTTCTTAGGCCCTTTGAAATGCTGTGGTTTTCTTGATATTTAGGATAACCTGACTTTCTTCAGAGAGCAGATACAAAACTTAAGGAGACTTTAGTCATTTTGCATATACCTGCAGCTACTGATTGCTTCTGCACCTCCTTCACTTGGAGTCTCCATGGACCATATCAGTGAAATTGTTTCAGAGTACAATTCTCCCCTGAGACGAACAGTTCCTCATAGCAGGCCGAGTAAGATTCCTTCCCCAAAATGTTTATGAAGGTGAACAACTTCCATGTTAAACCTACTGTAATTTGGTTTGGTTTGGTTTTTTTGGTTTTTTTTTTACAAACTTGTTTTTCCCCTTAAAATACAATAATTGAAACCACATCAATTTAACAGATCTTCCACCTGAATTTTTGTTAAAGCACTTCAATCTTAATAAAGAATGCTCTTAAAAGTAATGTTTTGCCTAGGAAATTATTTCTGTGATTTATAACTTGCAAAAATCATACAGATTTTTTAAACTGGATTTATATCTAATAGAGTATAATGTATAAAAATGTGAAGACAGATGTCTATGAAATAAATAGAACTATGTATATCAAATGTATTTTATTTCTACAGAATTTCTGGGTAATATTGACACTACAGGATTACATTAGAAGTAAATAAATTAGCAGATGTCTTCAGAAAGTTGAAATATTGTAAAGGCATGCACCATGAGAGTGACTCAGCTCTAGAAGCTCTCAGTAAAAAGGTTGCCATTAATAGTCATGGTACTGAACTGTAACATAATTTCACTTACTACTGCTGTTAGTAAAATGTAAAGGGAATTATTTTTATGAAGTTTTATTGTACAATAAGGAATTATCTCCAAAATTTCTGAAATGACACCAAAAATGAAAGCTATTTGAAAGTGATGTAGGAAAAGCAGGTAAGAGAATTTTAGCAATATAGATAAAATATTCAATTTTCATACTGGAAGCGAAATGTTCTTGCTTATTAACATTCCGCCAATACAGATTTTGAAAATCTGTGTATGCAGGCAATAAACCCAGTTATCACTATGAATGCAAAATTAGATGTTGCTTAAAAAATACACAGAGTAGGAGCAACAGAATACCAAGAAACAGAATCATTTCCTGTATGTATGAGATTAATAGATAAAATAATCTGAGGAAATATAAGCTAAAATAAACAATGCTATACATTACTTGGAGTGTATGTGCTATTGTTAAGCACATAACCTGTACTTCCTCTACTCTAAAAAATTTCTAATTCAATGTACTTTTGTTTCTTTTGAGAAAGAAATTCTATTTATACATAAAAAGTTAGAAAGTAAAGGGAACAGTCATCAATTCCCTCTTTTCAAAGCATTTTGACTGGCGAGTGCCAGCTACAAAATTGAAATAATAACTTTTTGAAATCGAACTTTGTTTATAACAGATTCTTAAGAAAGCCAAAGAAAATTAACGTGCAAGTTGAATCTGTAACTGTAACCAAATCAGAAAAAAAAAATATAATTAATTAAAGCAGGAATTCATTTTAATGATAAGTATACAAAGACTTGCTTAATCAAATGTTATGCAGGGACAGGTAATAATGATTCTGAAGCCTGGATGTGTTAGAAATCTTGACCTGTAATCAGGATCAATTGCATAGAACACAAAAGCAGGGAATGATCCTGCTCTGAATTCTACTCCACGGGCATCATAATTTGTATTACTGCCCATATCTTCCAGTAATTGAAATCCTGTGCAGAAAATAGGGTATTAAATAATGTCAACCATATATATAAGTTTCTATTCTCTGAATCAGAGCTTTCCTGCCTCTTTGAGCCAAACGTGTTACAAAGAACACTAGTAAATTAGAATTGTTTAATAGGTCACTATGTAAACAAGCTTCACTGCATGACATGTATATACCTCCTAAAATTACAAAGTAGTTTTTATATTATTCCTTATATTACTGTTACTGTTATGCTATTGTTATTACCATTATCAATCACCTTGATACTGATGCTATAAGAAAAATCTGCAAAGCCTATGAACAAGAACCGCTTTACAAATTAGGGGTATAATGGGTTATAATACTAATATAAAATTATTGTTAAAATATTTCCACTGAGGTTGTATTCACAATCTATATAATTTTCTGAATAAAATCAGTTATCTCAATCTTAATACTTTTTCAGGTTCTAAGGGTTGCGATGTAATAATCAAGACGTGAAAGATTGCTCTTACTTCATAATTTGAATTACAACAGCTATAATTAAAACCCTAACCAGAGAGTTTCTAATTAAGTTAAAAATAAAAACATTGAAACAGGTACAATTGGGTGAAATTCAACCTTTGCATAAGCCCCTTGTCTTCAAGTGAATCTGCTTACACCAAATCCAAATTTGTGCTTACAGATCTTGTTGTCATAGGATACAAACAGCTATGGTTAAATACATTAAAAAATCCTTAACATCCAGAAGTCATAGAATCTTGGAATGATTTGCCTTGGAAGTAACTTTTAAAGGTTCAACCTCCCTGCAGTGAGAAAGGACATCTTTAACTTAATTAAGCAGCTCAGAGCCCAGTCCAATCTGACCTTGAATGTTTCCAGGAATGTGTCATCCACAGCCTCTCTGGGCAACCTCTTCCCGTCCCTCACCACCTTTACAGTAAGAACTTCTTCCTTACACCTAATCTAAATCTCTTTAAGACCACTACCCCTTGTCCTATCCCTACATACCCATTCTTACATACCCTTGTAAAAAGTCCCTCTCCAGCTTTCTTGTGGGCCCCTTTTAGCTACTGGTAGGTTGCTACAAAGTCTCCCTCCCTCCAGGTTGAATAATCCCAACTCTTTCAGAATGTCTTCATAGGAGAGGTCAGGGTCTTCTATCTTTTCCTTTAGATTATCTGTTGACTGAGCAGTTAATTACTTTAAGTAGCCAGAATTTTTTTAAGGTGAATTTTTGAGGATTCATTTACCCATAACGCAAAGAGACCTACGAAATCTCAACAATTCAGCCTAATATAAAGCACTTTTATAATTCACAAATTCTCCCTAGCATCTTCAGAATTCCAAAATAGCAGCAAGGTAATTTCTGTTGGAATAAGCAATATTCAAAGTGCTCCTGATTTACCACAGCAACATGTCCCACTTTCTGCACTTGAATTATGAGGCAATATTGGGCAGTCTAAAATCAAAGATGCTGGAAGAAATAGTCATTGAATCAAAAAAAAAAAAAAGAATCAGTTTTTTTGTTCGGTCGCATTTACTCAGCTCTGTAGCAAACATGGTCCCTAATCTGAGCTCTCAGTAGCTCACAGTAATAAGCAGAGAAGCAGAAGTGTTTGTCTCAGGGTAGGCTCTGGAGTTTTTTTAGCTGCTGGGGCTCTCCAGGGCATTTACGGTGTGCAGGCCCAACACGCTCCTGAGTCAGTGCCTGCTCCTGCAGGTTACAGCACCAAACTGGTGTTGGCATGTCCAACCCGTGCTCAATACAGTGTGGAAATAAACACAGAAAGATTTTGCAAAGGGTTATAAATTTCTGGAGGGGATGAATCTAATTGCAAAGTATGAGCCATCCCAGCTTGTCTTTTCTTTCAAACTGTCCCCTC
>VWZK01018861.1:44578-111130 GCA_013396935.1 Baryphthengus martii
TTTTACTTCATATTCTCAGCATTATTCTCTCTTTAGAGTCAGACAACAGTCAAACTTTCTGGTGCACAGGAAATTCCAACATCTCAAAACTTGTTTTTCTTCTGAATTAGACATCACGTCATTTCATATTAAGCACTAACACTGCTAGCATGTCACATTAGATTAGAAGACGAGACATTAGCTAAAATATAATATTTATATTATTTAATTTACAGCATTATATTATTTTGATTATGTAAGACTGATTTGCTATATATTGTTTATTTTACTTTTATATTGTTTTAATATCAGCTGCTTTTTCATTGTCATGCTCAGTGACAAATGTGCCTCTGCAAAAAACATGACACATCATATTAAAAAAAGTCGTATCTTATTATCTTCTTCTAATTAGAGTAAAAAGTTCAGACTGACACTACTGAAATGTGACATATGCTAATCGCAAATCAACCGAGAGCTCATTGGAAGGAGCTATAATTTAATCTGTTTATTGGCTTAATTTTTGCAAAAAATTACAAACATCCCTTAAGAATGGTGATTTATAATGATTATGTAATGGAAACAAAATCCTTTATTTAATAAAACTCCAAATTTTATTCTCTAAACCAAGACATAACCCCTGTTAGAAGGAAATGGACCCAACGCTGAGTACCCACCACCATGAACACAGTTCAAGTAAACATAGTATTTCTGGGACATCACTTAATAAAAATTATAGGCTTCAGACATTACAGGCTTTCCTACTGTCATGAATGAGTGTTTTAAATCAATCACCATCAAAAATATTAGGAAAAAAAAGATTTTAATATGAATTTGTAAAAGCGCAACTTGGTTTGATGCAAGGTTCACTCACTACATGAAAGAAACATAAAGGAAAATGGAGTTAATACCAATTGAAAATTATTTACACAGAGATGGAGATGCAAAGAGACCCTTCCCATGAGTCACCGAGTTCAGAGTGGATCCCACTTGTTCTCTAAACTGCCAATGAAGTTTAGGTGTGGCTGGATCCAGACTTAGTCCCAGACTTGGTCAACAGTTTATGTCTAATGGAATGAATAAAAAGGTTTAGGAAAACATCCCCTTGAGGTTTGGCCAATTTGTTGGAGAATGAGCGATTATGGATCCTACACAACTCTTAGATAGCAGCAATTTAAGATTTATTAGCACTGTTGTGGTGAATCACCAAATTAGGTTATAAGACTTTTAACAATACTTAATCAGCCAGCTAGGGTAATTTAATAATTTTTGCTATAATCAACAATATAAAGTTTCCCAAACTGAATTGCACACACACAAACACACAGACACACAGATATAGAGGTTAATCTACGATCAGGATTTTTCTCTCTGCCAACTGTAGCAAATTATTGGTACCAGATGATTTTTGAAACTTCGCAAAATCTAATTCTAGTTAATTACTCACTATTCTCCTTCGCCGCCATTTGTCAACAAACAACCCTTGACCTTGGAAATCCTCATGATGTCTATTCTTTGAAATCTTTCCAAAATTTGCTCTTGGAAATCCTCATGAAATCTACCCTGAAAGGTGTCCCAACTCAGTGTGAGATACCGGGTCACAGACTGCTGCGATTTCAGAGAGCTCAAAGGGTCTCACTTGGGATCACTATCTACAGGATCATGAGAGGATTTATTTTGTTCAGTATATTTCCATTCCAGCCACAATTCTTTTCAGATAATTCTGGCACCTTCCAGAGCAGGCCGTGATCCAGGCAGCAGGAGTTTCAGGTACAATTAGAGAGTGCCTAATTGTCCTGACTCACTGTACCGTAACCAGGACAAGAAAGTACCAGATGTCCCAACATATTGCACTTATAGCCAAAACAAAAACACAATGTTGGCTAGTCCTAACATGGCCCAGAGGTTCTGCACCCTCACACCTACGGAATCACCTATACGTGACTGTTAAGAGGTGGTCACTTGGTAGCATGGGGAGGAAGCAGAGCATATCAGCAGGACAAAGAAACATCAGCCGAAATGCTGATATTTGAAACATATTTCCTCTTATTCTTGCCTACAAGAGGAAAAAGAGGGATAAAACTAGCCATTAATAATTCTAAATGTTACAAGTTATGTAAAAACAAAGACGAATTAATGAAAATAAAAAAAGAAATCTCCTTGTATGTGATGTGGCCAGGGCATTGACAAGTGCTATCCAGAGGAGATTGAAAGTATTGCTGATTGCGTGTTTCCAGGAAGATAAGGAACATTTAGTCTAGGAAATCGCTTATTGGCAAGATTTTTTTTTTTTAATAAAAAAAAAGTGCTTATGACAAAATAAAACCATAGGAAACCAAATACTGTAAAGAAGTGGTCTCCTCATCTATTCATATGCTCTCCTCCTTGGTCTCCTTACTCTGATTCAGCTTTTTCATGTTGACAGGCAGGCTGCACTTTCACACAGTGATAAGCATTACGACAGCTTTGAAATTCACAGAGATGTCCTACAGGGACAGAGTTTGATGACAACTATCTTTAACAGTCTTTTCACTTCTGCTTTGTCATTCTATCCTACCCAGTGTGTAAGCTATATGCATTTCCATATACAGCCAGATGGAAAACTTTTCAACTTCTAATAAGAGGTATCAAAGAAAGTACAGCAAATGTTGAAAAGCGTATTTCTTACATTTCTCACACACGGTGAAAGTGAGCACCAAAAAACATGATGCAAGTTTTCATTGTTCACTCAGGAGTGATGTAAAAGGAGCATTTATTATTGTGTATATTCCATAATTTTAGAGTTAATTCCCTGCTTCAGAAGCATTGATAGACAACAGAGGCAAGAAGTCATTCATAAATTCTCTTCTCCAGGGTCAAATACATTGCATGACCTATTTCTATACATCGACTTCCTTTTGTACCTGTAAAACATGTATTTATTCATTCAGTTGACTAAGTGGTGTTGGAAAATGAAAATAGTGTTAGAAATGGCTAAGATTTCACAACTGGATATGTTTACTGGGTGTATATTCTGTGCCACTGGGCACCACTAGATTAAACTGCTTGAGGAGCCAGAGAAATAAAAAAGATGTTAACGAAAAAAGAAAAAAACACAAAAAGAAAAGTTCAGCAAGCGTCTGGTACCAAAGTTTTTCCCCTCGCCCTTTCCATTGTGATGCTACAGATAAATATTGCTCCAGTGTCAAAAGACAACTATCTGGTGTCATTTTAAATGTCTTATGGTATGTGAACTATCCTCACAAGGCTGCCAACAGATGACACAGGAGCTATGCCCTACAGCAAAAGGCGCAGGTCAGACAGGACTCCCATAAGGCTCACAAATCATACTCAATGGGCAACAAAACTGAGTCCTAGACCTCTAGTAGCTGCAGTAAGGTATTGAACACCAAGCTCCCATGTAAAGATTTATATTCAGATAACTACGTTTAAGTATCTTAATATCAAATCTGCCAGCGTCTGCATTGCTGTGCCACGTTCACAATTTTTGAAACAGATAAGAAATCTTTTATCCTTTCAAGTATTTTTACCTGAAGTGAGAAAAAATATCAAAACACCTCATTTTCTTTCTCCATTAATTCCAGATACTTAGCATTTTTAGATTAAATTTGTTTAATCAGAAGTTTTCTCTGCTTTCCTTGAATTCTTTCAATTTTTTTCCCCTCATCCACACATAAAGTCATCAAGGATTGCTATCACATAAGCGACCGTTATCTTGGCTAGAATTATAAATAAGTGACCCAGAAATTCACAGAACTGTAGTAAGAATGCCATAAGAATAAAATATTTTACTAGAATTATAATAAATTTTATCATGAATGGGCTTTGTTAGAACTAGACTAATAAATGGCAATTGTTACAGCAGTTACTATCAGTTTGTACAATTTGAGATAAGGGGTTTTATATTTTTAAAGTCACGGCTTCTGGAGTCATGCTATGGTAAGAGAAACTCAGTTGTTATTAGAAAAAAACACCTTCCCAGTCATAGACAAAGATTAAAACTGTGAATCCAGACCAATAAAGATATGAACATTGAAGATAAATAAGAAGAAATTAATGTTTAGCTTTTTGTATAAAATAAAATTCGAAGAAAGATCGTTTTGAGGTTATTAAATCATGAGATTTACACTAGACTTGGCAACACCAGACTTAAATTTAATAGTTATTTAATTTAATGTTCCATCTCTGACAAGGGATCATATCAGACTTTAATTACATTTTTATCTCTTTTAGGAAGGGATGTTTAGGCCTCATATACACTAAGGACAATTTTACGATAAAGTGATTCTAAGATGTTGCCTGCACATAAAGTGAATTAACAACAGCGGGCTGCATCCCTGACATATTAGTAGAAGACATTTTCCTCCATTGTGAAGGTGAAAGTGTAGCATCAGAAATAGAACATTTAATGGACAGTATACTAACTTTAAAGAAATAAGTTGTTGCTTGTGAGATTTTTCATTAACCTAAGGTCTGTGCTCTGAAAATCAGATATTGTGAATGGGAAAAGTCACTTTCTGTGAAGAAAAATATCTGTTAAAACTAGAAAGGTTTAATAAGAAAGCGAAGTGGCTTTATTTCAGGAATTACACAATGAAAATAGCTTTTAAACTCTTATCCGTCTCCGATCTTTTTGTTTTATCCAGCACAAGTATCTCACCTTGACTAACTTTCTATCAAGAAAAGCTAGAGTGATAATATGCAAGAGAGGTTCGAACTAAGATGTTCTTAAAGTGATTATGTAAAGAAACAGATTAAATGAAACATTACAATTCAAAGCCAGCCAACCTGTGTGACATATTCTTCATAACTTTTACTACTTGGCATTTAAAATACTCCCTGTCTCAGCATACTTGGAAAACAGTCTGCCACTGCTTACATCGAGGTTGAAGGGAGCACGTAGAAATACTGTCTTTTGTGAGAGACAAAAAATGGGAAATAGACAACCACCATGAACATGATCCAGGAAAATCCAGGCAAAATAGGCAATCACAGAGAGTACCATTATTTACAGGGTAACAATGTCATCAAATTGTCATCAAATCATAGAATTGTTAAGGTTGGAAAAGACTTTCAAGATCATGAAGTTCAACCTTCTACCCAACACCTCCATGACCACTAGACCATGTCCCAAAGTGCCACATCCATGGATTTTTAGAACTCCACCACTTCCCTGAGCAGACTGTTCCAATGCTTAACTACTCTTCCAGTAAAGAAGTTCTTTCTGATACCTAATCTGAATTCCCTCTGGTGCATATGGGGCCCTCTGTTCCCCTCAAAAGGGAATCACCTACCACTATTACCCTCCTTTTTTTTTCTTATTCAAAGTAGGCCTAAGGCATGGGGGTGAGTGACTCATCCTGAGCATCTCCCTGGATGGACCTTCGTCTCCATCCTTGTTTGTTTGCCCAAGTTCCAAAGTCCCGTATCTGTCGTGCAAGGGCAACTGGGAAGGTGAGGGANTCCCAGAAGAGCCCCCAAAAGAGCTCCTTGCCGGCCTTTTTCGCAGAGATTCCCTTTCCCCAGTGCGGACTGACCTGCACTGGAGCTGGTCTCTTCGGTGAGACAGTCAGTAGGGCTGATTTAGGAGAAAAATATTTCACCTGGGTAGGAAGACAGCACTCGGCAGTATTATGCCTACCAATGCTCTCCTGGTATTGCAGAGCATCTACTAAGGTCTCTTCTCTGCTTTCTGAGCAGGAAAGTGGCATGCTGGCTCTATGGCAAGCCTATACAATTGATAAGGAATCCCTTGTTACAGAAAGCTGCAGGTCTGTGTTTTGTGGAAGGCAACAAGGAAAAGGGCACTCACTTGTGGAAGCAGACTTCCAAGGGCACTCCAGCTAGCAACGTTTTTCTGCTTTTTGTTTGTTTGTTTTCTTGCAAGATTACATTTTTTTTCCTTTCATGAGAATCCACAAACCACCATTCTGGGCCAGATTGAAGGTCCGACTAGTTAATGAGCCTGTCTCTGACACTAAGTTGGTCAAGTCTAACTTGGATGTTATTTTGCTCTCATCCTGATCAGAACAATATTTTTGTGATTTATTGCTCACACTTCTGTTCCCAAGGCTTTTCTTCACAGCATGGTGTGATCCTTAGCCAGAGAGCAAGTTTTGATAATTCTGTTATTCTGTTCAGTGAGAGGGTGTTTCGAATTGCTGAGCTTTCCAACTCACTGTCCTTGAGCTCTCCTGTCAGAGGAAGTCCCTCAGTATTGTATATTTACTAGTTCAGTGGTCTTATTTTATTTTCAGGAAATAGTAGATATACTTCATGGAAGCCTGATCTGCCTGATTTAAACCCACCTCAAGGATTTTTGTCAGCAGCTGTATCCTTCAGTGAAGAAATGGACGATGCTATTCCTTAATCAGCCATGAGGTGGCTGTTAAGTTTGCCAGAACTAATTAAATTCCACTGCTCATCACAGTCTAAGGACTTAAAGGTGTTTCTGTCAGAGTTTATGTGAAAAATCATGCTGCTTTCAGCTTGTGCAGGTATGGAGCAATTCGAGTCTGTGAAGGGACAAGAAGCTGCAACCAGGTGTAGGGTATAGCAGGGAAAACTGTTCCTTTCAGACCACATCTCACTACCTTTATACTGTTGCTGGTTAAAATTTGAAACAGTCTATTAAAGGGTACTGAGAATGTTAAATAATGTTCTATCTTCTTGGTTTTTAGGGTTTGCTTTTCTTTTGAGTTTGTTTGCGGGTCTTTTGTGTTTGTTTGTTTTTTTTTAATATAACAATTGTCTCTGTCATTTTGCTGTTTTGTCACATTGGTAGTCACAATTGTACAAGTGACAGTCTTAAAATCTTCCAAGTTCTAACTGCCATAAAATTTCTCAAGAACTATCTTGACAAAAACTTCCAAAACCTCTTCTACCTTAGCCAAAATCTAGGACACAAGTCAAAATAGAGTTAGAGGAAATAAGTACATTATTAACATCACATTTTAATTTTGACTTTAATGACACAATATTACTGGCTTAAATAAATAATAAATAATAAAATAAAATAGCTTTTCTGAGACAATTAGGCTGGTGTCTAAAACAAGGGTTATTTATTGTAGGACTACAACACCCATTAGATGTCACTGAAGTGGATTTATTTATTCAGCACTCTTACTGCTCAGAAATGGTGACCAAAGATGTAATAAACTGCTTCAGAAAGCAAAAATACATGAAATATAATGCAATTTTGAACAATAAATGACAAATTCATTCAAAGATGATCTGTAAAATATGTAAGATTGATCGTACACACTATAATGCTGTTTTTCCCAAAAGTAAAAGATATTACTTGAATTATAAGACATGCAATTTTTCATCTCATGGATTTGAATCTTCAGTATTAACATTTATTTTAAACACACATTGCTCTTCCTTCTACTGTCCATCCTTATAATGCAGGTCGGATCTTTTCTCAGAGAAAAATAATTCAGTATTACACAAAAACTCTTTTACATTAGTATTGGTAGCTTCTGAACTACTCCAGTAGCACATTTCACCATGAAAGAAGTTCTAAGACTTTCTACTTATAATGCACTCAAATAGATTCAGGCTTTAACAAGTTCAGATGAAGTTAAAACACTAGGTATTGAATGTGCAGTAAGATTTAAGCCCTACTACTGATAATGCTTAAAGACATATATATTACATTTAAAATATCTTATGTCATGATGAGCAAGAAACTTTTGCCTGAAAGATATTTTCCTTGTCTAAAAAATGTTACAGTTTTAATGTTCAAACTAAAGTTGTTAGAATAAAGATAGCATAAACCAGCTTTTGGGCATTAAAAAGCTCTTGAAATCAGAGGCATTGTTACAAAATTAGATGAGATTACTAAACATATAGCTGAGAAAGATAACTATACATTGTGTGTGAACAGTAAAAAAGTAAGTTATTATTCTCAATAAAATATTCTATCTAGGAAATAGGCAAAAAATAAAGCCTACATTTAGCTAGACTTCCTTTTATGCTTGAATAAATTATTCTTCTCAAGCAAAGGAATGTTGACCTTCCTTTGTAATACAATGTAAAGTTCCCTTTGGGGTGAACTATGGGGATAAACTATTTTTACAACTGAAAACTCACTTGCAATGTTTTCATATTTCTTTTTACATATTTCAAAAGAAGAAAAATCCACAGAAATGTGAGGCTAACACAAATTCCAAATACCTTTGCCAACATCTGAAATTTCCCTTTAACACATTGCTTAAATTTGTTTGGAACAACTTCACTTTTTAGTATTTTAATTAGACTTTAATTCCATGAATGTAATTAAATACTATGTATTCAATATTGATTGGTGCTCACAGCTTTCTACCTACTAGATAAATTAGCAGATGCTCTTCATATCTGCAGACTACTTAAACACATTTTTATTCATGTAAGAAATTACTTCATTTCTCTCTTCAGAAACAAAATAATGTGACATTTGGGATGTCATATTTTTGTGCTTATGACTTTCCAGGAAGAGAAATTACAAACTACTGTCCTCCTGCAGTACAAGAATGTCACAAATGTTAATGAGGATGAGAGCTAATGAACAGTATGACTTTCAAATTAAATTCTTTTCAATTTCTCATGGGGTAAAAGCTCCTCTCCAAAATGCTAAATAATACTTTAAATATGGATATATTACATGAACAGTTGCTCAAAGGTGACACAAAGGGGGGTAATTTTTTGTCTTTGCTTCAGAAAATAAAATGAGTTTTCATACCTGAACAAGGATTTAATCTAAAATGTATTGCTCACTTAGACTGTCCTACTTTCAGAAGAACTGCGACTGAAAATGGAGTTAGGGAACGGCTTCAGAAAAAGAACTGAGGGATGTAAAGATGGACACTGCAGAGGCAGTATTTAGGTGCCCATCTGTCAGAGCAGAATGCAGAACAGAGAGTCAGCTCACAGACGCACCTGGATGTCTTAGACTGAGGATGAAAGGAATTATCTCATCATGCTCATATTCCACGACACCTAGAAAAAAAGGGAAATATGACATAAGAAAACTTTAATCATAGGTTTTGGTACCTTGAGGATCTGCTTGCAACTACCATTCTATGGTATTACACGGTTGCCACGTTGCCTTTTCTGTATTTCTGCTAAGCGATTCTATATATGAAGCTATTAATTACATTAAGTAATTATCAAGTCAGTCTGTGAAAACCTGTTCTTGTTTCTGCACAATGTTAAGTATTTCACTGCAAAAATTACTGTCAAGTCTTAAGTTTTAAATTTATTGCTGAATAACAGCTCTTTTACCTTTCAAATGGTTTAGTGTATGCAGTTTGTACTTCTAGTATCAGCCTCCCGATGTTACGCATCTTATAACATGTTAGCCTTGTAATTGGAAAGAGAAATGTGAATCCCACTCACAAAATAAGTTCTATTTGTATGGGTCAGCACAATGAGGAGTAAGCTTCAAAATTCAGACAAATGTTCAAAATATAGTTGTCCAGGCTCCCTGTCTAAGTATGTATTGTCTGCTGAGGGAAGACCTGAGGCTCTCCTCAAGATCACTCAGCTATGTGCACCCAACAAGCCAGCAAACTTGGCATGGCCAGACAGCAAATGGGATTTTGCAACAAGCATCATGCAGAGTGTTTGCAGGCAGTCCACAAGCTCTCTGTTACCCATCTTTGGCTGCTCTTAAAAACTGATATAACGTAACATCTATGTACTAATAAATACTTTTAATTTAGTCCATTTAGTCTGACTTGAAAATGGCTTTGGATTTGCATGTTTCTTGACTGGGTTAGAGGTATGACTTCCAAGGGCCACCCCTCTGTAGCTAACTGAACATCCTGATATTAAATTACACACGTATATAGACTCCTTAGAATGTCCTGCTTCAAGAAAAAGAAAATGATCTACCTGGCAGTACTATTGGTTTATTCTGAGTACATATAATTGTTCCAGACTCTTGCAGTAGAGCAAGTCAGTTCATGACAGTTTGAATAAGAAAAAATCCTCCTTCCCCTACCTGAGGATTATACAACCTGAACAGCTAAACAAAAATTGTGTTCATGCATCTGTCAAAAGAGCAGTTCAGCAATTTAAGGATATAGGCCTTCCAGTCTGTCACATTACATATACCCATGTTTAATTGCATTTTCGGAGAGAAATTTACTTGTTGATTACTTGGGGGAAGAATATTACCTTACACATTTCTGTCACAGAAATCTACCAATTAGTAAAATATCATTCATGTATTTCATGTATATGCATAGATACATTCATGTGCAGATTTTTTTCATAGATCTTATTATTCTGAGTAAATTAAATCTGTATAAAATGGGCTGAACAACTAAATCTTTCACTCTGTTGTGCAGCCACAGCGGATTAACGAATGCACAGGAAAAGAAACATGCTGTCTGTAAAGAATTAGTAAAAGTTCCTAACAGAGGAGTGCTAATTGATCTTTAAATTATTCATAGAATAATTCCGCTAGGTACTTATCCTCCACAGGAGAGGTGGTTGGTTTTTTTTCTTTTTCACTGAATAAAATGACTTTATCAAAATTTCCTGTGAAGTAGCTGTAGCTTTTGTTTGGAGCTTGAGTTAAGGACTGAGCCCATTAACATATAGATTTATACATTTTTGAAAGTTAAAACCTCAACTAATATAATGACATATAGAAGTCAACAGGAGACTCTTATGTTGTCATTTCATAGTAATTACACTGCCACTATTGAGAAAGTGAGGATAAATCTGTCTGCACAATTATCTTGGCTAGGAAGTTGCATTTTCCTTGTCTCTCCCCATTATTCATTAAATTTTATGTTTGCCTTAAATAAAATAAGTTCACCTATCTGATTAATTATGTCTGTTAACCTTCGTCTGTGTGTAAGTCCACATATGTTTCTTTGTCATGAGAATATTCATATTTTAACTGTGTAAATCTAGAAGGTAATTTTAATCTCCTGTTGTGTTGTTTTGTTGCTTTTTTAAAAATCACTACAGTGATAATATTTTCTCTCCTGAAAATATATTTTAAAATATTTCCCAGGCACCATATAAAAAAAAAGCAATGCCTAACCTGGGTTTGTTCTATTGTGGGTTACAACTTCTTTTCAGTTCTGGTGCTGATGTATATATGCGCACACTATATATATATTTATATACACACTATATATACATATAGTGTATATAATCCTGTATGGTATATGACAGTATACTAGAATGAAACTCTGATCCAGAGCATCCACCTGCAATGAAACCTTTATTGTTCAGGAACATACCACCTGAGGTACTGCAATTGCACTCTTAACAAAGTTTTCCAAAGCACTAGAACTGCAGAAAAGGTGGGAATATATATAAAAGAATTAACCATGTAAGCAAACAGCAGGTTTAGTTCAAAATTATCACAGTTCTTTTAGGGTGTACATTTTACTAATACAAAATAGGTACTCAAAAGCTAGAAGCCACTGAAGTCCAGATACCTGCTGTGAGTAACTCATTTGATATCAGCCTAGTTAATATAAAATCCTACTAGAAACTTCACTTTTTATCAACTTCATTTCCTTTCTTTATGTAAGGTGAGATAAAGTGCCTGACTACTGCAGGGTGAGATAAAAGAGCACATAAGAAGAGTTTAGTCACTGCTAGGGGTCTTTTGTGCCAGTTGGGGGCTAGCTTACAGGGTGTATTTCTATTATCATGCATTAGGACGGATATAGCATTAAGCCAGAGGTTGGTATAAAAAAACTCTCAGAGATGTTATGCAATCTACTTATTTCATGACCCACAGGTAAGTCAGGAAGAGGACCTTTAATGGTCCTTTCCAATTCAAACAATTCCATGACTCTCCTATGATTCTGTGTATGCTTACTCCTTTCTTCTTCTTCCTGAGTATCTGGTTATAGCCATTGAGATTAAATATCAGATTTTTCAGTCTTAGACATGACTCAGTATGGGTATTAGGGTTTTATTTTATATGTCATCGGGATTTCTTTCCTGATAGTATTTATCATGTCAACATGTAGTTTATGACTTTCTCAGACTCTGAATTTTGGCCTTAATATGTTCTCCCTAAAGTGAGTTTTACTCTACAGTAAGATGGGTACCAAAGTTAAAGTAACAATGTCCCATGAGCAGTATATGCGTATCCTGACAAGACTGGTAAAATAGGCTTGTTGGGACAACTCTAATTTTAAGACACATCCATTGTGTCTATTACAGAACCACAGCCCAATTGGGAAGCATAGGGATCACCTATGGAACAAAATGAGTCCCCTCTAATGGCTGTACATTGTGATGGTAACACTGTCTTATCCTGTACACAACTTCTAGGTGAACTGTGCACATTCACTTTCACAGGCTGCTGCAGTGTCCCTGACTTGACCTGTAAAAGATCTTTTCTTATGACAGCAATACAACCTACCTCATGTTCACAAAACTTATTCTGTAGGAGGAATGTGTTTGGAAGGTTGCACTCATTCCATTCTGCTTCGCCCAAGGACCAGATAATCAAAGAGAACTTTATTACCTCTTAATTTAATTTCACCTATTTTTAAATATTCTTCCATTTATTTCTTTTCATACAAATACTCAGTGCGTGAAATGATGGACTAAGAGACTTCTAAAAATCTCTGGGCTTGACATTAGAACAATTCCTTTATTGCTGTTTTTGCAGCAATACAAGTGTGTGGAAGTCTCCCAGAAGCAAAGGCAATCACATTGTGTCCATGGCTAGAGTGGATCAATGTCAGCAGTCATCAGGTGGAGAGGTTTTGATATTGCAACCAATATCCAGATGTGGTAGAGGTTTTTCAGAAGGCAAATTACTTGACTAAACTCCAAAAGCTGTCAATGACAGCAGCAAATAAGGAACACATGTTTGCAGAAATATCTACAATCTGATTTTCATTTTATTGTGACATCTTTCTTTTGCTTTCCAGCTGTTTTTTTTGTTTTTTTTTTAAAATACAGAAATAATTATTAGTGGTTTAAAATTAACTTAGGATCAGACATTTTTAACATAAAAACCCTTTGCAATCAGGCTAACAGCTTGTTTCTCAAGTTGAAGCCAAATACAGGTTTAAACAGCCAAACCATAAACTTACTATTAAATGGCATTTTAAAGGTAGTGGTCTCAATCTGAGCCTCCATCCTTCCTCTTTTCTGACACTCACCCAGCATTCACTACTGCTGTTCTTGACCTCTCTCTTCTCCTCTGCCCCACTGGCTTCTTTCCTAGTTTTCAATGATCTTCTAAAATCTCTTTACAAAATTAATCAGGTGAGACTAGCTATTCCTCAAGCTTTTCTAAATCTCTCTCACTTTATTTAGAACCACAGAGATCTGCTCCTTTATGCAAGTTATCTAGTAAGTACTGGCATCTAGTTTCTTTGAAAGATTCTTGCTTGATATTTAAAACCTGGATGACCTGACTCAGCTCAGTTGAATAAGTTAAAACCTCTTATGGTTTATGGATAAAAGAGAAGTCAATGGATATTTTATACTGGATTTCTGAGAAGCCAGAGTCTCACTGCAAGATTAAGCAATACAGTTGATGTGTGCTTTTCCCATTTTTACCACCAACTCAAAATGTATGATGGGATGCACTAATTTACTCCTTTTTTTTGAGTCAGATTTTTAATTGCAGAATTTTAATTGCATATTCAGTAGAATGATTTTGAAATCCTACATACCTCAGTATTTTTAGACATATGCATGTTGTTTTATAAACTGCCCCTCTGTTCCATGGTGTCTCTATCTGTAACACAAAAATCAGATTACTCACCTAGGTTAAGGCATTTTTAAATATTAATTGAATGATTCTTTTCCAGCACAACTACTTTTTATTTATTTATTATTCTCTCTCCATTCAAATGGAATGTGAAAGATCCATAGCATACAGGTAATTCCAAGCATAGTATGCTGTACCTGACATTGGCTAGATGTTCATTACAAATATATCACTGTTTGAGCTTTTCATCAGAGCACTTCATAAGGGGAATCATTAACATGTAAATTCTGGAGTGCTTTTCTTACCTACTACTTCCATCTGGGACTCTAGTCTTCAGATTCCAACTTCACAAAGCATCACCTCAGTCACAAACCTGTTGATGATGAGTTAGGTGGTCAGTTTGTACTGGTCTGCTTGGTGACTTCTGTGTTCTGCAGAAACCCAGGAAGATGTCAATGTTGAGACACGACTACTGTATTCTTTTGGGGGTTTATGATACGTTCAAAAAGCTTTGACAGATAGGATAATGGCATACTAGTGTCTCCTACACATATCTAGGTGAGGATAGTTTCAGAAATACTAGCATAAAACTTCCTATGTCTGAACTTTCCTCTTAATTTCTTATGGATTTCTCCTCTGGAAACACATGCAATCAGTCATTTTCTGCACTACATTTTGGTAAGAACTGAAAATGTAATAATGCAACAGACACTCTTCTTATCCTACTAGGCCTGTTTTCTCCTGTTTATGTAGCATGGATTTTGTTAATAATTTTGTTACATTTTCTCTCTGCATGTACTCATAGCAGGAGGGAGCTTGGCTAAGAAATAGCAGAGGAGCTTTCAGATTATTATTCTTTAGTGGTAAGAGGACGATTGCTTCCTGATGTAACATTTCAATGTGCCCCTTTTGTGTGAGGTGCCTGTCACTGTAATACATGCAGATTCAAATCTGACTGCTATTTTTATATCTATAACTAGTCTAGCCATTTCTCCTTTTATATTATCCAGTTCTGCACTTCCCTTCCATCTCCTATTCTTTTCACAGGAGAAAGGAGACAGCTTGTTTTGCTATTATGTTTTCATACAGAAAGATACTCTAATAATAAATATTTTCATAGGATCATAGAAACTGGGAAAGGAAAACATTTCTTAGATCACTTTGTCAATCTCTACCAGTATGTAACTGCTTCTTACAGTATAATTTTTAGTTTCCTGTCACTTGAAATTTTATATGTCTTAAATGAGAAGACTTAACTGTTTCTTTTTAAAAAATATTGCATAACCCTTCAACGGTCACTTAAATATTTCTCTTTCATTTTTTTCCCCCCTCTCTTTAAATTCACTTTCATCAGACTAGATAGTTTTTTTCTGACCTTTGGTTATTTTTCTTTCAAATAATTACAGACATTGCCTCTCCCAGCTTGTTTGTAATTTTATGTCAATGTATACCAATATGTACTGTGGTTATTTTTATTATTCTACTGCTCTGCAACCAAGAATCTCTTGGCATGACAATCTATTGAACCAGCCTATTCATAGGAGTGAATGTTGATATTTTCTGATGGTTTTGAAACAGGACAAATTATAGCACACTTAATTACTCTGAGGCAAAGCAAAAGCAAGACAACAGATTTCTTTCAAATTACAATCAATTCGAGCAGCCTTCTTGTCCTTGAACTTTATTTGGCAAGGTTGAGCACAGAGTAGTATTTTATATCTAACAGTTTTTAATGGAAGATAAATATAACCTAACTGTGGTAACACAAATACTAGTGCTACTTTTCAGCCTTGACTTATTTAATGTGCATTTCAGAATGTCTTCCACTGCCACCATTCAAAACCTCTCAACTTTTTCTTATTGATGGCAGAAGCAGTGCTTAGCAACAGAGTTTCAAAGAGAAAATAAAAAAAACCCAACTCCTCCCAACACTTAAAATTATGAAATATTTTTGATCACTTTCATCACAAAAAAAAACATTTAGAAAGACTGACAAATTTTTTTCTGATATTCTTTTACGTTTCTATATACTCTGTCTGAAATGTTTTCTTTCTTAGTATGAGAAAAGCCTTTTCTTTCATACACATGAAAAATGGAGACAAATTGTACTTCTAGACTAGTCTTTATAATGAGGTTTTTCAGACATTTGTACTAATTAGCTTTCCAACATCAACTCAAGCAATTGATATGTTGACATACGTTGACCAGAACCAGATATGTTGACATATGTCGATAGAACAGGAAGATACATTGACAGGAACCAGTTCGAAAAGCTTTGAGGAGTTTTGACCTCATCTCTTTCCTGAAGATGACTACATGATAATTACCAAGGCACTATGCAGTTCAGGTCTAACTGTTGCCTCCATGAGCCACAGAAATGCGTTGTACAAGTGATATAAACACTTTCCTTATCACAAGTGACTGAGACCACTGCCATCCACTAACAAGAGAAATTAGAAGAGCAGTTTTCCACTGCCTTTTCCTCTTCCTTTATATTTTCAAATATGCCTCCTGGTGAGACTGACAGCCTTGGGAACATCCTGCATGCAAGCTGCTGTTCCTTCAAAGCCTCAGCATTTGACTGATGACGACATTACAGCTGGCAGAGCCCAGGATGAAAAAAAAAAATCAATGTAGGCTGGAACCTGTAATTTCCATTGATGAGTTTTCAGGCACTTCGTTCCTTTGTCACCTCGGACCTTGAAGGTTTGCCCACTGCATTGTCTTTGCAGGACTCATCTCTTCTTATTCAAGCGTTTGCTCCATCGGTTCTTCAGAGTCTCTCAAAGATAGTAAAACTAGCACTCTTTCTCCATGTCACAAGCAAGCTAGATCCTCTTCTCTTAACACACTGTAAAAATCAATGGAGAGCTATTTCGCACAGTTTTACATCTGACCTTTAATGCTCTATCTTTGATTAGTATAAAGAAAATACTGTGCCTTTTGCTCTGTATTTACCAAAATGTTCTCATTTGAGCAAATACAGTTCCATTAGTATGAAAATGTTGCAAGCATTTGCTAAAAGTTTTTTTCTCCTTACTTTTATGATAGTTTTAACATAACTAGTGGTATCGTTTCAGAGAGACACTGCAGAGTTGAGCCTTGGGGCTATGTTTTCCCACTGATTCACTAGATAAAATATATTATGTTTACAAAATACATCAGCTTGTTCATAAAGCATTTTGTTAAAGAGAAATAAAAGAACCTTTTTGTTACCTAACATTATATGTCTTCACAATTTTATTTTAAAGCAACTGTAGCAATAAAGAGGGAATTTTCGACATTTAAATACAAACTGACTAATGTAGGTTGTGCATACCAGACATGGGCTGCTCCTGCAGGAATTAGTAAAAACAAACTGAAGTTTCATTCCCTCAGCTTATGAATGGTGCCAGTCTTGCAGTGGGATGTCTATACTATTATGTGCTTAAGAAAACACATAAATTAAAAGCCAGGCTGCAGGGGTGAACATTTTTGAAAGTAATTTCAAAGAAATTGCATCATAAGGGACTAAGTTGTTGCCTTGTGTTTTTGAATTTTTGTTAATATCACATTTTATTTCAAGTGATTGCACAGTGAGGAAATGTTAATCAAATACTGAGCCCATACAACCCGATTCCACTTTTCTGGAGACTGAAAAGCCACCAGCAAAACCGCGGTAACATTTCCAAACTTTGTTTTCCTTACAAAGGCAGAATCTAAGTTCATTTGTATCAAGACAAATTAAAAGTAACTCGTCTAATGTCTAGGACTTAAAGTAAGAAAATCTGTTTTTTCTGCTTCCCCTATGTTAGAGATCTGTTCACAGCCTTTTGTGTATTCAAAAGCTTTTTGGCTTACTATATGTCAAATGTCTTGTGTGAAAGAAATGAAAGAAATATCTTTAAATATTGGAAAATGGAAAGAGGACTCTGATATCCTAAAGACTAAGACAGTTGATGGAAGAATATTTATTCCTCTTTCTTCTGAAACTGAAATTGTTGTACATATCAACCGCCAGACCAAAGACACTTAACATTGCTTGCAAAGAATAGATATCCAGGCAGGGACAATGAGAATGCTCCTCTGTCTGACCCTCCCAAAATATACCAAGCTGTGATCCGGACACTATTGCTCTAGCTGGTAAATTAATTAAATCTCTGCAATCTATTTTGTGAGGTTTTACTGGAGTAGCCAAAAGTGTGACACTTGTTAAAATACTACACTTTGTCTCAGAGAATGCTTCTCCACTGAAACATACACTGTAACAGAAACAGACAAACAGTGCTTACTCTTTCTGCAAATCATGCAAAATTTTGAGGGTTTTGGAATGAGTCAAAAAAAAAGAAGCAGAATTACATGTAATCAGAAGAGATAAATGCATATGACAAATAATGTAATCTTCCTCTGAGCAGTTGCAAAGTTACCATGAATGAGCATCTCAGCTACAAACAACTGGAACTTCAGTAAACCACTACAGAAAGACTGATGGGTATTAGCAATGCCAGCTGTCATGAGCTAATCCATATTAAACTCTGAATCTTTACACTGCTGTTAAATCTAATAAAAGGGAGACACAAGATCTTTCATTTCTAGCCAAAAATGCCCTATATTTCTGAAACAAAAATGTGCCCTTAAAAAGTTCTTAGACTGACAAACTGAGAAACTGATAAATAGAAATGTAATCTCCATGGCTTCATCCATCAAACAAAACAACAGCCTGTTCTTCTGCTATGCAACGAGAATTTCCCAAATCCACTATCATTTTCTGGTGGTGATAGATTTCAGTACCTAAAAACCAAAACCAACAAAAACCCCCAACTACTATTTCCCCCTCCTACTTTGTATTTGCCTGTATGTTACAGGAACACTCAGTTTCTTCAAGCCCATATACACTGATGTCACTCTAGAAAGCAAGTCTCTCTTGGGCATATTAAGGCACACATTGCCTCAATCGACTTAGCTTCTCCTCTGGCAGTGCTAAAAAACAAAGACCTGGAGATCACACTGAGGCAGAGGCTTTATGTCTGCAGAGAGAAAGAATGGGTGCAAAAGTGCCACCACATTGAAACTCATGTTGTAGATGTAGAGGTTCAAATAGCAAGTGAGCTGAAAAGCAATCAGAAACTCTGTGTTGCCCCTGAGCGCTGAGCTAAAGATCAAAGTATGATGCATCAAAAACGTATTCTAAGGATATCTTTATTCTAACAAATGAAATGTGTGTGGGACTGTTAATCTGAGTCTGGGTCTGCACCGAATCCAATCTGTCCGAGCTCCATACCAATATAACAACCTCTATATGTAATATAAGACCCTCAAACAGGCCAGTAACACTTGAACTTTCTGTAAATCCTTCCCTACTCTAACTTCTGAAAGGTAGTCAGAAATTGTTTGTAAGTGTGCTATCTGGTCTGAGTAACAAATATTGCAGTTGCCATATTGGCAGTTTTACAGTGTAGGCAAAGTAAGTGGAGAAAATGGGTATAAATTGCATCACATTCTTTTCCTATATATTTTATGACTTTTTTCCTAGATTAGATTTCTCCCAATTTTCCAAACTCTCCTCTCTTTCCACACAGAATCTTTCTTTTTTGCATCTTCAGCTATGACAATATTCCATCATTCCCTCCTGTTCTATTTCATGTTCTTTAACTCCTTTATGTTTCATTTAAACCTCAACCAACTGCAAGCAGCTTGAAATTTTACTAAAAGTCCATAAGACTCAAGAAAGATTGCTTTTGCCACTGACCTAGAAAACACTGCCTGGAATTATGCTCTAGCTGTGATACCTTGACTTAAAGAAGTTTTCAGAAGCAAGAGATGTCCAAGGGATAAAATAGAAAGATGTATTTTTTAGGACAGCAATGTAAGGTATTATACATCCTATGTTTCATCTTACATTGGTAGCCAATAACTGGACATTTACCACAACCACTCCTTAAATTTATGGAGTGTTTGTACAATTTCCTACATGAAGTGTTGGAAATAGTACAAATATTGCAACGAAGGTAAATAGTGTGGTATCGAAAATATCCATTTTGTATGTTGCCAAAGATATTTGCATATTTATAGCAATCAGAAAGAGGCCATATTTTATGTATATCCTCAGTGGAACCTAGATCCTACTGTAACGTGATCTTTGCCATTAGCTTCTGGGGGGCATGCACAAGACTTTTATGAAATATTGTCTGTCTTTCTAGTGAAAAACAATGTGTATGTAATTAATTTTTAGGTACATCTTAAAAAATAGAAAATTCATAGAATTGTAGACCTGAATGTCAGAGGGAATCATTAGACTAATTGTATCCTTCTAAAACCACATGCAAAATATATGATGCAGAGCATTATGAATCTATACAAGACTCTCTATAAGACTCCTGCAGGCATACTATACTTTCATATAGGAATGGATGAACCTAGAGAGAACACAGAATCTCTGTCCTTGGAGTATTTCAAAACACAACTGGACAAGGCTTTCAGAAGCCCAGTTTCTCTTTCAACTTAACCCTTCTTTAAGCAGGACCTTTACAACCTTTTATTGGTTTGCTATTTATTTATTTATTATTATTATTATAATTCCAGTGTAAGCAATGTCCGTTTTTAATAAAACACAAAAGTTGAATTACCTTCCACTATTCAAAAAGCTTATTTGCTTTTAAATTTTTTTAACATTAATCCCAGCAACATGACTTTTAGACTAGGAGCACCATAATCAAATCAAGACAGCTATGGTGGAGGCATTCAAGTGTATCCTTCGTTTCTTCTAGAAAAGTGATATTAGTTTTGACATCTCAGGTGATATTAACTATCTTCACAGATGCTGAAAAACTTGCTGATGCGTAGTCACAATAGAATCATGTGGTTCCAACATGTAAAAAGTATTCTTACAATAGGAAAACGTAGACATGACCTAAAAGTAAGAGAATGCTGCTGGCTCACATTTCAAGAAAGCATATATCTAAAATTAAAAAAAAAAGCTTAAAAATGAAAAAATTAAGGAAAATTTCACACAAGAATTTTTCCTTTGTCAATTGGTAGAGTTCTGCTGGGAGATGTGCATTTTGTCTGGAGTGAAGTTTGTGTTTAAAATAATTAAGGGCCTAGCCCAGAACCAGGTGAATCCAGTTGGCAAATGAACACTGCTCTAGGGGCAGGCATCTTAAGACATTTCCAAGTGCTGTTATGGAATTCTAAAAAATCCTTTATCAATATACCTTGCAACTGTTATTCCATTTCTTAAACTACTCTGTGATATCTTTGTGCTTTGTGAGCACTATTCAACTTCCAGCACTTCTGGTTATGTCAAAAAAAAAATTCCCCATTTCATATATGACAAGTTTCTTAACCTTCTTGAACCAAGAAAAAAGGTTATCCTGTGAAGTAATTTCCCTTGGGGAAATAGGAAATCAGGTGAGAAAACACTTGAAATGACCTTGCAGGATTGAGCTACCACATCCCGTTGCTGGAGATTTCTGTACATTAAAAGGTTTCCCTGGAGTGTAAGGAGACCAGTGATGTACACAGCGGGATGAAGGATTAAAAGCAAAGGGAATATCACTGGGATAGAAGTAGGCATGAGAAGGCTATACCTGGATAAGCTGGAAGGATAAAGAATGGATTTTATTTTTTTTTTTAGCTGAACTCTTCAAAAACTTCTGTATTAGTGCTATTTGCAAAATAGGTTTTTTAAATATTAAAGTTATATGTTAGTTCAACATAGAAGAGATTACTCTAATAAAAGGAGGTTTAGAAAAAGTAGTTTATAAAAAAGACTTATAATTTATATAAGCAAAAAACCGGCAGCAACAGGGCAAAGCCCTAGGTAAGCCTGACATATTACAATGCTGTCTCATCACATATTCTTTGCCCTAGCACCTGCTGTACTCCAATGGCAGCATCATATACACAGGAAGACAGATTTCCTGCTTGTTTCAATAATTTCAATAATTTCACTAGGAAGCTTTTTGTTTCTGGAACCTGGCGAGTATTTATGACATTAGCTGTCCTCTGTCAAATAACATTAAAGGTGAACTTAAATGTTTTAACTTATATGACTGTATAGTTTCTATACAATAACATTGTATAGTGATAATAACTGTAATAATTTTTCCTATTTCTCACTAGAATATGCATGCTAGGATTCTTGTCAGAGAAAAATAAAAGGTAGATTAGGATAAAATGGGAACATTTAAGGACCATGGGTAATGAAAACCACAACATTTTTTTTTTATTAGATATTTTTCCTTGCTTTGTTCTTATGAAGAAGGTGAACCAATACTGAGACCTGGCATTGTGCTGCTTTCAGACCATGTTCCAGCTCCCTCAAGATAGAACCAGAGCCCTCCAGGATTGAAGGACAGGTACAACTTCAGTGACACACCACCATGTACTCTCTATGCTACATTCAGCCAAAGTGGGAAAATACACAGCTGAGAGGATGAGCAAGGCTTTGCCTGCAATTTCAAGCATAAACTGGAGCAGGCCAAGAGAAAAGGAGAGAGTTCTATCAGGGCGTATGTCAACTTGTGCCATCAGGAGGAGCATCTCTATTCTCTGATCAACAGCATCTGGTTACGGCAGTGTCAAGGAGTCTTGGCACTGTGCTGTATATATGAAGGAGATACAAGTTTTCAGTTTGTGGAGGTGAGTGAGAAGCAGGTAGGAAGAGAATAGACACTAAATTTCTAAGGAAGTCACTTTTTAGAAAATTATACATTCTACAAGAGATTGCTCAGTGCTAGATATGATTTTCTTATCATTATCTACTGTGATACTTTGATAGGAATCGTCATAATTCTTAATTGCAAAAACTGCTTAGGAGTTCTTGAATAGTAGCTTTTGTGGAAATACACATAATTAGTCCCAGATACGTTCAATTAAAACAACGATCACTGATGTCTGAATTGCAGCAGTGCCAACAAGCCCCAAGCAGAGACTATATTTCCCTTTAGGAGACAGGGTGTGAGGAGCCAGCACATCTTTTTCAACTAATGGGTCCAGTGTAAAAGGTGGAAATGATTCCAGAGGTAGGAAGTGACTCATTTGAAAGACATCTGCAGGTGATCTGCCACATTAGAGCCAAGGACTGAGCGGGGTGAAGAGGAGAATATCGCACTCAAAGAGGCATAAGGAAAAAAAACCCTCCAAGTCTCCAGGTCTGGCTGGGAACGTGCAGGAAACATAAGCAATGGTTTGTTTTTGTTTTACTCAAGTTTTATTCTGGAGTATTGTGCCTCAGAAGAAACTCTCACACTAGATGCTTTCAGGGCTGGGAAAGGCTATTTGTTTTCACATCGGTAAGCTGATGCTTTGTAGGGCCTGTCAGGCAAGGTTCTGTAAAAATGTAACAAATAAAGCCCATCTTCTTCCCTCCTTACCACTTGCATTTTATTGAGGTACCTACACTGTCCAAATCAAACTTTCCCAGTTCCAGACAACCATAAATACCCACCAAAAAAAAGAGCCGATTTTTTTTTTTTTTTTAGAACATTGATGCCAAGTTACATCACAGAAAATTTAGATAAAAGCTCATTAGTTCTAGACTAAACATATGCCAGCTATATTTTAAATTCAAAATGCATGTCAGCAAGTAAAAATGGAGTGGACGTTAATTATATAAGGTATTCATTACCAGTAACACTGCAGACTACACACATTCTTTCGAACAAGACGAAGATATCTAGAGTCTAAAATCGAACTCCAAAGAAAACTGTTTGAAATAAGAGTATGTATCATAGGTACATACCTGGAAGAAAGATGTTAGGAAAGGAGGCAATTCACCCAAATAACAGCTTGGAGAAAATGAAGACTATTATTTGATTTCTGCTCTATTATGCATTCCTCCATACACAACTATGGGTGTATTCATGAATATGTAAATTTTTGGTATTAGGTTGGATCCCACTGTGATGCTGACACATAATTAGAAGCTCATCATTAATGATTTATGAGCTGCTGCCATGCTATTAGCATTTAGAAATAAAACTACTGCAAATAACTTTTTTTTTTTAATACTTTACCAGGGTTATTGCTAACAGTAGACACATTATTTAAGATTTACAAGAAAAATATCAGGTCTTCCTCCTAAAAGGTGATGTTCATAAACTCACAGGACATGGATATTTTCTACAGGGTAGAAAAAAGGCACTGGTGAACATGTCAGAAAAAAAAAAAAAAAGAAGGAAAAGAATTCCTTAGGTGAGGGACACAATGGGACATTGACATAACAGGTATAATTGATAGCAGTAATCCAAACGAAAAATTTGAGTAAGGAAGTCCTAGAAAGAAAAAAAAAAGAAAAAAAGAAAAAAAATTAAAAAAGGAAAAAAAAATTTAAAAAAGAAAAAAAATTTAAAAAAAGAAAAAAAAAGGAAAAAAATGCAGCAAGTGCTAGAAAATCAAAAATAATAATAAAACCCCCTACTTAGTACTGTCCAAATCCCTCCAAAAGAAGGTTTTGTTTCAGCTGGGAACAGAAGATTTTACTTCACTTCTCGCCCTTCTTAATTGCTGCTTTACCTAGATAGATAAAGATTCAGCTTGGGAAAGAAAAGGCTTGCAGGGAACCTACCCCTGTGTATAAATACTTGATGGGAGGGAATGAAGAGTGAGCCAAGCCCTACTCGGTAGTGCCCATTGATAGAACAAGAGACAGTGGAAACAAATTAAAAAGAAAAATTCAATTTCATCTGAACACAAGAAATTTCTTTCTTTTTACTGTGAGTGTTGTCAAACATTGGCACAGAGAGACTGCGAAGTCTCACTCTGTGGAGATATTCAAAACCTGACTGGACAGGGTCCTGAGCAACCTGCTCTACCAGACCCTGCTTGAGCAGGGAGTTGAACCAGACGATCTGCAGAGGTCCCCTGCCCTGAGTTCAGCTAGGATAGGGTTAAATTTCACCAGAAGCTGGAAGAGGGCCACAGCCAGGACAGACAAATGGTCCTGCATAAAGTCCTGCTACTATGATCTATCAATTCACACACTGATAGCTTAAAACAAATGTTTTCATATGTGAGATGCAAAAAAAAAAAAAAAAATAGTTTTCACTCCATGAAACTCAATATTTTTCACCCAAATGTTATAGCAAATTGATAGAACATTACTTCACATTCATGAAGTAAAAGATAAGCAGAAAACTGTGCTAGTAGACAGTGGGCTTCACCAAAACTCTAGCCTCACCCCAAACTGGAAACCTCAGGATTGTAGATTTCTGCTACGATGAAGCCAGCATCGTCTTTTCTGCCTGTTATTAAAAAATAGTATCTCTACTTTCTTGGACAGGCAAATCCTTTCCTTTTTGTTTTTTATTGATAGAATGCCTCATAGATAAACATGAAAATAATAAGGAAAAAAATACTTAAAGTTATGTCTCAGTTTAAGGGTCAGGACAAGCCCACATGAAAAACAGAGTAGGATTTCTCTCTACTGGCCCCCACCTCGCAGGGGAGCATAAAAGGGGGAATAAGAGAAAAAAAAAAGCCTCACCCCAAACTGGAAATTAAGACTATAACAGATTAATGATTAACAGGAGAAAAACAGGGCGAGGGAAGGAATATTAAGGGAAGAAGGATATACAAGTCTATGCCAGACCCATTCTCAGATGGCAAGGATTCAGGCTCAGCTGGGCTGAGATGCAGTTGAAACAGCAGAGCCAGGGAAGGAAGAGCCCTTTTGACGTTCCTCTCTCCTTGTTTTATGGAGTGTGGCAGGGAAGAGGAGGGAATAACAGCTGCCCTATCACCCCTTAGGGTCCTAGGGTTATCACCTGTCTCTCCCACTCAATCTGTTAATTCTTAAGCCACAAGAAGTTCACATGCTGTAGTCCCCCAATCACCCACCCTCACAGCACCACAACACTATTATGCATTACAGAGCATGAAATGCAAGATTAATCATGCCTTGCTTTTGCTTTTCTACATTTATTCTTTATTTAAAGAAATAATATTGAGGGATAATTTTGTCTACACATTTTCTTATTGAAATAGTGTAATTTCTAGTGGAGACTAATATGCTGGATGGTGTATCCATTAGATAGCATCAGTACGGTATCCTTTCTCATCTGGTCGCAGGTGTTTGGGTTGTGCTAGTCCATCTAACAGGCACGTGTCTGGCCTCCATCTTTCAAGTTTGGATTGCTGGTCATAGGTCTTTAACTCTAGTCTGAATACTGGCAAAAATAAATAAAAAAATAAAAGACCTTTAAGAAGTAAAAATGAAAGGTTGTCACAGATGTATTCAAAATTCACTTTTCTGGCAAACTATGTATGACAGATTACTTCTAACAAGCTATCAGTCAGCAATGGAAAGTATGAAAGACTTTGGCAGAATTCAGTTTACAGATCCCAGTTCAAAGACTTTAACGGAAAGTGTTTTGAATGACAAATTAATAAAATCTACAAGGAAAATCTAAGAACCTGGGAAACTATTTCTGAGTGAAATTTTCTACTGACTTCTCCTCTGCTTTTCAGAAAAAGATTAATCTGTGCTCTTGTGTGTAAACTCACTTTGAGAATTCAACCTCAACTGCACCCTTGTGGAATCTCTAGTGATCACGGAAGACAGAAAATGCCTAGAAGACAGCAAACATAGATTCATCTCATTTCCTAGACAGGGAGAACTCCAACACAACAGTAGAAAAAAAGAATGCTTTTTAAAATACAAATGATAGGAGAGACATTAAAACCACTGGAGATAATAGCAAAGCCACAAGAAATCTTGCTCATATTTTGATCAGCAGATTGTTTTTGTGACTTTTTTTTATCTCTGAAAAGGAAAATTGCAAAACTTGAAATAGGAGCATTATCCAAGCCTGATAAGATCTGAATGAACTGAAGAATGGAAGACCCTGAGAAAGCCAGACACGTGTTTGTTACAGCGTACACTTATCTACCAATACGAATCCTCTCTGACAAAATAATCTAATGCAGAAGGAACTGGTATTTGCCTTGCAGTTTCTACAAGCTTCAGTCTCCTCCCTAGCGAATTTAAGAACAGATATTGGTGGCTCAAGGTGCTCTGTCCACCTCTTCTAGAAGGCAATAATCCCCCTGATGATTGCTTTAAAAAAAGATAATAAGTATTCTAGATAATACAACTTTTATTTTTTTACTTAATTCTCCAGTGCTCCCAAAAACCAGAAATTAGATTAGTTTTCCAGACTATATCTCCTATTCAATCCTATTTTAATTTTTTTAGCAATTAGTTTTAGACTCTGGCTAGTCCCACAGTTAGAAACAAGTCAGTACACTCTTTCTCTTTCAATCTCTTTTTGTTGTAGTCTTCCTGGGAGTCTCCGCTGTTTTTCAGTCCCCATAGTAACACAGAGTTCCAGTATGCAACCACTAGAGAAATTCTCCTGTTCTGAATTCTGGCCCCACGAAAGGATGCAAACAACTATAACCTTCTTTACATGTATGCAGATCATACATCATATCATCATTGATATTTCAGTGACACTTTCTTCCAAAGACAGACTTCCAAGAGGCAAGCTCAGGTCTTACTCTACATGTGAATGTATGTCCCATCTGCTTGGGTTTTGTGTTACTGAGACTTCTATAGTTTTACAGAATTAAAACCATATTATGTTATTGCCACATAGTATCTTCTATAATATAATGCATTTCTGGGCATTTAAAGAAAATACTACTTGTCTATTCTTATGCAGAATTATATTTGGACCGTTTGTTTATTTTTCTCCTGTCCAATATCACAATAGCTTCAGTGCTTTGGAGAAGACACAATTTTATTTTGAAGTTTTGGTTGGTGTATTTTAACTGTACCAAGGGTCATGACATGTAACTACCAAGTCAGGGGCACAGCTGCCAATCTAGTCCCTATACAACTGATCCGTGGAATAATTTTATGCAAATAAAATCTGGAAAATTTATTGCCAAAGTTATTTTACTAAATTGTTTTAAAATTATGGATTACGGGTTAAAGTAACAAGTTCTTTTCTTTACTTTTCTCAAGCATAATACAGAACAGTCCACTTTCATATCTATATTTGCACATTTTGCTGTTATATAAACACCTCCAGGAGCACTGGGTATTGATGGATATTATTTAGAACATAGATGAGTGAATGGCTTGTTATGAATAATTTATCTGAATCCTTTTCTTATGGCATATCTGTGAGCAGATTGCAGTTCTTTCAAATTTATTCAATACTCAGAATTAAAATAGATTCTTAAGAAGTTGTTGGTTTTATGGACTGAATACGAATTGTTTCCACAGAGTATTCATGTGTTGGATGCCTTGATCAGCAAGGCACATGGTATTGTTCTTATTTCCTGATTGGTTAAACATCCAAGCAGCTACTGCAAATCCTCACACATGCAAATGTAAATTTAGATTTCAGGTTGTTTTCATAGATGTGACTTTGCATGCTGTTTGCAAACATTTTGCCCAGAAAAAAAAAGAATTTTTATTGGCTTTAAGAAAAAGAAAAACAAAGTAAAAAATGTGACTGACAGAAATGTACAAAAAAAGCCAATCAGATAATTGCATAATATATTTTGTATTCTCTTTCTGGATTGATTTATAACCATTAAGTTGTCATTATTTTCTTTCTTTTTCCTTTTCCACAATTTATGATATAAGATCTGTGAACTGTCATTTCTTATTATGAGTCTTCTGTCTCCTCTGTTTATTGAAAGATCTAAACTTGTTGTGAGTTTTTTTTGTGCTAAATAATTACATGTCCTTTTTGTGACATTTAAAAATCAATGCAGCATAATGTTTAAAAGAAAAGTCAAAGCATGAATTTTTCATGGACAGATTAATCTATAATCTGATTGTTCTGAATACGACTATTTCACAGAACATGCAGCTAACTGAAAAGGGAATCTGTACAATCTTCTTTATGCATTCATTTCTTAGTGTATTTCTCAAGAAGAAAAACATGTATGGCTTATGCCTTGTTCACATGCTGAAAACAAATAACTTGCCAACTACATAAAACTGCTGGGGTTCTTGGTCAGCCCATTGTCCAGATGAGGGACTAGTAAAAACGTGTTACAGTCCTTGTACAGCTCGACATTCTCTAACCAAAATGAGGTTGCTGTCTGTTTTTGACATGTTCATAGGACCGTGTTCTAGTTTTCACCTATTCATCAGTGATAACAATAATATTACATTAACATCTCTAGATCATCAGATATCGTTTTTTAATTCCTCACTGTATTGGGTTTGGGTGAGCTATATACTACTATATACTATATACTAGGAGACAGTCATTGCCTCTGACAGAAGGTTAGATGGAGGTTGAAGGAGACTATGAAGCTATGAAGGCATTCTTGTAATATCACTGGGAAATATGCTATTGGGGTATTAGACCCCTTAAGCCCCTCTCTCCTTCCTTTGCCCTTGCAATTTTGCAAAAGGAGAAAAGTTTGACAATAGATAGGATAGAAAAGGAAAACAGAATGACATATCAAACATTACAAAATAATTAAGGTCAGAGGTCAATAGAATATAATTCTTCCCATTTCTAGTCCTATGTACTATCTACTGGCCTATAATACACTTGTAAATCTTTCCACATAAATTTCTGGGGCAACAGGAGGAATCCTCAAGACAACCATCCAGAAGGAATCCTATTTTTGTTTAACAGTCTTTGACAGAAAGCCAATCCCACTTCAGCCTCTCTCAGAAAGAAATACATAGATGTAATCTTTTAAATTTATATATTTTCCATCTAACGGTCTCCACATGCTTACCAAACACTAGATGCTTACATGGCATAAGTCCTAGGGACCCTTAAAGGAGCATCACTTGACTGAAGAAATTTCTTACTGTTCTTTGAGTTTCCTCTAAACTCAAAGTTGTGTGATCCAATTCAAAGGTCCCTGGACTTTTCTACTATAGCTAGCCAGACCATCTGCCATCTTATAACACATGAAGTATTCCATACTTTCAGATGGGTCAGGTGCTGACAAAGAACTTTTTTTACGTAATGTTAAACTTTTATAGGAAAAGCCAAAGCTTGAAAACAGGTTGCAGTAGTAATTTGTCTAGTATATTTTTATCACTTTCTAGCAGTCTGCCTGTTGATGTAATATAAGAAATGCAATGTGGTGTTTGCGTTTACCCAAACTGTCTGAATTTCTGACTCCTTGTTTCCTTGGACTACGTGTTACCGTTTGATAGTCAATGATAGACCAGGCTTAGTCACCTCTGAGTATAAGTCATAAACCCTTCTGGGTTTTGCAATAGGTGAAGGCACTATGTTGCTAAAATATCTATGGAAAACCACAGACAGTTGTCAAATTAACTGTGGTTTTTTTTCTAATTGATGAAACCCTGAAGAAAAATAAGTGTTTGTCATGTAAAATACCTCCTACAAAATTATTGGACAAAATACATGAAAGGGCTTTACAGTTTTCTTCTGTGATGTATGTTTTATGGATTGCTTGCATCAAAGGAAGCATAAAGGAACATTCATTATTTAATTTTATTTTTTTTACTGTCTCGTATTCTTCAGTTTAATCAGCACTTGGTTTGTGTTTTCAATAGAACAATATTCCTTCACGTGGATAAGGTTTTTTTTGTATTTCCATTTACAGAAATAGGAGTTATTAAATTGATGATCTCGTAAGTATTCAAATGTCAGGAGGGCAATAAATTAACATCGTTTAAAGCCACTAGAGATATTGTATCACTTACTGTGATATTTACCTTGGGATCTCATTTCATTAGACTTCAGTGTTGTCCTTGACTTGCTTGTCTATTTGAAAAATATTTCCATACTTGAAATTTATTTCAAAGACATTTTTAAAAACCTTAATTTCCAAATAGGTTTTATAATAATAATGAAGCCTAAACCTGATATCAGATACCACTGAAAAAAACAGGATAGCAATAAATGTTCTTATGGAATGAAGTACATAATAAAAACTACGCAGTTTAGATTTAGTTGTTCAACTAAATTAATCCAAAAATGGGAGATCTCCACCAAGCCTCCTTTCCAATTGTTTAGTTGCATTTCACACTTCTCTGAAAAAGGCTTCCAGAATATTCTGGGGCTGGATTTTTAGAAATTAAAAACAAAATATATTTCATTAAGTGGAAATAGTACAGAAGAAGGAACTCGAAATAAAAACGCTCAGTTACTGCAGATGGAACATGATCCAGTATAAATGCACATTTTATCCTTGATTTCTGTATGTTTACTACAAGAATGTCAAAAGTATGGCCAGAGCTCTTACCCTGAAATAATCTTTTTATCTGTGTGAAGTTCTTTCCAGATTCAAGCCTGATGAATTCAGAATCTTAGTTTTTCCCCAGAGGAGTAGTTAGGAGGAAGTATAAGCACAGTTTTCTTAGCATCTTAATCCAGTTTCCCTCCTAACTCACATATGGATTCCTGCAGGGGATTACAGCTTCCCAATTCATCTTTTAGAGCTTCTTCCATAGGCACAAGTCTGTCTGTTTACTTCTATGCCATAAATTAATAGGACACTAGAGGACTTCTTCCTTCAATCTGGGATCTTGAATGTTTGCCTTCAAGAATAAACATTCTTTTCACGGTAGAGTATAGCAATCTACAGATAATGGACTCGTATTATTAATCTCTTGCACTATATATGTATATCGATACCTTCCCACATGAAAAATCCAGAAAAGAGGAAATTAGAGAGGAAAATTTTCCTGGCCATAGCTCTTTACTGTTTTGGGTATATAAATGATCACTTTGATTTCCATTAATAAAAAGGTAATGTCTTCTATGCAAGAGGAAAATGAGAGCATCCAGGTCTGGATTTGTTTTCAGTAAAATGGATAAATATCATGCGTGATCCCATGGCTTTAAATGTCATGAGCCACGCCAGGGACAGGGAATTTTCATGTCAGGTCTGGTGCTACAGAGATTTTTGGCCCCCTACATACTCTTTAAGACAGACAGCCCATATTCTCTGTCCCTTTTCCCCATTTGGTTAAGATTTAGTCTTTAATTCCTTAATTTTAACAGCAGCTGATCACGTAAAAATAAAGAAAGAAAATCTATGAACTGTCTGACTTGAAAAATGTCCCCCAATAGATGTTACTTAATGGAGGAATTAAAAAGAACAACATCAAAATGTAATGTTGAAAATTCCTGCTGAGCTAAGGATTTTGTGACTACTCACATACTCTTAGCTATGTTGAGGATGGGCCAAAGACTGTTTCAACACCACCACTGTTTAATCCTTTCTACATGGTTAAGTGAATGGCTTCTCTCTTAATTTTGAAACTCTTCCCAATATAATTATTTTAACAAAAATGACGATTCAGCCTTTGGAATTTCTTCAGCAAATCCTTTTCTTATATTATTTATTATTGCACTTACTGCAGCGTATAATCTCAGTGACAAGTGTATCCTGATAATGTAATTGGATGCTACCAAGCAATTGTGTTTATGCGACTGCTTTTTCAAGATCTCTTGCACGTAAAATGCAAGTCTCAGAAGACTCTTTTAGTAATAAGAAGATGCCATTCCTTCACATATTTCTGTTTCCACTTGCAATTAATTTCCTCAAATTTCAGCAACTGAGCTACAATTTTTCTTGCCAGATGTGTGCCTTCATCTAAACTCAATAAAATTCACACAAATGAGTTCAGTTCTACCCAAAACTGAAATGTGGGAAAAATCTATTTTCCCTATGTTTAGAAATAATCTGATGCCTGTTTCTCACAATATCAGAAGCGTACCAAGCATTGGAAAACAAACCAACTTTCTACTGAAGATGTGAAGCAAATCTTTTTGCCTCCCCAGAAAAAAATAAACCCACAGGCATATAAGCCCTTCTAAAATTAAAGAGTCACACATTATCAGACAATCATTTTGTGATAGACTTAAGGGCTTTCCATGTGTTATGCACACTTCTGTCTGAGTCTGGATAAGTACTTTTACCTAAGCTTCTATATAATAGGATTGTTCTGAGGGTCATCTCCATGGACATGAGTTTTCTACTCCCTTAGGCCGAAGAGAGCACTGAAGCAGAGACTAACTGAAGAACTGATAGTTTTCCACTCTGGGCTCATGACCCAAACACTCAGAATATATCCCTCAGTGGTGCTAACTCTTTGGAGATGTGGCAAAGGTATTGGCAAATCAGTGGCAAAGTTTGAACCTGCATTTGGGAAACTGTCATTCAACATGGTAAGTACAGACTCAACCTTTCATCCTATATAAGCCATGGATGGTTCTTCCTTGTGAACTTGGCTTCTTAACTTATTTTTCATCTACATAGCTAAATAAATCTGAAAGGACTGCTATCGAAAATCAAATAAAGCAGCCATATGGCTTCTTGGCTTATACTGGAAAGCTAGTTTCACACAGAGTCCAAAATATGGAGTTTTTTGGGACCTATTAATTTTGGGGTTCAAAACAAAAGAGATCTTTTTAAGATGTGGCAAAGGAAAATGTAATTCTTAAATGCATCTTCTAAGTGATTAAAATAATAGTCAAATATCTATCTGTCTGAAACTAAGAAGATGAAAGGCACATAACTTGTAAAAAAGTATTTCCTACCTCGTTATGGCTTAGGATTCCCAGGAAGCTTTTGTGGTATTAAACCATGAAAAAAGACGTATTATCCTCAGACTGGCATATGGCTCTGTTTATATCCAAAAGAAGCTCAACCATGAAATTCAGAAAAAAATAGACTGGAATTAGCCTCATCAAATGAAAAATTTATCTGAAAAGTCATACATGAGCAAAGCTAATGGGAGAATGTGAATGTTAATGCCTAAATAGCAACTGTACACTTAACATTTGCAGAGCTATTCTGGCCATCAAAAATTACATCAAATGGGTCGAAAAAGGAGTAAAGCTTAAAATTACTGAGTAACAAGCAGGTGAATATTCTTAGACAAGAATATTCCAAGGACTATCCAAAGATACATCCAAAGATTGCCTCTGGTATCGTACAGTTAGGAAAATATTCTTCTGTCAGAAGGCTAGGTAAGAAAAAATGTTCCTAAGGAAAGTGGGTTAATTAGAGCTACTTTAGAATCAAATAATTTTTAAAAGACAATGTCAGAAGATGGTATTAGCAGTCCATGACAGATTCTTGATCTGTTAGCATTATTGTCTAGCCCCATATTGTTACAGGACTTAGTAAGATTGTTGTAATTTAGAATGAAGCAGGAGGGGCTACCCCAGCAAACTCCATCAGATAATAGCAATAATGACAGCATTAATTAATAGCATAGAATAGATTTAGTACTCTTTAAAAAGAAGATACTGCTCCAGAATAGATTCAACAGTCATTGCACATGCCTGGGAAACTCATAAATATACACTGCTAGTAGAAATATGTCTTATATTTTTAATACTACAAATCTACACATAACCCGTTTTGGAAAGCTTTATATCAAAAGCCAAGCAAAAGTGGCAACAAAAGTGTATCTGAATTACTCCAGTGGAAATGGATCTGAGAACAAACTATTACTTTACCTGCCTAAATCCTATGCCTTACTCTTTTCAGCAATCTACTTCTTGTTTTCCCTTAAATATAGAAAGTGTTTCCTGTAGTATTCCAACTTTTCTGAGTTCAATGCTCAAATGCTTATAGGCACTAGCAAATCTTGTCTGGGTCCAATTAGATGCTTGAGATAGCAAATCATTAAATATGAGATTAATCACAAAATATATTCTCTGCTTTATCCTTTGACATAACTGCCTCATGTTGAACAACTGACACTGGTGATTATGTGCGCTGGTAATTCAGATATTAATGGAGCTCCCTGCCAAGCCACCCACAGCAGGAGCTGGCACAAGGCCTATGCTGTGGATGGATCAGAAATGGCATGTATACGGAATCAAGTAATTCTTGTGGTGGGAATGACAGCTGCTCAGTGTTAACTGAAGGTGTGGAGAAGAAAAGACTGCTTTGCTCTGCCTGAACCTCTTGTGGCAAAACTTATACCTGGCATAAGTGTGTACCATTCCACTGAAGCCAATTAAACTGTGCCTGTTTGTGCCTTGGCTAGAATTTGCCCTTTAGTTTCAATCCCATTAATAGAGCAACGCAGTTGAGAGCCAGTCTTTCCTAACCATATATATATTTTGCAACTGTCTTACTAATGTAGAATTTGAATTTCTGCCAAAATGCCTATAACAAATTTAATTGAATAAATACTGGAATGAATTTGAGTTTGAATCATAAATTCATTTCTTAAGGAGCATCTTCCAGCACCAGCTTTCCTTTGCAGGTGTTCTTTTCTCACAGGTGACAGGGAGCCACTCATTCTTGAATTCTTACTGACAGGCAGAAGCCATCTCCCTGGCTAGCTTCTATTTCTTTTCCCAATTCATGAAAAACTGTTGTCTCTATGGGCATATTTATTGCTGCTCTTGGAGATATATGAACTATACCAAGCATAACCTGACCACAGATGGTATAAAGCTCACTTTAATCAATCTCTTGCTGTGTTCCTGGAATCAGAACTGGCCCGGCCCCAACTTCATAAGCTTGTTATGCCAATGCCCAGACTGTACAAAGCATCAGTTGCATGGGGCATTCATCTGTTTATTTTTGTCCAACAAGCTATAGAGTATTTTCACAATGCAGCTTTCACATGAGAAAATGTTTGTTTGTTGTTCACTGATACTTTACGCTTTCAAGGGCCATTAATCTGTCCAGCATGAGTGATTCCGGGGTGTTTATACTCCTCATTTCCTAGCAGGTAAGCAGATGATACAGAAAGCTCAGATCTCTAAAAAACTCTTTTAAGTTCATTTTGTGGAAATGTTTTGCTTAGAGATAAATATTAAAACAGTAGGGATTGGCCTGATAACAAGCTGAATAAGACTAGTCTGGAGTGGTATAAACTGGCTACCTTTGGCGTCTGGTGAGGGACATGCAGGGGCAGCACCTGTCATCGTCTGGCACCCAGCAGCAGGTGAGCCACAGTCCTGGCTGTTAGAGGGTGCTGTGGGTATCAGCCAGAAGAGCAGCTCCCTTAGAAGACCCTTTTGACCTGCTCATAAAGGCACGCTTTGTAACAAAAAGGCACAACTGGAATTACATCACTGTTTCGCAAAACTGGGCTGTTGCTCACCATTCAGTTTTGAGCCCTCCGATTATTTTCTGTCTCTTGACAATGATAACAATCACGGGTTAATTAGTGGGTTTAAAATGTGACAATCCAAGTTTTTTCTGGGCAAGAGCTGGAAAACTTTGGCTCATTCCATATCAATACTGAGCTAGATTTGAATTCAGGCCTTAAAAGTAGTTAAGAGTGAGATCATTATTTCCAAAATAAAAATGGGGGTGTAGCACTAGGGTCTGCAATGTGTGAGATGGAAAATACTTTTTTTAGTGAACTGCAGGCATCTGCTCTGGGACTTGTTCTGTTTTATCTTGAAGAGATGACCGAGTGCAGTATCTTCAGATTTGCAGATCACACTAAAATGGAGGGAATATCTGACATGGTTGAGAGCAGGACTGCCATCCAAGGTGTATGTGAAAACAAAGACTGAAACAAGAAGCTAGAATTCTCTGTTCAAATTAATGGCAACATTACACTGACTTCAAGACAGCCAAGATTTCACCCACTTTTTTTCCAAAATAATACTTCTCAGAGATCACCCTTAAGTTGCAAGCTGTATTTTGTGCATAATAGGTTGCTCTCGACCTTGTCTACTTCTGGTTTTACTGTCTGATTATTACACATCTGTGTACTAATCTTTCCTGTTTTTTTTTCTCACAGAGGAATTAAAAACACAGTTTGCCTTGGCTGGAAGATTGTATACAGAACATGTCGATCATTTCACCCAAGAAGACATTTCCATGCCAGTGAATCACAAAAACCCTCAGTGCATCTGTATTTCCCAGGTTCTTCCTTTCCTCTAGAGCAGTGCTGTGTTTCAGGCATTGACACTGACACCTAGAGAGAAGCATATCAGGGTTTATTGATGTCAGATGTGACATATGGACGTGATGGGTATGACGAAGTATTTTCTCTTTTAAGAGAGCACAGAAATTATTTTTTGGTGCATGTAGAAAAAGTTGCAACTGCAAAAAGACTCTTCATTTTCAACGAATAGGCAGAGTAATATCTTAGTGCTGTCATAAAAATGAGTTTGTGCTCTAACTTTAGTGACCCAATAACTTGCAACACCAATATCATTCATCACACTGTCAGAAAGAAAGAACCAAGGGGGAGGGAAATAAAACACCATATTATATTGTAGAGCCAGTATTTGCAGTTGCCAAGGGAGCAGGGTACCCAGCTGATTGGTGTCTAAATATCAGATCGTTAAAAATAGTTCAGTTAATAACTGTCATTTAAAACAGATTACTTTTTTAGTCTGATTTTTCCAGATAGCATTGTTTTGGTTTCTATCCACCTATCTTACTAAGGAGTCTTTTGGTTTGTGTTCTGGATGAATTCTTAGAATATTACTTTCCATTTTTGATTAATTTCTTAAAATTCTTATCTCTTTACCCTAAACTTCACTGAGATGTAATTTCTGAGCTGATTTAATATAATGGATCATGTTTCCTTTGTTTTTAAGCCATTTTGAGAAATGCAGCAGATTTAATCTGCTCTTAGCTAAAAGAAATCGATGCAATGTCACACGGGATGTTCATTAAACTGGGGAAAATGATACCACGTAGAGGAACTGTATGATAGGTAAGAAACTGACCAATGAAATATGAAAAAGAACTGAAATGAGATTTGTCTTCATAGAAGAAAGTTACTGGTAATATTCCTAAAAAGGTTAGTCTTGGATGTGGTGTTGTCTAAATATTTCATTAGGGACTTGGCACTAAGGTGTCAAAGTGATAATGAAATGTCTTGATGATATAGAATTGGAAAGTAGAATATCATGTGAGTATTACTGAATGATTGTGAGGACTGGAATAAAACATAAATGGAACAAAATAAAAAATTCTAAATGCAAGACCAGAAATTGCAGGCTATAGATTCCAAAGTATTCTTAGGATACACCCTCCTCTGTTTACCTTCTATTTTAGTTGTATAAAAGCACACAGACTTCTAAAGATAACGCTTACGTCTATCTGGTCAATGGAGAGAGGTAGGTGCCTTTGAAGTTCTCATGAGTGAGATCATATCTGCCTCATTTAGGTGCTTAATCTTGGACAGATACACCCTTTTACTGGAGATAAATCTCACTACTTCATTAGGTACCTAAAATGGAGGTATTAGCTAGTCACCTAAGTTAATGAACTAGGGTCATCCCTAGGAGCGTATGGGTTTGACAGGTGAGACTTACCAGACTGGAATCCAAACTACAGAATTAAGAGTCTTGGTCTCTCACAGCGTACATGAAGCATTTGGGAATCCACAAATGACATTGCTGAGTGAGGACTCTCCTTAAACTCCCCCATCGCAAATGCAGAAGTTAGGAAGGGAAGCATATCAAAAGCACGGTCCTTAAACAAGATCTCCTTTACAAATTTACTGACTGAAGGACAAGGAGGTATCACTCTGCACAACGTGGGTGTAAATCACTTTCTCCAGGTAATTAGAGATGGACCAGGATGGACACTGGTATAATGTAAGTCCTAAATATTTTTAAAGGGACTGACAATCCTGAGGTAGGTTGTTTTACATCCACAGATTGCCTATACAAACTTGTATAAGTCAGGAAACAAACCTTCTTACATCAGACTCATATTTCTCTATTCACAGGCACAGGTAGAGGTTTATCAAGTCTGGAAGTGACAGATAAGACTGCACACTGTACTTGTAATTTCCTTATTTTTAAGTAGCAATTGAGACTCTGTCTCACCAGCTTTTTATCTTTTTCCTGCCCTTCTGTGTATTAAAAGCAAAATGACTGGATTTGCGCAGCAGCAATAACTACTCAATATAACCTAGCCTAGCTTGTCTCTCTTCTGCCACAAACAGTATATTTAATGTTATCTCTAACTTTTTACAAAGGCTGTCAAGTGAGTCTTTTCCTCTATAAGATTCCACACAATTAAACGGCAAAAACTGAGGAATGTAGTATTTCAGTTGGTAATATTTTGTTTACTCACCTTCATCGATTCTTTAAGTTTCATGTGCTCTGATTAATTTTTATATATTTCCTGTGGGTTTAAGAGATTTATTGATGGTTGTTCATGTTGGAACACTAGCAAGGCCTTTTTTTGTCGTTAGTGCCTTAGTTGTTGTTAGGCTGGAAACACCTTTTACAAGGATTCCAGTAAGGACTGCTCAGCATAATTGAGTAATAAGACTGGGGTTTTTGTTGCTTGTTTATTTAGATAAATGAAGAAATGTTCATGATTTTATGAGTCAAGACTCTGTAAAAAATATCAAACTTGTGCAAAAGTTTTCAAGATGCTAACAGCTATCAGGGTTTTGAATGCTCTGATATGCCAGGAAACACCTGTGGTTTTGTGCATGGTACTGCACTACATAGTATGTGTTTTCCCAGGTATGTGGAGCTTTTGGATAACAAAACTGCACCTTTTCAGAATCTGGACATGTAATTCAGTATGGTACTACAGGCATATCACCTCTTTTTGATCTAGCTGGGGAATCTACACAGAAAGGTGCATTTAAATGTCATCAAAGACTTCTCTGTGCCTAAACCTCTCACTGGGTCTAGTTCTCTGTGTCTCAGAGAAGCAGTTCATTACTTATTTTTGTGGCTCACTCTGTGGTTAGTCCAACCTTGAATAGAAGAATACAATCCAGTGGGAATCAATTAACGTAGAATTATTTAATAATTAGGTAGTTTCCAAACTGGTCATAAGCCCCATTACTTATCCTCAGCGAAAGCCTTACAGATTGGAAAGAAATAGCAAATTTCTACATGACCCACTCTTAAAGTATAACCTTAAACTATGAGATAAGGAAAGCAAAGAAGACAAAGCACAAAATGGGGCCAAATTCTTCATTGCTGCCATTCTTCAAACAAGAGCTGTCTTTTGTGAGAGAACTCTCCATGACATATTAGTCACATTGAGACAGTTTTGAATAAAATTAGGAAGTCATTATGGTTCTGCCAGTTTTACATAGAAGCTTTTTCAATATTGGATACATCTTGAGGTTTTAAATATCTATTAAAATGATGTTTCACGTAGTATAGGAAAGGTATTTAAAAAACCTGCTGCCAGCTTGAATTAATGACAATAATGTTCATGAAACTTCAGGGTAATTAAAATTATTTTTAACATTTTAAAACTTGCATTTAAAAAAAACTAACTGCTTTTTCCTACTTTCTTTCCAACCCTCTATTTCCCTTGCAGATAAGCTATATTCCAAACCTCACTTCTTTTTTTCCCCAGGAAATGATTCTGTATTACCTTTTCAGGCTCTAAATCTAAATACAGTGAAATGGCTAGCTCATTCCAATAAAAATACGGTCATAGAACCAGACTGTAAAGCTGTTAACTCTTCTCTCCTCACCTCACATTATATCTATGAACATACGAGCACATCTATGAATGTGCAATTTTAAAACCTGCAAAATCAAAGTTTAATCTACATATATTTAAAATAAAACTTCCAGCTAACACAAAATATAAAACTATTTCTAGAGAGACAGTATTCATACGCCAAGTCAGGAGATACTTCTCTGTTCTCATGTACTTCAAAATTTTATTGCTGTCTAAAATGAAATGGAAGTGATGGACATCAGATAAATGTTCTCACGTTATAGCATGCAATCAGCACCAACAGAAGTTTAATTTCTCCTTTAGGATAGAAGTATGTTCATCCCTATTGTGATGAGATGTTACAGGTATGTTTTCAGGTAAGAGCTCTTTTGAGAGTACTTAAGGTGGGAAGTATCTTTATAATTACATCTTCTGTATATCAAAGGAATAGAAATGTATCAGGTGACCTTAACTCATTTATTAATTAGAGTATGTATTTAAGGAAGACATTCAGTTTTCAATCTAGTGTGATAAAATTTCTACCACAGTTCTTTTAAAATTTTCTCACTGGTTAATTGCCTTTATTAACTGTCTTATTTTTAATTATAATATAAACATCAATTTCTGGGCCTGGTAAACATCTTTTCAGATTATCTTCCTACCTTAAGGGTAGGTAACTACATAGCATATGAAAATTGTATTAAACTCTTTATCATCTGTTTATGAACTATTAAAAAAAGTATTTTTATAATGGCAAATATGATTAAAATTTAATCTCTGATATCTTTTCCTAAATAGCATAAAGCAGAAAAATTCCTTAAATGAAATTGCTTTATATGAATATCCAGAAACATATAGAAAGCTTTGAAAGTATGTGCTTTTTTTTAAAAAATAAAATAACTAAAGTAGACAGAATTAATCTTCAAGAACGCTGCCTAGTTTAAAAAACAAAACACCTCCATCATATTTCATGCCTACATATGCCAAGATTCTTCACAGATAGAGAAGATACATTTGGTCTGAAGTCGAAGGGTCATGATTCTCTTAGGGATGTATTTTAAAATGCTTTAATGTTTTTTAATATTTCACATCCAGCATATCATATACTTCACAGTAATATATATATATTTGGTCTATTCCTACAGTACTTGGCACCTCTTCTTTCATTCATTCTGCATGTCTACAATGGATCAGTTATGCTTTTCATTATAAGTAAAAGTATTCCATTCAGTAACACTACCTGAAAAATACACGGATGAACTGTGAAATGGGCACTGCCACATCGTCAGCTCTCTTACAGTCTCGTTAAGAGTAGGTTAGAGAAGGGGTTACTTTTCTAAAGCACTCTCACTCTTCCCCATTAAATTTTCACCTGTCAGTGCTAATTTCCACTTATAACACCGAAGATCTTTTGTCAGTGCTAGTGTGGTGGAGGTAAAATTAAGAATCTGCTTTCAGTTCTCTCCATGCAAATAAAGTATAAACTGAAATCTATAAGTAGTGTTAATTAGTAAGTTCTTCTCCAATACTGCAAAGACAGACTTTGCAAAAATTCACACTGATGTACTTCTGTAAATGACTTACATGACTAACCAGATCTAACCTAGATTAAAGTTAGAATACATAACACAGATTATCTATTTAGAACAAAGCATTCTATCAATATGTTAAAAAATATTTTGTATACTTCCTGAAGAATTGGTTATACAGGATAAATGCAACTTTTCTCACATGAAATTCAAATTGGAGGAAAATTTGAGATTGTGGTAATGGCAACTTATGCTTTATTTAATAAAACAGTTTTTCATCACTTTGTGTTTGCATTTGTTGCTTAAAGAATCTGGACTAAATTAATGGACTAATAAAAAATTCACATTTGGGAACATCTGATATTATTTAAGGTATTTACTTTGTTTTCAGAAAGTCTGTATATTTTAATACCTAATACATTAAAAAAAAATCATAGGTGGGATGTACTGGAAAAATGAAAGACCTTACCAACAGTTTGAAACAGGTTTGACATACAGTTGGCTAAATCCAGTTTTTCTGTTTCAGGATAAAGGTTGACGATTATTTCTGAATCAGAATGGAAATAAATCTTTTCAGAATTCCTATGAAACATAAATGCTAAAAATAATTCAGTCTTCTGAAGTTTGATTTTGGAAGTATTTGTGGTACCTAAGAGGACTTATCAGCTCACGTAACCGTTGTGATAAATGCATTAGGCAAGCTCATTTCTCATAGGATGCCACATTCTGGGTTGCTCTAGGTCACATTCCTCCTGTCCTTTATATGCTGTCTGTCTGCCAATTCTATGCAGTTGTCCATGCTTTTCTCCCTACCGTTCTCTCAGTCTGTGTTTACCTTATGTGCACTGTTTTCCCTGAGAACATGGACTATTGCCTTTTGCCAGCGTTTGTGTGGTGATCCGACAGTTGGACCCATGCATGGACCCAAGCTGGACATCCTTGCCTCAGGTCATTGATTTCTTTGCTATAGAGGGCTGTCTGCTTTACTTGGCATTCTCGTAACTGACAGGGTCTTTCATTTGTTTAGTGAGGTCCAAATGACTTTAGGGGGAAAAATATTTTTCTAGCTCATCAGACATTGCTTTGTTAGCTGCAAAGATGTTTTGCTGGATCCAGCACTAGCAGATAAGCATCCTTTTCTGTTTGCCCTTGCCATCAGTTTCTTGGATGTCTTTCCAGGGGATTATGTATGCCTACTGCTATCCATTATGTTTTCAGATTCCCAGATGCCACTGAATCACTTGAATTCTCCTGCAATGTGTTGCTCATTTCCTGAGTCAATGTCAGGTGGGTCAGAACTTGTAGAATCCATTCTTTAGTTCCCTTATCACATGTTTGCCCTTTAGAAGCAGACTTTTTTTCTTAGGTGTGCTTCTAAATCTGCAAGGGCTATCTGTACAATACTCTCAGCAACTTGGGATATTTGTTCCATGAGATATGTCTATCAATTCAGTACCCTACTTAGCACTTTCATGAAGTAAGAGGTTCCGTTCAAACACAAGGAAACACTTTTTCACAGTGAGGGTGACAGAGCACTGGAACAGGCTGCCCAGAGATGTGGTGGAGTCTCCTTCTCTGGAGACATTCAAAACCCGCCTGGACGCGTTCCTGCGTGATCTACTCTAGGTTCCTGCTCTGGCAGGGGGTTGGACTCCATGATCTTCCGAGGTCCCTTCCAGCCACTAGTATTCTGTGATTCTGTGATTCTGTGAAGAGTATGGTAGCAAGCTGATGGAATCAATATTTTGCTTTTCAGAGCTCTCCTCTGGAAATCTTGCTTGTGCCACCATGCCAATAATTGTCAGAGACAAAATATTTTCAATTAGAGGAATTTTACTCAAGCTGTACTGGCAGTTAACATAAACTTTTGATTACCAGTTCAGGTTCTGAGAGAAAAAAAAGAAAATATACACAATTATACCCTAACTGCCCTCTCCCCAGGCTCACCTGCTCACTGCTGCCAGTTAACATGACTCCAGCCTTCAAGACATTTCCACACTGCATTATCCACCATCCAGGAGTCTGTATGTACATATATTAGGGCCAGTGATACTCCTGAACATGTTCCAAGGCTATTTTCAAGGCCATTACTTCTGCAAACTGACTAGAGCCTCCAGTCCCTTCGCAGGTGGCAGTTTCTCCTGTGGAGGGATTCCAAGTAGCAGCTCACCACCTCCTGATCCCTGCTGCAATTTTACAAGATCCATCTGTAAACAAACTCCATTGTTTGTTTTCTGCACTTAGTTCATCATAAGATAGGGCTTCAATAGCCTAAGGAATTTGGTTTCCTCACATTATTGATTTACAGGCTATGGACTAATAATCACAGCTAATCCCAGTCTGGAGCTTGAAACAGTACATGCCTATTGGGTGAAGGCCAGCACACTTTTCTGCCATGTAGCACTGGTTGATCTTCCACCAGTGGATTTTGAATGCTTGAACAAAAACAGCAGGACAGGTAGGCTAGAGTATAACCACAGTGGCTGCTCTGTGTCTAACACTTCAGTGGAATGCAAAACGCCCTCATCTGCAGTCTGAACCTCTTGCTTCACAGAAATATAATTATTTTTGGCTCTTTTGTAGCTCTGACTCCAGAATCCCAACAGCTTGCCTCTCATTTCTTGAGGGGCTCATTGCCACAAGCTCTTGCTCTTGTCAAGTGTGTTTTGCTCATGACTAATAAGTGATGTTCCTGTCTTCATCTTGACCCATGTGCTTTTTCATTCCTATTCACTCTATTTTCTCCTCCTGCCCTGGTGAGGAGGTGGAGTGAGCAGCTGTGTGGGCATCTGACTTCTGTCCAAGGTTAACCTACCACATCCTTTACTTAGTATGTCTGGAGTTGATCTTCCAATTAATGCATCATCAATGTAATGGAAAAATTAGCTGCAGATCTGCTGATTTAAGTTTTGGTGGATGATGTCAAGGTGGATGGTAGGGCTGTGTCTACATCCATGGGTCAGATGGTTCCAGATGCACACCATTCCAGGTGAAGGTAAATTGAGGTCTTGCTTCTGCAGTCAGAGGGACCGAAAAAAAATATTTACAACATCAGTAGTAGTATACAAGGTATGTTTTTTGGCCTCCAGCTCATACAAGATGTGCAATATATCTGAAAATACAGCAAATAATGGTGGTGTGATTTCATTCAAAGCTAGCACCTACTGCTAATCACTATTCTCCAGCAGGGTCTGTACATGCCAAACAGGGCTGCTGGAAGGTGAATGAGTCTGTGAGAGCACTCTCTGTTTTTCCAGATAATTGATTAATTTTTGTATTTTCCTAGTGGGCCTTTTGGTCAGTTTGATATTTCTTCAGGCAAATTGCTTGAATTGCTAAGGGAACAACAGCTGGATCTGTCTCACAGAATCACACAGAATCACAGACTGGCTAAGGTTGGCAGGGACCTCTGGAGGTCATCTAGTCCAATTTCCCCTGCTCAAGCAGAGTTGCCTAGAGCTGGTTGCCTAAGACCGTGTTCAGGTGATTTTTTAATATCTCCATCAATAGAGACTCCACAACCTCTCTGGACAGTCTGTACCAGTGCTCAGCCACCCTCACAGTGAACAAGTGTTTCCTTATGCTCACAGAGAATCTCCTGTGTTTCAGCTGGGGCTCATTGCGCCTTTTCCTGTTACTGGGCACCAGTAAGAAGAGCTTGGCTCTGTCTTCTTTACTCCCTCCATTCAGATATTTGTACACATTGATAAGATCCCCTCTGAGCCATCTATTCTCCAGGTTGAATAGTTTCAGCACTCTCAGGCTCTCCTCATTTGAGAGATGCTCCAGTCCCTCAAAATCTTAGCGATCTTATTCTGGACTCTGTCCAGGATCTCCATCTCTCTCTTGCATCCATTGCTGTATTTAAGCTTTTGAAACCAATACCTTTTGTGGGCAAAACTGTCCTGACTTGGAGAATATAGTTTAATATCATATCATATCATGTAATGTAATATAATATGATGTAATATAATATGATGTAATATAATATGATGTAATATAATATGATATAACATAACATAACATAACATAACATAACATAACATAACATAACATAACATAACATAACATACTGACAACTGAAACAAAATGTTTATTACTGATTCAGATACTGAGGAAAAAAAAAAGACATAAACAATGAAACACTTGGAAAACACTTTTCCTCCTTTTTTTCCAGGCTTAAGTTCATTTACATGGTTTTCTTACTTCCTTCATAGTGTTGGCTCACCTTATTTTGACTGTGGGCTATACTCAGTTTGTCCCAATTTCTCTGTTGACATGACAGATAACATATGAGGTTGGGGGGGTGCTACCTAATAGTTTCTTTCCACTGTTCCTTGCTTCTTCCTTGTTTTGAGTTGCCAAGGGTCCCTCGGGGGTGTCCCTGACCCAACTAGGGTCACCCATGGTGACAGTGCCTTAGGGATATCCATGCCCTCCTGTGGCTTACCCAGGAGCTGCAATATTTCAGGATGTACATTGCCCATCATGGAACACATCCTTACAAGACTGCATCTTCAGCCATGTCCCCAACAACATCTCTTTCATCTTGTTCCCTCCAGAGTGGCTGCTGCTCTCCTCTTAAAGCATAGGAGAGCCATGGCACTGCAACTCCTCTGACTGCCTAGGGTTTGGTGTGCAATGAAGCACTCACACTGGTGTCAGAGCCAGCTAGAACCAGCTGTGACCAGTCAATTCATGGCAGTTCATGGTCTCCTCCCGCCTCAGTCACAACTGCTGCCCCTGTACTGAAATCCTGCCAGGTATGCCAAATACAACAGTAGAGCCATTTCTGAGCAATGCAATGTTATGCCTTCCAGACGAAAGAGATTTAGTATCATTCACTGCATTTTATCTTCATCACATCTTCTTTATGGAACTTTTAAAATACCATAAATGTGACTAAATATTTTATATCTATCTTAAAAATAACTTCTGGGAAGTGATCCACAACAAAAAGCACCTTTAAGACTCATGTCTTTAAGTATGCCTCCTTTTACAGTTCCTAAAGACTTAATAGTAGAAGCTACTCTATATCAATGGTGCCCGAAACATCATTTTAAAACAGTGTTTTGTTTTTCTAGCTTCTGAAGAGGTAAGGCTCTCCAGGATTAGTGACCCTCTCATGATTTGATTTTTTTCTTCAAATGCTGCCCCTTGTTCTCTGTTTCCATGTCACATCATTACATACAAAGCTTCTAAAGAGTTCGTGGTATTCTGAAGCCAAGGTAATTTCAACTCCTAGATTCATAGAATGGTTAAGGTTGGAAGGGACCTTGGAGATCACCTAGTTCCAACTCCCCTGCCACAGGCAGGGCCACTCCCCACTAGACCAGGTTGCTCAAGGCCCCATCCAACCTGGCCTTGAACACTTCCAGGGATGGGGCATCCACAAGCTCCCTGGATAATTAACCATCTCTATAAACTGCTGGAGTCATTTTCCATTCATTACTCTGGGGTTCCTTTACTTTTCTCAGTGGTTAAGGCAAAGCTGGAGACCACCACCTGTTAAGAACTGAAGACTGCAGTAATCTCACTGAATATTCAATTTATCTGCATTTTGTCTGCTATTCTTCAAGTATCTCCACAGGAATTGCTATTTCTTTGATATCATTTTCTCCCACCTAATAAATTAATATATTGGCAATAAATTTGATACAACTGGCTATCACCCTGTTTTCTGGTGATATTCTGCCAATAAGCATTCATATGTGCGATATCTGCCAAAATACATAGCAAAAATTGTCGGTGGTTGAATGGTTCATATGGCTGAATATGACAGAATTAATTTCTGTATCACAAAAAGTGAGCATTAATTCTGTGGAGAAGTTGGAGAGCATACCCATGTTGTTCATAATGAGACTGACTTCTTTTCAATGCTATCTGAAGTGGTTTGAAATAGCGCTAGTCTTCAGGTTATTTAAAGATTTTGTTTGTTTGCTTTTTATCAGAGATGATTCATCCTGTGCTAGTTTTTGATCTAATGATATGTCTTTGTAGGCTTTCTGTTCTCTGATACAATTCTCTCTCACAAGGGGCATTTGGGCATATATTTCTACTTCCACTTGCTCTATCAATGACTATTTCCTTTGTATTTTGAGATACTTTTTATTTCTTAAATTACAGCTATTATTGCACAGTCTCTAACTCTACGTTATATATGTGACCTTTTTTCAACTATGAGCAGATAGGAGAACATTCAAATTTGCAAATATCTAGTACCCATATTACATCTTGATGTCTTGTAAAAAGAGTGTTTTTCTTCTATTTTACCCTCTATGCAATCACATATTCTGCTCTTCTGCTCTTCTTCCTGCCAACAAATTTGTCCTTTTCCCTGAACAATGCGGTAAAGTACAGGAAAAAAAGGCTTTTTTCTTACTGGTTTACTTTTATCTTCCCTTTTCATTTTCCTATACTGGTTCACATGTTGCCTTTAAACCATTGCCTATGCAAATTTTACCTTTTGGAAATTCAGTATATGCTAGAGGTTGACTCCTTCCATGGTGCCACTTGGCTGTCTTCCAAAATACTTCTTTGTGCACTAATCAATTATTATTCTTAACTCTGTATCTGACAAGACAACTCCCTGCCACCCTGACTAATGTAACACTAGTTACTTCTTGTAACATTAGTTAAAATCTTTTTTTGGTGTTTCTGAGTCATCTCATTATAGATAGCTTCCCGAAGATTAATTCTAAAGGAAGAATTATATAGCTTTTCCAATGTTTTTTCTTGTGTTAATTGCTGAGAGAAACTAATTGGTAAATATTATGGAGAAAATTAAGACATTGAAACAAAACCAAAGTTCTTAAAGGAAATACTTTAACTTAGGAATCAATATATTTGATGAAAAGTTATGTATCACCTTCCAGAAAAAGAAAACTATCAGAGTCTGTGTTGTAAGCAAAAAAACTGGATGACAACCATCCTATGATTCACTGGATTTTAGTTCTCATTTTTTAGAAATACATTATTTAATGACCTAACCACCTCTAGCATCATAATGTCACAATTTCAGATTTCCAGAAAATCATGTACTAGAGAAAGCCTACACATTGGACTTATCCTCAGGGAAAAAGAAAGTAAATTTCTTCTAAGTATATCTTATTATATCCATACCTATAATTACATCTATGGTTTGGCTTCTTGTATAATCTATATAGAAAGTTTCCTCCAGAGGTGGTTCAGTATGTTAAGTTAAAGTCCTGTTCATTTAGGACTAAGCAGAAAGCTGTGGATATTATCCTTTTTCTACTCCACCTCCTGCCAAGTGTTAGTAACTCCAGAAAAGAAAGCCCACTAATCCACTTAAAATGGATTTATAGTGGATATTTGGTAGAAATCTAAAAATAAGTCAATCTTCTAACAGAAAATTATTAAGATTATATATTATTTGTTCTACTTGGATTCTGATCTTAGTTAGACTCATCAGCTAAAGGAGCATTTCAGGTCCCTTTAAAAACATCTTCTAAGCTGTTGAAAGATTAATTTGAAAAGTTTCCGTATGCAAAGAATTTGGGCTACTAATTTACTGAAAGTTCGCCCAGTTACTGAGGTGTACAGAGAAGAGGCTTATACTTGCGTAAGAGTGCTTATTGGCTTTTGTTGTTGGTATAACATCTTCATATCAAAAACCTACAGGAGTGAATTTGTAGTTTTACTGTTAGGACCACGTAGTTCTTGGCCAATGAGACTTCATGTAATATTTAATAATACTCTTATAATGAAGGTATTTTTGAATTCATGAAGACACAATAACAGAAAAAGCTTTGATCGTGATAAAGTATGAGGTTTATTTTAACTGTATTGCACCTGGATCTACACTGTAATGCACTGGACACGGGCAGGCTGGAGGAGTCCCAGGGGTGCTAAGTAGGGGCAGTTGGGGCTGATGGTGCCCTCAGGGCACTGACAACAATGTTCAATGCACTAGGTCAATGCACTAGGTAGATGCAAGGAAATACCTGCAAGATTATTGCATCAAAACTTCACTTGGACATTCTGGAGATAAAAAGCTTCTAAACTTTCTAGCCTGCATTTTATTATTTAGATGTATTGCTTTTTTTCCTGCATGCACACTACCTAGAGGATATTAGGATAAAACAAAATTGATGCAGATACCACATTCCAGAAGGACCAGGACTGTATACTTTGGGAAAACCATATTCCCAAAACTGTACAATGTCATGGATTTATCTAAACATTTACCCAGGCAAAAGCAAAAGAGTTTCGTATTCCTTTTCCCATGCTTCCAGGTACCTTTCACAAGGCACAAGGAATTCAGCAGCCCTGTCATGACAGGGCAACTACACTGTGAGAGAGAAGGTTCAAGCAGAATATATTCCCCCATCCATCTAGTGTAACAATTAACGACCTTCCAGTTTACAGTTTCCTGTGTGAATTCCTCCTGGAGCATTTATCAATGCTACTTTATCCTCAGGATTAATTCAATGCTACTACCAAACCCCATTTAGTCATCATCTTTGATGTCACATCTCAGCCATTTTATCAGCATCTCCTTTGGCATCTGGAACATATTTCCATTTAAACTGATTTACCTATAATTTTGTATGTATGTATATTATTTCCTTAATCCATTTCAGATCTTGCACGTAAGTGTATGTGTATACAGTAACTAGAGATATCATTAAAACTTTGTAAATACTGAGATTAAATTTAAAGACAGACCTTTATTTCAACTTTAATTGTTCAAATAAATCTGCAAGTTTAGTTTTCTAACTGAACATACATTAGCTGAATTTGTTGTTTCCTAATAACTGCATGTTATTTTTTTTCAGAAGGATATTCTAATGTGCTATTTTGTTAATGTTGTCTTATTTTGTTCATATTTATTTCCTACCCACATTTCCTCTACCTGAAAAACCTAGACCTTTGAGAGACCTGCCTAATGCCACAACTACTGAGTAATGCTTCTTCAACTTTCCTCATCCACTGTTCTCGGGATTCCCAGATAACGGCATTTTTTCCTTAGACCAAAGCACACTATGGAGAAGATAGTTTTGTTATAATATCAAATAGGATAGCACTTAGACAAAATGATGTATAACCTTTGTAAGCTATCCAGATTTAGTTCTGGTTTGCTCTGTTAAACGTGGTTAATCACTTTTCAAGCAGGCTAGCAATATTTTCTTATGGAAGGCTCTGTCTGGAATTGAAGTTGCAGCAGTTATCAGAGTTCCTGAGTGTGGAGGGTCTTCAAAGTACCCATGAAGACATTAAGATTATTTATTTTCAAGATTTCTTTTTTAAGGTTTTACTTTTTTTTAGACAACAGACAACAATCACGTAGGGAACACGAAAGCTCTCTGGAGCTCACTAACTCTAACTGATTTCATTGGGATTGTTTGCAAACACCTCAGTTGTTGCTTCTCTTCCCCAGTTATGATCAGGTAACGTATCACTTACTATGTTGACAAAACCTGAAGAAATAAATGATTTTTTGACATAACAATAGACAGCCATACCCTACATGTACATGCTAAAGCACAGAAGCGTGTTTTGTGGCAATAAGGAGAAGAGTAAAACTGGAGAACACCAGTAGACTTTAAAAACTTTTTCAATCCATTGCACTACAATGACTATTGGCTATCATCATATAGTTTCTAGGTTTTCTTAATTCATTCAGTACTTGGTTTGTTAAAAATGTATTCTTTCAATAAAAGTTCACTGGAAACCAACAGTATCTATTTTCACATCGTTTTAATCTCAGTTATGCTGAGCTTTATCCGAACTGCACCTTTACAGAGTTCAGCTAAGAAACGGGGAGAATGAGCGTATAGGAACATTGCTTCAACACTCTACATTAAATGTGTTCAAATTCTATGTACATAAATATTCTGGGAAAAAAAAAAAAAAAAGAAGAGATATTGACACTATAAATTTACTGCAAATAATTCACACATCACTAATAATTCACCTCTACACTTAATTTACACAGTCAAAAGCTAATTTACTGACTTTTTTTTCTACCTTTTTACCCCACATTGTTTATATGAATTCATTATATAAATGACATAGTTTGCTGATAAGATGAATGTGTTTTATTGTATTTAGAAGATGATTTAAGTGCATATGTGATTCCACCAAAACTTTCATAATATCAATTTGGGCAGTTTTGCATTAGACTTATCTAGCAAGACAAATGAGCAGACTGTTATACCTGCAATATGTCTGAATCCCTCATAATTTATCCAACACAAATCTGCAATGGCACTGTATTCGTCTTTTTCATATACTTGCTGTATAACCTGGGTTTTCATCAGAAAGGTAAAGCAAAATAGATTTCAGATATTTCATTTGTAAATGAATGAAAATGATGCTTTCACTTACAGTTAAAATGACTATTCATTTCATTGGATGTGAAACATATGTGATAGATACTCCCAGCAAAGCTCTGAGGAACGAGCTGGTGAAGATGAGTGGACACAGGGTTATATGGCTTCAGCCTCTCCCCTTCCAGAATATCCTTTCTGCCATTCCTTCCAGTCAAAACATTTTAGAAAGTGACTCCTGACTACTTTTCTATCATTCTTTACTTATGTTTTCCTTCTCACACTGTAAGGGTTGGTATAGACTCCTAAAGGACAGCTTTTTAAAGATGCTGGTAAGCTTCTCTGATTGGTACTTTGCAGGTCAGGAAGGGATTTTCTAAGTAAGGTTGAAACTGTAGGTGATTCGACAACAATTTTATTTTCCCAACTTCTTTATCTAACATTTTAACTAGTAGAACATGCGGTTACTTTTCAGGCTAAAGTCCGAAGGGCTACATCTCAGGTTAAACACACTGAGGAAATAGGGTTCCTGAAGACCTTTACTTACAAAATCGTCCTTTAGGCATTCCATTTTCTCCTCATGGAACAGAGGGTCAGCACATCTGGTAGTATCTACTTTGGGTACTAGCTTCTATGCCTGGAATAGAAGCAGCAGGACAAGGAGTGTTTCCAGCCTGGAGTCAGTAGGACTGCCCTATTACTTATATGATTTGTGTGCCTTTCCTTGTTCACTTGAATATTTTAATCAACTAGAATATTATTTCAACTAGATTAGCAATATCACTGCCCTCTAGTGGATTTATTTAGTTGCAATTGTATAAATTAACCTGAAATCATGTTGAAAAACATATGCTTTATAACATAGAACAGTGAGTGTGAACCAGAAAATACCCTTAATTAAAAAATACCCAATGAGTTACTTTTTTCAAGATATGTATTGGGGATTATAAAATGTAAATTATATTGGAAAACAGGAATTTTTTTGTACTGAATCAAACAATGAGTAAAGTCTGTTGCAACAAAGGTTCAAAATCCCCCTGACAGCGACACCAGCTAAGCAAGTACAACACAACTGCCCAAGGCCCAAACCATACAATCAGACTGAGTGGGTGACAGTCATGTCAGCATTGCAGTGTGTGTATTTATCAGTCTCAACCACTCTCAGACATTATTCATACTTTATTGTAGCTTCAATGCTTGGTTACATTTCTGAAATTTGTCAGCATGTCAAACTCGCACGGCTTTGGCTGGGCCTTGGATAACATTCTATCAAAGAAAAAGGAAGGGTAAGCGCTGAAAGGCAACAAAAGAAAATATTGTCAGAATTATAGCGAATTAACAGGGCATGCACAGAATATAACAGGGTTTTGAATGACATTATAAAGATTAGAATTGAGGTGACTGGTTTAATAAAGAGAGTCTAGGTGAGTAAAATGTAGATGGATTTTAAGAAGAAGCCAATAGAGTAAGTACTTAACTCACTGACTTTAAAACACATTGTTTAATGAACCTCGCCATTGTAAATTGCACTGAGCATCAATCTGCATCGTTAGACTCCTTCAAATGTGTGGAAATGTGGCCTTTATATCTAAAATGATTTACATTTTATATATTTTAATTTGGAATAGGAATCAATGAGAGTATCTTGAGCTGAGATGTGTTTGAATTTTTATGAAAGACGGATTAATGCGAGTAAAACATGGCTGCACAAATATTACAAATTTACATGTTGCAGCAATTTTAATATTAACCTAATTTAGTCATTTAATCTGCTTTAAATATCCAGTGGGTGCTGTTTTAATATTTGGAGTCCATCATTAAGACTTATTTCACACAATAAGAAGCAATATTATTTTTCTAAACCATTTCTCAACCCATAGCAAGCTTGAAAGCTTGACTGAGAGACTGATTACTGCAAATTCCATTGCTTATGCTTTGAAATGAATGGAATTACTCTGGATTTACACTGTCATGGTCCAGAGAGCACTGATAGCCTTCACCTCTCCTAAGCAGCCTTACCTGGACCTTCACCCACCCACTCTGCCTGTGGGCACAGGGGTTTCACTCAAGCTCATGGCTGGACACCCAGATCTGCTCTGAGCTACACTGTAGGTGTCCCTGAGCCCAGACCTGCCTCCCACTGTAGTAATCTTGCTTCCAGTCCTGTCTCCTGTCACTCCTGAGAGGATCCCTTGGCTGACCCTGCACTTGACTCATAACCTCATCTTATTTGGGATTGCTGATGGACCCTATCCCTCTCATCACCCTGCCCTGATGCAGTGGGGCTGTGCCTTCATCAGAGAGGGCATCACCTGGCTCATGCCATACCTGCTCTCAGCTCTTGGCTTATACTCTTCAATGGACCAGTTGGGCTCTTGATGTTTCCTGGCAAATAGGTGAATACAGTAAGAGTTTTCCCCTAAGAAATTTACATCCAGTATCAGTAAAGTAGACACAAATTTATACTTGCTTGAATTTTATGAATCTTGTTTAATGTTTCTGAGTTTTAAGGGCATACAGGACTTTTACACATCACTCATAAGAATTTGAGATTCTTGCATTATTCTGAATATTTTCTAATTTAGTAAAATTCCGCTTCTGTCATACACAAGCCTAATACATTAAAAAAAATACCTTTCACTTAAACACATTTCAGAGATTCTAAGCACATCTTAGCAATGTCATTTAACTGCTACATTTTATCTACAGTTTAAAATTTTTTTTCAGGTTGCATAATTTGCCAGCTATATTCTCACAGAAACTGTTGATTTAAGCAAAAATATATTGGGATCCCCAAGAGACGCCAAAAGGACTGCAAAAGAATAGGTTTCCACAGCTGATATCTAAAATTAGGCAAACACAAATCATCCTTGGACTATTTGGTGCCTACCTGGAAGTTAACCTCTAGAGTTCAGGGAAGTGCACAACATTAACCTGGTGGTGAAAGCATGGGCAGATACTGTATATCTTATGCATCCTTGGAAATGCAAGGAAATAGAATCTGGCAAGAGGATGCTTTGCCTCTGCCATAATAAAAAATCAATCAGTTCAAGTGCTCCACAATATAGGTGTGACCATACTGATATAAGATATTGTATACATGGCTTCTAAGAGTGAGCAAAGTGAACAAGGTGGGTGGTGAGATCTGTGTCAGCCATGAACACAGTTCTAACTCTGCACTATTCCTGGGATCAGACCAACTATAAAATACTATATGCAGCCATTGAAAACAAGCAAGTATTTGTGTTGTCATAACTAGCTGATATCCAGCACTATATTCTATCCAAAAAACGTCACTAAGGTGGATTCTTCATGTAAAGAAAACTATTTGCCATTCTCACTGAGATTAAAGTGTGCTTATCTTCTTAAGAATTTCATAATATTCTATGAAATTATAGGATTGACTCTATGAATAAGGTCAACAGAATCCAAATTGATGGCAATATTTGTGAATAAGAATGTAGGAATAGTTTTATGAGATCTTGGGATAGGCAAACTTTACTGAAAACCTCCCATTAGATCTGTGGTTTTATACTAATTAACCTGATATTTAAATTGACTCTGAAGAAATATGTACATCTATCTCATAGCAAGATTCCACTTTTTTTGTACTTCATGGATTTTAACTTATTTCCAGCAGGAGAAACTAAGTAATTTTTATTTTGATATTTCAGGTAACGCCGATGTAATTTCTTTTATCTCAGTGGGCTACATGAATACTGCTTGTTCATCTATATATTTGGTGTATTGTAATTGAAAGTGAAACTCTTTTTTTCTATTTGTAGACCTATCTTGTTTTCCCTTCCGCAAAAACGCAAGTTTGCCATGTTGCATTAAACTGTATGCATAGGCAACATACTCCTCTGCCTGGTGCTACCCCTTCTGCATCTTTTTATAATTATAATTTCACTCTTTCCCCTGTCTCTTTATTAACTCAAGGCCATAGCTGGCATATAATAGATTCTTTGAAGAATAAAAATATGTACTCCTCAAGTAATTGTCAAATAAATTTCTCTTAATAGAAGAGGCAGATGAGATGATAAACTTTGAAATACAGCAAAATATAAGGCAAATATTCAATCCACTGTGTGAACTCTATCCCTGGGTTGCAATTATATGACAGACCTCCCTTTGAATTTCAGTGGACCCAGGATTTCACCATTTTTCGCATAAAGAGTCAAACCCTGCTTTCTGTACTACCTAGTAATTTTGCCCTTGCTATTTCAACATATTCCTGGCAATTTCCAGACTAAAGATATTTTCTGCCAATTCAGTCAAGCCTCATAGTTCCACTTGATCTCATCCTATTACTTCATTATTTCTTCGATCTATTGTTCCAATCATGATGTTCTCAGATGGTATTGTTTTTCCTGCTTTCTCTTAGGTGCACTGATATGTCATTCTAACCACATATAATCAATCTCTTGTCTACATCTGAAAAGGATATTCTCCCATTCAGCTTGACTCATCATTTCTTTATCACTCATTGTCTCTTTCCTTGTTTTTGTATTTTTTTCTGCTCTGCTCTTACCTTATTATGGAGTAATATGAAAGCAGCCTTCAGATGGATGTTACAAACACAACCTACCACTCTGAGCAGGGAAGAGACCGCTTCTTCCATTCACCACAGAAGTGAAAATGTCTCCCAAAGAATGATGGAGCAGGCAGAGGCATTAACAGGAGATGGTGAAAGACAGTGATGCCTGAGAAGACTGATATTCTTCAGAGATATATCAGAAACTGTAAGCTCATGTTCTACCTCTCTGCTGCTTCTGCCTTATGATTTCCCCCCCCACTTAATTATTTTCCTTTACTTCCACTTTACTATCTTACAGATATTTTGAGCTCTGTAGGTAACTGATCATGTTTCCTACAAGCAAAAGGAGGAAGTGTACATGAAGGGTAGACTTAGTTTTATCCATGACCTACTTCTAGGAATGCAATGCAGACTTTCTGTAGCTCAAAAAACTTTTAAATTTACAACCTACTATTAGTGAAGCTCTTCCTGAAGCATTATATCACAGTATGCAGGTGTCCCACATGCATTTAAAAATAAGGTAAAATTATCAGAAGTAGCTGAAAGCAGAGGAAGCCAAAGATTAAAATTGGTCTAGTGCACAACTAATTACATAATTCATCAGAGTCCATATGAAAGCAGAAGCAAAAATGGATAGTAACACAGCTAAAAAAAATAAATAAATGTGTAATGACTACATTTTTAAAGAACTAATAGTTCATTTATCTTCATCTTAAGCGTTGGTAGCCCAGATATAACCAGAGTTATTTATATTTCTTTAATCTTTATGTCATGAAAATCATAGAGCATATTAATTTTTATCAACTTGGTGAAGTGTTATACACGATTTTTGGATGGGACTTCTGAAGAGCCTGTGTAAAAGAAAGGGAGATCCAAAGATTCTTGTCATGTGCACTTGTCAGAGGGCTGTTCCCCACTTGGAGTAGTATGAAGTGGGAACAATTGCAAATTCTTTGTGTAAAATGAATGAATATGATAAGAAGAAATCAGAAACATGGTAGAAAAAAAAAAAATCTTCCTTCCCAATCCAAGGAAATTATAAGTATAAATCTTTTACTGGGGGCCACAGAAATAAAGTCTCTGGAGCTGCTTCAATTTAATTCCAGGTAGCTCAAAGAAGTAGAGGTGGTACTAAAGAATGTCATTAGTATCCTCACACATTTTAAAAGGAGAGATCTCCTTCTTAGGACTTTTTTTTGTTTGTTTACCATTTATCTGCAGTTGATGAGGTTTCCAATGGCAATATATTTGACTTGCCATGACTAGTTTTGTTTAGAGTGTAAGACTCATCTTCCCTAAACATTCTCCAGCATTTACTTTAAATGAACCATTTCTTAAAAATGGCTAACTAACCAAATATGCACAATCCTGCACTCTAATTCTAGTTCATTGGAATATCCATACACAAACACAACCAAAAAATACAATGCTGAAGTGATTTAATTTAAATAATAAAAAAAAAAGAGAATATTTACAGAAATCATTCCCTGTATTTACTAGATTATTTCCATTAAAATTACTTTCATAAAGAATAGGTTACTCAACACAAGGTCGTGCCCTTGCATACCTCACTTTGTTGTTCTAAACAGTACTGGTGCCATATTTTGTTTTTCTATGTCACACTGTCTATTGCTCTACTCACATGGAAGGTTTCTAGCTATAAAGCAGACTTATCTTATTCATCTACCAATATAGGGAAAATGATCTAGAAAATCAGCTGTTGTGGGCAGTATTTTTAACAATTCAGGATCCTCAAGCTCATGCTTTAAAAAGATGCCTTAAAAGATGACTACAGACTGATTATTGGCATGGGGTCCAGGCAAACTGTACCCTTTTCCCATCTGTAAAGGCAAATTTAGAGACTGTATTCGTCACTATTATGAGGAGCTATGGGTTTCTGAAAAATGAGATCACTTCCCAAAGTTTTACATTCTGTAATTACATCACAACCATATTATTGTCATCATATTCTCAGAATGGCAAGCTCCTACCATTCCAAGCAAGTACATTTTTTAATCATTAAATGAAAAGCTTTTACTTCCAAGAGCTAAGAAAAAATGTATCATCTGTCAGCAAAAATGGAGAGGATACTAGTGTTTAAAAGAATAGTCCTGTTAGTCAGCACACTAATGTGTTCCACAAAAGCCCACAAAACTTCCCATCATGTGAGGCTCTTTACCAAAAGAAAAAAAAAAAAAAAAAAGAAAAAGAGGAACTTATTTTTAATAATAAATAAATGTAATGTATGAACCGAAGAAGTACAAATACTACCCTGTCCTGTCATTCTAGAAGAACGGAACAAGTAAAAAATTTTTCCTATAGAAAAAACCACTTTTATACATAGCTAAATATAAACTTGCTGTTTTTTTAACGTGGATTTCATTGTTTACTTATAATTCATTAAAAGGATAATTCAATGGGTTGGTCATTTGATCAATCTACTCTGCTTTGTGGCAGGACTAACCTGAAACATTCTTATTTTTAAAACTTCTGTGGCCTTCCTAACTAGCCTCTGCCAGTGTTTACATATTATTACAGTAAGGAAAAAAATATACCTAAACTCAATGTCTTGGTGTTAAATTATCAGGCTTTAACTCCAACTCGCAACTAAGCATCATGGGGCTGCTTGCTCACTCCTCCCTACCTACCCCATTGCGATGGGGAAGAGAATCAGAAGAGAAAGGTAAAACATAGAGAATGGCACCCAAACCTAAACCTCTAGTTGAAGCCTTGCCAAAACTGAGGAAGGAAGAAAAAATATCACTCAGAGCTGTCAATTTTCCACGATCTGTTCCCAGAACAATATTTACCTTTTTTTTTGGCAACATTTTATAAATATTCATTCAGATTATGGCCCATCTATACTTTTCTGTAGTCCTTCTTGCACTGCTCTTTCTCATTCTGTATCTGCCCAAGCACGGTACTTTTAAATGACATTATTAAATTTTACCAGATTTGGGATATTTTTTCTGACATACATTGATCTCCAGAACACTTTCAAACTCCACAAATATTGGGTGACTGCAATATCAATCAATTAATGTAAACCCTACCAAGATCTCAGGTGATGACTATGCAATGGAATAAACAGCACTAAATGCACTTTTAAAAATAACTGTCTATAGTAGCAAGTCTCTTTCTAATTCTCCTGTTTTTACTTTCTTTCATTTTTATTTCATCCTTTCCACCACAGGACAATGAAATAGATGAAGCGCAAGCCTAGTGTTTTCAGATACGCCTGTGGAATAAGTTTGTCCAGTTCCCATAAAAATTAATGAGAACTAGGTGTTCAAATCTGGTAGGTTGCCTTACAGTTTCAACCTGAAAGTATGAGCCTCTCTCAAGCTAAAGATCTAAACACAATTCTGCCTCTTCTTAAGCTAAGCATGAGTAAGAACATACAGAATTACAGACTAGTTTGGGTTGGAAGGGACCTTTAAAAGTCATCTAGCCCAATTACCCTGCAATGAGCAGGGACATCTTCAACCAGATGAGGTTGCTCAGAGCCTCATCCAATCTGACCTTGAATCTTTCCAGGGATGGGGTGTCTACCACCTCTCTGGGTAACCTGGGCCAGTGTTTCTAATACAGTTAAATATTGTTGATTAGACCATCAGCATTCAAATTTAAAAGTTGAACTTGCAAATGAAACTTTAATACTAGTCTCATGAAAAGGTCCTTTATTTCGTAATCCTCTTTACCTTGACCACTATTTCCCAAATGACAAGAAATTAACCAATTATAGCAAAAGGATGCTAAGATAACCCTAATATGGAAGTCAAGGTTGTCAATCACAGAATGATTTGGGTTGGAAGGGACCTTAAAGGTTATCTAGTTCCAACCCCTCTGCCATGGCAGGGACACCTCTCACTAGACCAGGTTGCTCAAAGTCCCATTCAACCTGACCTTGAACAACACATCCAGTGACAGAGCATCCACAACTTCCCTGGGCAACCCGTTTCAGTGTCTCACAACATGTCTCACAACAATTTTTATTATGTCTAATAAAAATATACTCTCTTCCAGTTTGAAACTATTACCCCTCATCTTAATACTACAAGCACTTGTAAGAAGTCCCTCTCTAGTTTTCTTGTAGGCCCCTTTCAGATACTGGAATGCTGCAGCAAGGTTTCCCCAGAGCTTTCTCTTCTCCAAGCTGAACAACTCCAACTCTCTCAGCCTGTCCTTGTAGGAGAGGTGATCATCTTCATGGACCTCCTTTGGCCCACCGCTTGCTCCAATTGGTCCTTTGGTCGATTCAGTAAAAGAGGAAAACAAATAGGTTGTAGTTGGAGGAGTATAGACACAGAGAAACTGGTCTGTGTGTGATTTTTCCTCTCTGACTTGAATAACTGTTTCTACTGGGTAAATATCTGTCACTTCAGGTGTATCTGTATTGCAGAATGGAGTAATACATAAGCTTAACCTGGAGTGAACCTGGAGTGAACCTTCCTGAACCTCAAAGGCTGGCTTCTTCAGACACATTTTCAAGTGTGCACTTTTAAAACACATTTTGTATTGTTAACTGCTCTCTCTTTACAAAGCAGTGTGCAGTTTTTCTTCTCTAAACTCTTCTCTCAGCTCTTCTTGATCTAAAATCTTGTATATGAATGGTATAAACTCTTAAGCAGTCATATGTGTTTGACGCTTTTGAAGGGAGTAATTCTAGTTCTCAGGCTACCAAAGCAGAACCTCAACTTTAATTCATGCAAAAGCAAATAAGAAATTAAGCTGTGATGATAAAGATACCCTGGAATGTATATGCCAAGTCTAACATTTTTTTTCTTGAGTCTGCAGAAAAATATCTCTAAGAGACGCAGTGATTTTATTAATGACACTGGTAACTAACTCTAAAACTCACCAATGACATTTAAATGTTAATATTTGTATCTATTTTACTGCTATTCATTTTGCCAATTAAATCCAATACATCTATGAAATTCCAGTGTCTTATGTTTACTCTTCAAGTGCCAAATGCAATGCTCTTCCTCCCAAATTCAAATTGCCAAGACTTATCTTTCCCCAGGTATCACTCCCAACATTCATTTGTGCTGTAAAAATATCAAAAAAACCCATCAACTTAGAGTGTTGAAAGCTGAAAATAGACATTATAAAATCAGTTTCTGTGGAAAATAAAATAAATGACACAGATTGTAAGTACTGTTGATTTAGGGAGGTTAATTAATAGAGAAATTTAAATCAGGTCCACTTTAACCATGTTGATGTGGCATTTATAGCCAAGTCAGAGCAACATAAACCCTGGGATATTTACCGTCTGTTTAAGATTCAACTTGATGTGCATCTATGGAGGTCTTCATGCTTATGTCCTAGAAGCAACCTAGTAACTAGACCTTTGCACAGTTTTGAGACATAGTAGTTATGCCAGACACCTCTTTGCTTCTTTCTTGACCAAACCCTTCAATATTTCTAAGAGGACTTTGTTACTTTTCAAGCCGTTTGGCTATGTCAATGTATTCTCAGAACTCCTCATGTCTTCCTCCTCAAATCTGTCACTCACACCTCACTGCTCTGCATTATTTATTATTGGGTTCTTCACTTAGCTGTCAACAGTATCAATCTTACACACAGAGCGCCTTATAAAAATGAAGGAGATAACATTCAACACAAATTGTAAGATCTCACAACAATCATTAGACTGCCATTCTGACATTATGGTAAATGCAGTGAATAACCACCAGCGTAGTCCAAAGGACAGCCAGACCACTTGTAAGCCTGTGGCTGTAAAGAATCCTTTAGTTTGAGATATCTATGTTGGGAAATTGCTGATGAACTTGATCCTTGAACGGGCCTTTCTTGCTCTGCAGACTGAGACAAAAATCAGAAAGCATGGAGAGAATGTATCAGTAGTAGGAGAGAAAACAGAAGCACGAAAATTGCCATAGACAAAATAAAGTTTGAAATGAACAGTTACACAGAGTACATAAGTAAGGACTTCGCTGTTTCAGTGCATTTTTAAAAATCTAATCTCCGCTAACCCAATATTAACTCACGTTCCTAGAAATGTTCTTATGAAAATGTTACTATTAATAAAGAGATTTCTTTTATTGGGTACTTGACGATTTTCTTCTAGAAGCCATTTCTCTTCCACACTGTATCTTACTTCTCTTTTAAATGTGTTTCTCCCAGTTTTCAGCTACAGAATTATTTTTTCTATACCTATTTCTCTTAGCCACTTTTCTTGTCTTTAAGAGATTAGGGCATATGTGTCCTACTTGCTGAAATGGACATTGTCACCATCAAGACCAAATTAACTGAAGGCCTCACAAATGCCTCACAGGAGAGATTTTACCCTCAGAATAGCTCCCTGAGACAGAGAAATCATACTGCAGACTAGGCAATGATGCTTGGGTTAGATTCACTTGATTCGTAACTCTCTGAACAAGCACCAGAGTAACCTAACCAGAGTTCCCTCTGCTTTGCGAAGACAGTTGGACCTGATGACTTACAGAGGCCTCACTGAACCTAAATTATTCTATGATATTATGACTCTATGAATTAGAATTTGAATCTATGACTTAATTTTTAAAAAATCTTTACATTTTCAGACTTTCTTCCTCTCTGACCTCATTGGCTCCTTGTGAAAAATTGCAGCCATACATGAACCAAAATATCCTGAAGTATTACTAACTTTTGTGACTCTAGGGATTTTCCTTGTGATCCTACAGCATTTATGTGAGAAGTTTTACATTGTCATTTATCTCTACCTTTACTTAAGTTCTTTAGAAAGCCATTGGTGGAGCTGCAAGGCAACACAATAAAGTGCACCGGTAGTGTAAATCAATTCTTCTTCCTAACCATACAGCCTTATGTCTACAGTGAACCTTGTGTAAATAAAGAACCATAGATACTTTAATACAGGCAATATGAGTATCATCCTGGCAGGAATACATATCCAATGCAGTATATCCCTCCTAGACTGTTAAACTCGCACGTTGCCTTCATGCCCTGCAGGACCATTCAAATAGAATTCATACGGACACATCTATGGCAGTCTCATTCCAGAAGTAAAAGGCCAGGTGTTTAGAACATATTTTCCAAACTAGAACTAAATATAGCAGTGTGAGATCAATACAGTTGTGTGAGATATGTGATATCTACCCTCAATCTTTGCAGTTTATTATATCTTGTAATGAAGTTCTCTTCTATATAAAAGTTCCAGCTGGTGCTATCAGCAGCTAAGCAACACGAAATGCAGAAAGGACAACATGTAATATTTTGATTTTTTTAGTTATTGTATGAATTTCTATTCATAAATTATATACAGTAAAGTGGAAGACTATTGCCCTATGTTCAAAGCTGGCCATAGGAATGTATAACAATGTCTATGTCTGCTTCTGATAATCATCGACTGTAATCCTGTGACTATAGTCATCCATAAGAAATATATTCTACAGAGTCTAAGCAACTTGGCTGGTAAATGGTGTGGTTGAGAGCACAGGAGGCAGTTTTCTTTCTGCCTTTCAAAAAGGCTAAAAGTTTTAGAACTAAATGGAAATTTTGGTTTTTCAATTTTGCTTCCTTACAAGCCTGCTCACTGCTTCTGCTGGTAACTGCCATAGGCAAGAACAGGCAAATCATATTAGTATTTGATAAAGATAAAAATCTGCAAGATACTTATAAAGTATACAACTTGAATCATTCAAACACTTCAACAGATAGTTCCCATTTCCACTTGTGTTATTCTGCTTCTTTCCTTCTTTACTTACCCTTTCATCTTTGTCACTTTTTTTGTCTTTTCTTTAATCTCTCTCATAATCCCAAACACACATATCTACAAACAGCCCTTTGTATGGAGTTTTAAATTATTTTCTATGTCTTTTCACCTTCTTAAATGTCCCATGAGGCCCTGACCCTACTCCTGTATGTTCCTGCCCACAGCTTACTCATAAATATTCAAAGCCCTTTCCCATCGTTGCTGGCATTTCTTCCCTCACACAGCATTCCTGAATGGTATTTTTCACTTCAAAGATCTTCTTTGTTCTTCATATGCCTCGTCTCTTCCCTTGGCACAGATATTCACGTGCTGCTACTCTCTTTCCTTACCAATCTCTTTCTTTACCTGTGTGGTCTCCCTCTCTCTCCTCAAACATGCTTACATATACTCCGGGGCTTTCGTTCTCCACCAGTCTATCATTCATTGCTTTCTTCTTTCTTCTTCTAATGGATATGGTGTAAAGGAAGGAGTCAGCTGCATTTATGGCCCCATGCTTTTCACAATAAATAGCCACAGCAATCCTGACAGGGCAGATGAATGAAATTCCAGTTACAGTAATTCTCTATTTCCACTTCTGCTTCCATTTCCGGGTATTATGCTAACAGCAGACTCTACAAAATACACCGGCAGAACTAGAGCAAGTGCTAACTGAGAGTGCAAACAAGGGGATCTCTTAGCAGAAGAAGAAAAACAAAAGGGATAGTATAAAGTTAGTGAGCTAGTGTTTATTTTACAGCAGTTACAGTGATTAATTCATAAAGTGATAAAAGGAAAGAAATTACTGATATAATAGAAGCAAAAACGTTCAGTAGATCTCACCGTAGCGTATACTGCCCTAGAAATGGAGAGAGGACAGCTATAAAATTGTCTATCAAACCTCTGTATGGAGAAGACTCCACACTCCCACTAGGTATCTTGTTCCAAACGATACTACCATCACATTTTAGAAGGTTTTGTCTAACATCAAATCTGAACTTTCTGAATAATTTAGTTGATTCACTTTTTCCTTCATCCCAAACCCATTACCAAAACCATTTACCCCCAGTCTTCTCAAACTAAATAGTATTCTTTCAACTTTTACATGTCTTTTCACATTTTAGTATTTTGCTACTTCCCTCTGGACTGCCCTCAGTTTCAGACTAAGGCTTCATCAATCCCTAGTAGAAAAATATTTTTTTCCTGTCAAATGTGCTGCACACCTATTAATACACTCCACAATGAGGCTGTCTTGTTATTTCCCTAACTGTAGCACGTTGCTGACTCATATTTACTTCATAGTCCATTACGGATTCTTTTCTGAAGTGCTGCTGTTTTACCAATATCCCTTTGATTTTACTTTTTGATTTTTCTTCCCAAATGTAATTTGCATTTATCAGTATTAAGTTTCCTCCTGATGGTTCCAAGATGTTTCTTTCATTTGACACTGGCCACCAAAGTGCCAAGGGGTCCTTCTAGCTTGCTGCCAGCTCTGTAATTCATGATTTCCTCATTCACATAAATAACAATCTGAAGAGCAGAAAATGTCTTTATGATCAAGCAGTTAACATGGCAAAGCATATCACATAAGAAATTCTGCTTAAATATTACTAATTTTAGTTAGGTAGAACATGACTTCTTGAGGTAACTGCCTCACCCGTAAGACACCAAATTATGGAGAACCTACCACAATCGTACATCCTGCTGTTAGGTGTTGTCAAAATCTTATAAATCTAATCTGCAAGTATTTTAATTCTGCCCATCGACCTCAACGATCTAAGGAGATTTAATCTATCAGGTATGTCTTTTACTTCATGACCATTTATCTTTGCATCTTTTTTTGATAACCAAACAAGTAAAAACAAGATGAACGTTTAAATAAGGGATTTTAAAAAATTATTTTATTTCGGCAAGCTTGCTTTTCTCCCCCCCCCCCCCTTTTTTTTTTCCCCAAGATCCTTTACTACACTAAGTTGTGTCATTAATGTGGATCATCCCATCTTCCTTTAGGTAACATATGACAGGGCTGCATAAAATGTCCAATTAACCATCAAATCACCGCAACAGTAGTTTATCTGACATAATCGCAAGGCATTCTAAACATCACAATATGCAGCATAAAGTTTATCTATGGATTTTCGCCTCCGGGTTTAAGCCCCCGCTCCTCGCCGCAGGGGTCGGGCAGGGAAGCGCGGCCCGTCCGGNGAGGGAGGACGACACAGGGAGGAGGTTGCTGCTGCTGGGCAGAGAAGAGTGGTGCAGGAGCTACGGTTGCACTCGGACGCCACATTCCCTCCTGACGGGACTGGCGGTGAGGATGAGCGAGAGCTGACCCAGCCGCTGCCGCCGCCTGTGCCGCGAAGTGTCTGCTGCTCCTCCTCCTCCCCTGCTGTGGGTGAACCTGCGCTAAGAGCTCTTCACCGACACGGAGGGGGTTGGCTTGTTTGTATATTTGTTTGAGGCGAGAGGGAGAAAGAGAGAGAGAGAGA
>VWZK01018861.1:111173-182574 GCA_013396935.1 Baryphthengus martii
GGCAAGCTTGCTTTTCCCCCCCCCCCCCGCCTTTTTTTTTTCCCCAAGATCCTTTACTACACTAAGTTGTGTCATTAATGTGGATCATCCCATCTTCCTTTAGGTAACATATGACAGGGCTGCATAAAATGTCCAATTAACCATCAAATCACCGCAACAGTAGTTTATCTGACATAATCGCAAGGCATTCTAAACATCACAATATGCAGCATAAAGTTTATCTATGGATTTTCGCCTCCGGGTTTAAGCCCCCGCTCCTCGCCGCAGGGGTCGGGCAGGGAAGCGCGGCCCGTCCGGTGTGTGCGGCGGTGACTCCCGGGCACGCGCACCGCCCCGACCGCCCTCACGCCCNTTGAGGCGAGAGGGAGAAAGAGAGAGAGAGAGAAAGAGGACGATCTTCCATCCACTGAAGCACAGTTCACTATGATCGTACTCGCATTCAGCACTGGAAGCCGGTTGGATTTCGTGTCTCAGTCCAGGGTGTTTTTCTTGCAAACCTTCCTTTGGATTTTATGTTCTACAGTGTGCAAAGCGGAGCAGTATTTCAATGTGGAGGTAAGATCAGCCGTGTATGCGTGTGCGGGCGTGTGCTTCCCCCTCTCCCTTTTTCCCCTTCCTCCTTTTTTTTTTTTTTTTTTTTCCTTTGGATATCCCTAAAATCAGATCAAATCACATAGCCAGCCGTGCCTTCCAGCAGCTAGGGTACGCGACCGTGCTGGCTTTGCTTTCCAGAAGCCGGTAGCTCGCTCCCCTCCCCGAGTCCCCCCGCCTGATGGATGCTTTTGCGCCGGAGATCCCGTTATCGGCGGCAGCACAAAGCACGATGCCGAGCGCTGGAGCGCAGCCCGCGCCGCCCCGCTGCCCTCGCCCGTGGGAGACGGGAAACCCTCAGTCCGGGCACAGAGGAAACCTGCGGCGTAGAATGGACACCCAGGTCAGGGAAGGCTCTGTGAATATCTTGGAGTTAAGATACCGCTGTGTTGGTGTTTCACCAGGTTTTTTTTTTCGGTTGGTTGGTTGTTTTTTTTTTTTTAAGAATGAATGAAATCGCGTTACGGGGACAGGAGGAAGGAAACGAGATTTTGGCACGTTTCTTTGTGGTAGAGTTATTTGACAAAATAAGATCTTTTTCCCATTTAAGTATAACAAAAACAGTTGCCACTAGAAATACTGAAACAAACGGCTTAAAGGTACAAGTACAGCACAAAAGTTAGAGGGTGTGGAGAACCAGGAAACAGGGTTTTTTTCCAAGTGAAAAAATAAAATGTGGGGATACCTCGATGGGGCAAACTCTGAGAGTTTAGAGTGACAATGATAATTCAGTGGACATCCACTTTCAGTCACTTTTCTGTACACTCCTAATTTTCCCATTTGGATTTTTTCCATAGTGCTTTTTATTAACTACTGTTCCTTTACTGACTTTGTTATCTTTGCATATATTCTTTGCTTTTTCTCCCTCCATTCGTTCTACTGTGAATGTTTTTTCTTACTCTGTTTCAATGTGATGTGTGCATTTCCCACTTCCTTTCTCTTGTCTGCTCAACTTCATCATCTTTCTTGTTACGCATCTCTGTAATTTGTATGTGCTCTTTCAACTTCCAATGCATAATTTTGGTTTTCTGTAAGATCCCTGTGTTCCTTCACTTTATTCACTCCAAACTTTCTGCTGCACCTATTCTCATTTTTGTTTCCAGTCTCTTTCATCTCCTGGGTTCCCATAATTATTTTTCTCAGAGAAATGAAGTCTGTGTCTTTTCCTCTCTCTTGCACATATGCACAACACTTGCTTGGTTTATATGAGCTCTTGTTCTCACTCAGTGACACTCATTCTTGCTACTGGCTGTGACAAGATTGCTCCTGCAGATGCTCCTCTGCTCCTAGACTCTCTCCCTTTCTGTCTAAAGTTCTCAGCTGTACTTCTCCCTCTGCCTTGTGCAAAATCACCTCAAATGTATAAACCCTCACTTTTTCTTTCCCCGTGTCTGCTTTCATTCTAGTCTTTCCCTCTATTCAGTCGGTTTCCCTTGCCACATGCAATCCTCTCATCTTAGCAACTCACATCTATAGCTTCTCTCTGAGTTGGATCTCTACAGGAAGTGGTGTCTTTTTACTCCATCATTAAGCTCGTTGCTGATTATAAATCCTAGTTTTTGGGGGGTTTTTGTTTGTTTTGTTTTTTCTTTCCAGTCATCTACGCTCTAGTCCCTCTTGTCTTTCCCTATCACAAATGTGCATTTCTGCTTCTGTTTGGTTTTAAGCTCTTTGGTGTAGGACTCCTGTGTTCTTACATGTTTATGCGGTGTGTACCATGCTCCAGTCTGGAATACAATGGTGAGACTTTTGCTACATAAATATTAAAGTTGCAGACTTCAGAGTGCACACTGAAGTTTTATCCTTCTTTTTGTTATGTCCTCAGCTGCCTTCTTTATTGATGAGCAGAGGAAAGCAGCATGGAAGAGAGGAAGTTGCTCTCTGTATCCTCTCCAGGCTTCACAGGCTGGCCCCCTGCAGGGTATAGGGAAGAAATTTCAGCGACAGAACTTTCTCCTCCCACAGTAGTCTGCTTTGCTGGCATCTGGCTCTGCGGGAGAGATGGGCAGCAGATGGAGCTAGTGTGGGAGGAGAAAAAGATTGGTTTAGTCAAGTGGAATATGAACAGGAGGCCAACTCCAGTCAGAAGAAGGTTTTGTGAGGAAAGAAGGGAAACACTTTCACTTTCGCCACCTCTTCCATATGGAAAAACTGTACATTTTGAGGACAAAGGCAACATTGGGAGCAAGAAATGCTGTTGGGTGGAATGAAGTAGCGTGTGTACGTGTGTCATTAGAGCAGATATTTCTCCCTTTTGAAATATGCCATCTCCTGTTCTTTCTCCCAGCCCTTCTGAAGCAAAGTGTGTTGTCATATGCCAGCACTCCCAGTCTCTCTTTGTATTTCAAGTCTTTGAGCCACAGATTACCGGGAACCAGGAGAGTGTTCCAGGGATTACTCTAGGGTTCAAGAGCTGTCCTACAATATGGGGCTTTTCCCTAGGCCACTGCCTTTGACCACTGTCAGTGACGTGGTCCTGGGCTAAATGAACCTCAGATTTGTCCCAGAACATTGCAATATTCACATTGTTTGGATAGAGCTGAAAATACAGCTTTCTTTTTGTTGAGGCAAAGGAATTGGCAATAACATATATGTATTGTATGGTACAATCCTCTGTGTCAGCAGAAGTGCATAAAACGGTTGTCCTTGATAATAAATTGTGAAAGTATGACAAATATTTCATATGACAAAAAGAATAAATGTGTGAAGTAGGGCTCAGGAAAGAAGTGGTATATGTTTAGTTGAATGAAATTTCACTGAACAAATGCTTAGGATGGTTGGAAAGCAGTTGTGGTTTTTTTCATTCTTTCTTATCTCTAAATAAAATGCAGATAATACCTGTTGAACATTATAAAATGTGGAGATCATTTATTTCCTCTTTTTATTCTGTCTCATTTAATCCACATTGCTTGTTGATAAGTGAAATCTGTGTAGCAGTGCTAGATTTTTTTTGTTTTGTCTGTTTCAATGGTTTGTTGGGCCGTGAGCCAGGGCAGTTTTTAGGAGCTGTTACTGTAGCTTGAAGATATTAAATAATAATGCTATTTTTGTCAAAGAAAAACATAAAACTGAAGTTTATAAGCTTGTATGAACTTTACTGTTCTTTAGAATTTTGTTATCCCTTGGTGAAAATTATTTTAACCAAACATCTATATGGATGCAGTCCTCAAGCTTTCAGTGATAGCTAAGTTGTCAGTCCTGAAATGTATTAATGTAACAGACATAGCTGAGTAGGATTCAGAGTATGGAGTATGGGACTGTGGAGGGGCACGCTTGCGCTCTGAGTCAGTGAGATCTTTGTGGTAAAGTTGCATGAGAGATGATTATAAACTAATAGTTTAAGGAATCATGATGAAATTTAAGGTTCACACAGTCCTATGAGTAGCAGGATTTTAGCATTGATTTTCCAAGTTCACTGGTTACCAGAGGCATTTTTGTGAGACATTATTTCTGACATCATGAGAAAAACTGTTAGCTCTCTCTTCTCAGTCCTTGACTATCGGTCCAAATTGGTAGCATCAATGAGTAAGTGCACTAATGGAAAAATATGCCAATCAGTGTAGTTTTCCTGCTGTTTTCAACTGTTTCTGTACACTAGCAGAGGAAAATGTCTATCAGTGAGATAATGAATGCACTAATATTTGTTAAAAGAACATTTTCAGTGTTGTGGTGCGTTTGACCTTGGCTGAGCGCCAGGTACCCAAGTTGCTCTTTCACTCTCCCCCGCCCCCCACTTCCCTCAGAACGACAAGGGGGGAAGAGAATAAGATGGGAAGTGCCCGTAGGGTACGATAAAGGCAGTTTAATAGGAGCGGAAAAAAAAAAAAGCAAAGAACAAAAAGCAAGCCGCACATGCGCGAAGCGAAGCAGAACAAGATCTTATTCTCTACTTCCCATCAGCAGGCAATGTCTGGCCTCTCCCGGGAAGCAGGGCACTGGTACACATAGTGGTTGCTGGAAGGACAAATGTCTTCACCAATGAATGACCCCAACCCCCTTCTCCTATCTCTCCGTTTTATACTTGAGCTGATGTCATGCGGTGTGGAATATCTCTTTGGTCAGTTTGGGTCAGCTGTCTTGACTATGTCCCCTCCCAGGATCTTGCCCACCCCATCCCACTTGGAGGCGGGTGGGGGAAGATGTTGGAAAGCCAGCCTCGGTGCTGTGCGAGCGCTGCTCAGCAGCAGCCACAACACGGGCATCTTATCTGCCTCCCAATACAAAGCCCAGCACCATAAGAGCTGCTCTGGGGAACATTAACTCCAGCTCACCCAAACCCAATACAAGTGTAAAACTGAAACAAGCAAGCACCAGGTAATTTGTTACTAAAACTGACAGAGCAATCAACTTCCCCCCGCCCTCAGTTCATAGTAGTAATATCTTGTGTTGCTCAAAGATAACTCCTTTGTGTGTTGTTGGGAGTGTCTGCTGATGGTCTTTCACGAGTATCATCCATACAGACTATATATTTATATATATATTTATATATTTTCCTAAAACTAATAATATTGTACTATTTGAGGTAATATTATACTGTGAGTTTATCTTCTATTGTTATTTGTTAGAAAATTAAATATGCACACACTTTACTGTTATATATTCAATATAAACATTTATAAGCGATGTCACCATTTTGTTAAAGAAAAAAACCAGTTACTGGAACAAGAATACCTTAGTCAGAAGACAGGATCAGAATGAATCCAGAATAAGATTAATTTTTGGATTCTAATACTGCCCACACTTGCTCCTGTGAGCAACTGTATCAGCTGGGTATCTGCGTAAAGCCTGTGCTGTAAAGAGGTGTGTTCAGAATTGCACCCAGTTTCCTAGACTGTACCTGTGACGTGGGAAACACTAGAGACAAAGCATGCTTCATTATCTCTCTCCTGCAGCTGGCAGTTACACTTGGTTTTTCTTCTTCTGATGCTCAATATATAGGCTTGAATTCCTAGTGGAGATCTTATAATGACTTTTTTTTTTTCTTTCTTACTGTGAACAGCTCTTGCAAAAAAAACATACAATCTTTTCTCTCATCCCATTTTCAGAGGTGGGACACTTAAATTGCATCTTGTGGAACTAATATACAGTGGAATATGAACTTCAGGAAAATACCAGCAGTTTCCTCCATGGTAATAAGAGGCTGAAAACCCTGTTGTTTCCATTGTTAATAAATTTTACAATTAGCCTCCAGCTCCTACTGAATGGTAATGCATGACCTTTTCTTCCATAGGCTCTGGTTCAATTAAGCTTAAAACCAGACCAGTTTAATTCTTCAGCTGGCAGCTCAGAAGGAATAAACATTTGGGAGAGGAAAAAATCCTCTAGTATCACCTTTACACACTTTTCAAGTAGTGAGCTTGGTTGTCAGATTTGCAAGCATAACACAGGTTGGGTTTTTTTATACTGTTAAAACACAATCTTAAAACTATGGAGAAGCAATTAAGGTGCTTTTGGTATAAATAGTGCCATGTGTCCTAAAAGGAATTTACAGGATCTTCTGCATTGCTTTCAGGTGCAGTTAGCATGCATGATTCTTACTTATTTAAATTCTGAATCTCACTCTTGTGTAAGGTATCAACTAAATGAACGAGATTTTTCTTAGAAGTTCAAACTAAAATTATTAGAAGGATGGAGAAGAGTTTTTGAATCAAGTGACAGAGGTAGTTAGTAGGTGAATCACGGAATCACAGAATCATCTAGCTTGGAAAAGACCTTCAAGATCATCAAGTCCAACCATTTACCCTACTCTGCCGAGTCCATCAGTATACCATGTCCCCAAGGACCACATCTGTATGGCTTTTAAACACATCTAGGGATGGCGATTCAACCACCTCCCTGGACAGCCTGTTCCAATGCCTGACAACCCTTTCTGTGAAAAATTTTTTCCTAATGTCTAATCTGAACCTCCCCTGGTGCAGTTTGAGGCCATTTCCTCCCGTTCTGTCACTAGTTACTGGTGAGAAGAGGCCAGTGCCTACCTTTCTACAACGTCCTTTCAGGTAGTTGTAGAGAGCAATAAGATCTCTCCTCAGCCTCCTTTTCTTCAGACTAAATAGTCCCGGTTCTCTCAGCCACTTCTTATATGACTTGTTCTCCAGGCCCTGCACTAGCCTTGTTGCCCGTCTCTGGACCCACTCGAGCACCTTGATGTCTTTCTTGTATTGAGGTGCCCAAAACTGGACACAGTACTGGAGGTGTGGCCTCACCACTGCCGAGTACAGGGGGACAATCACTTCTTTGGTCCTGCTGGCTACACCATTTCTAATACAGGCGAAGATGCTGTTGGCCTNTTCTTTTGTCCTGCTGGCTACACCATTTCTAATACAGGCGAAGATGCCGTTGGCCTTCTTGGCCATCTGGGCACACTGTCAGCTCATCTTCATCTGCCCATCAATCAGCACCCCCAGGTCCTTTTCTTCAGGGCGGCTTTCCTACCATTCTTCCCCAGGCCTGTAGAGTTGCATGGGGTTGTTGCTGCCTAAGTGCAGGACCTGATGCTTGGCCTTGTTGAAGCTCATACAGTTGACCACAGCCCATCGGTCCAACCTATCCGGATCTCTCTGTAGAGCCTCCCTACCCTCAAGCAGATCAACACTCCCACCTAATTTTGTGTCGTCTGCAAGCTTACTGAGGGTGCATTCGATCCCCTCGTCCAAATCATCGGTAAAAATATTGAACAGAAGTGGTCCCCATACTGAACTTGGTGAAATGTAAGTCAATACAAATATAGATACGTTGTGATGTATGCCCTATTTGATTATTGAGGAAATACAGATACACAGAAAACCTGTTGTAAAGGCTTATGATGAGCAGATATATCTAGATAAAGAAAGGAATTGGCAAATTATGTGTCTGGTAGGCCACAGAACGCTTTTCTGTCATAGAAGTCAAATATCTATTATACAATGGACTGGCTCTCATTTGATAGGAGTAAATACATGTGGAGACTACCAGTTGGCAGTGTGCATTCTCTGCTGTAATTGAAACGATAATTCCTGTTTACAAAAATTCCAGCAGATCAATTTTATACTGTGAAGTATGAGATGTTCCAGGGAAGTTTATGGATTCTATTGCCTCCATTTTTTTCAAAGACAGACTGAGAAGACATCCCAGTTCTTCTGAGTTCTCAATTGACATAGTATGTTAGACTTTAGGTGCAAGACATATTTATAATTGTAGTTCATCATATTTTCCTGTTGCATTTTTTTGACTCTTTAGTGTTTAAACATCATTATGTAGTGCAAGATGCACCTACCAAAACATGTATTCCTAATGTTTTTTTGACATGAGATCTTACTAAAATATAGAATTTATTAGCCCACAAAAAAACCCAACCATGAATAAGCACAAACATTCTCCCTTCCATTGAGAAGACATAATGTAAAACGCCTGCGTAACCATTCATTGTTTCTTCAGAGTGGGTCTACTGTGTTCTTTAACTGGTTTAAGATTTATGCTGCTCTTTGTCAGTTTTATTTGAATCCATCTGAAAGGTCAGTGCTTGCTCTAGGCACCTCAGCTCTGCTTATGCACTCAGCAAGACTGACTTGTAAGAGTTTATAAAGATAGAATGTGGTATTATATAGATTTTAAAACATTGGAAACTGCATCTGTTTTCAGTATTTTAAAGTCTGTCTCATCCTTCTACTACTGAATGATGATCATTTTGTGGAGTTAAACACTGGAGGACTTTGTGTTGATGCTTTTTGAAAATCCTTAAAGCAACAGTGTAACTTTTTCAAATTTTTATTTTAATTGCTCTATTTAAATTACTTAGTTCTTCTCACCTCTCTGTTACAGATTCCAGTTTATTGTTTAACCTGCTCCCTATCCTTAAACTGTGCTATTGACCATGGTCTGAAGGAGCAGGTTAAGTCTGTTTAATTTGTTATCTATGATAATGTCAATAGAAGATTTGCTTTCATTCTGTATGGGGAAGACCAGGATTAGTGCTGAAAACATGATTTTAGCTGGCACTGAAATGGATTTGAAAAATAATTATGATTAGAGCTTTATCCTTTAAAGAGAGGTCATGTTATTTGGAACCTTTATTTATTGGTTGCCTGGTAACTGTTCATTCATGTTCCTGCTTATCATCATTCATTATAAGCATCTTTGCTGTATGGTAAGAGCAATTAAGTGGTAGCAATTTATTTCTGTGATGAATTAAAATTGACATAAATTACCAAAATAGAAAAAAAAATTTCTATAGTTTTACTTATTAATTGAAACAGTTGGTACAGTGTCTCTCTACTTATTATCAGCTGGTTTATCTCCAGCTGAGGAGGTATCTGCACCTCACCTGTGGTCATAAATGTTCCTAGCATACCTTTTGAGGTGTTACAACATATAAGTGACTTAGGGGTTTATTCAGGTGTTTTTGTCATCCTTAAAATCTCCTGTTAATTCCAAGATCAAGGCTTCAGGGTGTGAGGAAACTTATTCCCTGTTCATTCCAGTGCATAGCACTGGCCAATCCAGTCTCAAGTGCTGAGGCTTGAACCCACTGTTGGGAAAGGGGTTTAAAATTCTGAGATTAAAACTCCTGTGATGGGGCATGTGGAGCTGAAGCAATGAGCCACAATAATTCTGTTGAACATTAAACATCACTTGATGCTTTCTCGTTGTAGAAAATTAGCGGTTTTTATTACACTATGAGAAAACATTCATAAAGGCGCAGTATTTGACAATTGTCTTGTGACTGTAGATGGAAAATGTTTTGCCCTTTGTGTTAATTCTTTATTAATGATCCTGTGATTGAGCCTTGTGTTGAACAGGGGTGTGGAATGGGACAGTTGTGCTCTGGCATACTCGTAGAAGATGTCTTTGTACATAGGGAGCAATATTGGAATTAATTGCTTATGGCTGCATCTTAAAACAACATCTGTCACCGTAGGGCCAGAGTGGAGGTAGATTTGTCTTTCTACTGCTACTTCTTGGTAGCAGTGGCTTTACCTCTCTACCGGACAGCTCAGAGCTTGGGAAGGAATGTCCCTGTAGGACTGATGCCCTATGCTTTGAGCTTCTGATTGTATTAACTCACTAGTACTTTTCATGCCATGCCATGGTTATGTGGGGCAGAATAACTGCTGTAAGACAAATCTGCAGCGATTTTCGTCAGCTTTTTCCACTTGCATGACATGTCTTTAATAGATGAAGATGCTGTTATGCGTTTTTCCCTTTCACAAAGCAATTGAAATGGTTTCACAGTTGTGTAGATAATTTGAAAAGAAATGCTAACCTCAGAAAATCTGGTCTTGAATTTTTTTTCCCCTCATGCTCTTGTAGAGAAACAATTGTTTTATTTCATTGATCTTGTTCACTTTTTGCTGACATGTAATCACATCTCCACTTGTAAGTGTGAGATTGGCAAGGGGGAGACTTACATTTTCAGCAAATTACCATCTGAAAGGCAGATGGAAAACTATCAATTTCTTTGAAACATAGATAGCAAAACAGAAAACAAGCATCCCTTTCAATGGGAAGAAAGATACCTCCTTTAAATGTATCAGTGGATATTTACAAAGTGTACTAAAGAGGAAATTGCGTCTCTTTTTGTTCTGCATCCGGATCTCAAGGTGATGATCCTGTCAAGTTTTCTTTTCTTACCTCAAACATTGGTTTTATGATGCTCTTTTAGGAAATTGCTTTGACCCACTGTCTTTGCAGAGCAATTGACAGATTGTGTTTGTCTGCATGTCGTGGTTTACATGCTGTACAGAATAGTAAGAATACATTTAATTGCAAGTAAAATAAATCATCTGTCTTACAATAAAATCTATTATTATTACTACTACAAGTAATAGTATTATTTTGCTCACTATACAACATGACTTTGATCTTGGCAAGTGAGGATTTATTTTTTCCCTCATCACTGTTATGTATTTAAAAAAACAAAACAAAGAAAACAAAAAAAAGACCCCATGACCCAGGACTGTGTTCTATTTTTCAGTTTTCTTTATTAGTTATGAAGTGCTGGACTCTGATACTTCTGTCCTTCATTACTTGTACATGGCATGTCAGCTTTGGAAAGGTCTTTATTAGTGACATGGTCTAGCTAGGTGGTGTGGTGTTGGGTCATAGGCTGGACTTGATGACCTCGGAGGTCTATTCCAGCCTCAACAATTCTGTGATTCTGTGATTACCTGTTTTTCTGTTGCATGCATTTTTAAATATGTAGGAAAAAGGAGGCAATGTGAGTGACTGAGGCCTTGTGCTGGGCGGCTGGAGATCTGGGTTGCTTGTCCAGTTCCACCATGAGTCTTCATATCAGTCACGTAGCTTATCCATCTTTGTAACCTAGCTTGCACAAATATGAATTGGACTATTTGAAAAGTATTTGCTGCCTTTTTCAATACATACTAAGAATAATAGAAGTCAGGTAAAAGAGCCAGAAATATATCTTCATCATTCCTTTGTCTCAAGACTGTTGCACTTGTTTTCCTAAAATGTAGTAGAGGGATATCATAACATATAAATACAGCATTTCAGTTTCATATCTGTGTAATAAGTCAAGTAGTGAGTCTATTCAAGAGACAAGTACCAGAGCAGAAAAGGTGAAAAATGTATCTATAACATTTCAAACCTTGATTGTTGTTTTTTTTTTAATTATTGTTATTATTTTTGGTAGAGAACATTGTCAGTAGGATTACATGAAGGATGTCATTAGGTAACTGAAGATAAACTGTATCATATTCTCTTTCAGAATGAAAGTTTGAATAATACAATTTTTGTTTCCCGGAGGCAAAGCCAAATAGTCTGCTTCAAAATGTATTCAAATAAATATAAAAATCTTAACAGGTAAAATGGATTTTGGATCATGTTGTAAATGTTACACAATGCAAAATTAAAACTGGTTCTATTTTTGAATGAATGTAGCAAATAAGTAAGTTGTTCCACCAACATTTGTGTTGCCTTGTCATCACAGCCCCTAAGCCTCTCCTTTTTCGTTTGAACGTTTGTGGATTTTTATGAAATTCAGTGAAAGATTGCTCTTTCACTCTTCTAGTTATTAATATTTTTTATTAGACATCACTAATAGGCGGGTGTACTGCTCACATACTCCTGGATGTTAAAAACTTAATGGTGAGAAAATGAGGTGCAAGGGAAACAAGAGATTTGCTGGGCTTACGTGTTAAGTATGTTAGAAGTAGAAAGTGAATCTTGCTCATCAGGGTTCCTTTACCGTGACTTCACCTTGTGACCTTTCTTCCTCCTTTCCACTTTCCTCCTTACAGTTCTTTGCCTTGCTTATTTCTTATATTTTGTTCTCTTCTTCTTCTCTCTGCCAGTGTAAAATTGCTAACTATTGCGTATTTGACAGAGTTTTGTCAAGTTTTAAAATCCACGGTGGTGGGACTTACTGGAATTGAAAAAAACCTGGTGAAAATACAGTCGGGAGAAACGTCGAGGAAGAATTCTTTTCAATAGACTTTTCCTTTGGCTACTGGCAACAGTCTGAAATGGGTCAGGTTAGGTGATTTCTGATACAAAGTGGTGTCTGTTCTAGAATCCATCGGTTATGAGCATAGATGATTGGTAATTTGGTGTATTTCTTTGACTTTACAGAACAAAAAATACAAGAGAGGCAGAGAGAAATGAATTGATTTAAAATTTCACTCTCTTTGAAATCCTTGGTGCACTTGAAATGGACTAATACTGCCTGATTTTGAAAGTTATGTAACTATGTATAGATTGCTGACACTGTCTCTGGAGGACTTGACTAGTTTATCATGTTTTTCTCAAAGTACTATTCCTTGTTGTATTTGAATATTACTACCTAGTGAATAAAACAGGATATTAGTAGCAGTTTATGGATATCTAGATATTTTGCTCTATTAAAAAAATCTTATTTTGGAATTTCACACGTTACAGCTTTAGTGTGGTCACAAACACAGACTTAAAGATGCTCAAGACACAGGTACATATGAACTCTTATAATGTCCATGCTTTGCAAATTGTTGTGAACACTTGTGAAAAAAAGGGGCTCGAGATATTTTATATGGGAAGATTGAATTTGTTTGCTGACATACATCCTGATTATGAGATTTGTACTGGACGATTTGCAGGAGGTACATGTTCTAGCAAGCTGCATAGTTAGATGGAAAGGGATTCTGTTTAAGAGAGCAGTACTGAAATTTGGGTGTCCAAATGTGTTGTACACGTTTCCTATGTGTTAATAACAGTCTACTAAAGTCAATGAAACAGAGAGATTAATTCAGCTGACCAACTGGTTAATGTCTGTGTCGGAGTGAGTGGAATCTTTTTTCTGAACTCTACTGTGTGCACAAGACTGGCAGAAATAACATGGGACCTGTGAAAGCTTCATCTTTTTAGGCTAGCATCAGGAACCCAGGATGTGTCCCCTAAGACATCTCAGATGACATTAGACACTTCTATTTCAGTAACTAAATCCTGTTGTAAATTTTAAGTGATGGTGGAGGGTGTTGAGGTAGATATATCTATGGGGCTCCCCCAAGTAGACAATGGCATTCAGATGTTTTAATTTGGGGCTGAATCCCTTCTCTCTGCAATGGTGAGATTCATTACACGCATGGTGCTGTTTAGGTCCCATAGTCTATCTTGTATGACCTCTAGATAATGTTCCAGAATAGTATGGACCTCCTAAAGGTCCGATGATACACCTGTCACCCCCTGGATAATATAGATAGCTCAGATCACGCCAGATATCTGTACTACTGACAAAATGAAGAGAAGATCTCTATTTGTGTGGTAAGACAGTTTTTACCCTGTCACTCTGATGGCCTGCACATTATTAAATATATTTATTCTTTAGAGCAAGAGGCTAACACTTTCTTACATCTTTAGATCTCATGCATTTAGTTAGAAATATAAAGAGCACAACATTTCTCCACTGGAAAAATGGCAGTTTTGCCTTAAATCTTAATGAGTCCAGGCCTGGGCCTCTTTAAATCCGTGTGAAACGTTACCTAACTTACAGCTAATACTTCTGGCACATCTTAAAAACTTAGTACTTCTGAATGTTATTTGATGCCTTGCAGTCATAAATGATTTTAAAGGCTGTCTTTCCTTCCTAAACATACAAACCTCTGAACAGCTCTTGGTTGTCCTTGAGGGGAGACAACAGAATGTTAAGCATTTTTATAAAAAAGTATGTAATTAGAAAATATATTGTAGAAGAATAAGCTTGCTAAATGTCTATTGTCTGATAGACAATCCCCAAGAAGTTAAAAATGAAAATGACATTTTAATAATTTCTCTGGATAAGAGCCCTAGGCCCTCAAGTATAATTAGCTATGTTTTCAAGTACTTTTGTTACATAAAGCAAGATGTGGATTAATTCAACAGAAATTTACATTTTTCTGTTAATACCAGAATTTAGATCTCATCGTGGGCAGGTGTGCTTCATTGATTTATATTTACGCTACTTGCTTTAGGTCTTCAGAACTGTGAAATTAATTAGATCAGACTAAGAGTGTTATTTGCCTTCTTATAGTTATAGTGCTCATTTATAAGTCCAAAATTTGAAATACCTGAATATCCTATGTGATGTGCTATTTCAATGAGTTTTCTGCTATCATGTAATTATGCAGAGACAAGATCTGCTGTTGATTTTTAGATCTGCATTTGGGAAGGAAGAGTGATACATCTACAGTCTTTTATTCCAGAAGAGCTTCCTTTGTAATATTTAGTTCTACTCTATTGTTTTGCGCTGACAGGCTCATTTAGACAAAACCTAGTATTTTAGTTCCTTTGTGAATAATCCCATCATTTTTCCTGGCTGCCAAGAGAATTCACTTTTTGTCCCAGCAGTCAGATAAAGATAGAGTCATTGTTCTTCATAGATTAATTGCTTAGATGCCTTTTTTCAGTGAGATATTAGAGAATTTTTTTCTAGATCTTTTTAAGGAGGTGATGTCAATTTAATTTGGACCAAAAGATTTGGATTCTGTAGAAATATGTTCTTTCTGTAGCTTTGCTCAAAAGAAAGATTCTGTTTCATTAAAAGAGTTTTTTAATGTCTTTGTGAATATTCCCTTCTTTAAACTTTCAGCAGCAGAGGAAATGATTCTTAAGGGAAACTAAGCTTTGAAAATGTTAGAACAATACATTCTGTGGTGTTTTGTAAAAGTTATGGGTGATTAAGGACAGGAGAGCCTAAAGCACTAGTAGCTTTTCTCGTGTTTCAAATCTCATACAATAGAGAAATTCATCAAGCTCATTGACTTTATCATGATCGCTGGAAGAGGACAAAGTGGGACATTTAACTTTAAATGCCCTACAATGCAAGGGTTTTGTAGGTGTTAACTTGTTTTCAGAAATAAAATAGCTACATGTGTAGTTGAAAATTGTGCAATGATATTTGGTAAAGTATCTAACAAGAAAGTAAAAATTGGTTATTTTTTTTTCCTTTGAAACAATTCACTGAGTTGTTGAAGGAAGTCAACAGCCTTCAGACTTATATAGAAATGGAGAGTATAAATACACTTCTGCTCCATTCTTTCTTGTTTTGGAGCTCATATACTACCCAATGATAAGAAGAAACTATTTGAGACAGGAAGAGGGCTATCTACCCACATTTCATCTATTTGCTTTTACGTAACTGTTATTTGTTTACTTATTATCCTGATAAGTTATCCGTGTCTAGTGGTCTAGACTGAAAAAAACTCTGATGAGATTCTAACTCATGGAATTGGTCGAATTGTGCCATTAATTTCATTGGTCCAGGATGTTACTCCAAGCTGTTTGAAAAGCAGCCAATGCCAAACCTTTTAACTGTGTGAGTTAAGAGTCTGTATATATTAAATACATAAGAAATCCAGAGGCTTAACCTGTATATAGGAGATGAAGTTGGTACAAAAAGAAGTGGACATATCGGTGTAAACTAATTTTTTTTGTTATAAGAAAGTTTAAAATCATTAGAGGAGAGATATTCTTGAACCACTTTCTAGAAAGAATAGTAGGAAGGTAATGTAGGGGACAAAAAGCTTTCTTTTGTGATAGGATTTACCTATTTAATGAAAGAACTTACATAGTATAACTTCTTGCAACAGCAGTAACAGGCTGGATGCCTTCCTTGTTCTATACTCTCAGTCTAACCGTAATTTTCCTTAGTGAGGCTGATGGCTCTACTGACAGCCATTGACGGTAATGTTTGTTCTTCTACATCATTCTGTCTACCTTAAGAACTCTGTAACTATTGTATTAGACCAAAAATGCAGACTGTATTGCATCGAGTTCTCCACTTCATTGCTTTTTGTCTCTTACTATTCAGACATGATTTGTGAAACTCTCTGTTTGCGATAGCATTTAATTCATTGCTGACAATCATGAATAAGGCCTATGGAATCAACCAGACTGAAAATCATATACAGGCTTTTGGAATGTTTTTGGTTGTTGACAAAAAGCCTGAATATTTTCATTATATCCAGTAAGCCAAGTCTTCAGGAAACATTCCAAATTTTTAAGATGAAACCTATGGAGCTCTGGTCACAGTACTCACTTCATACCTCTTTTCAGTTTTGATTGTCTGCAAAATTGTATTTGTTTCTATTTTTGCTGCTGCTAAAACTTGCCACTTCAAAAGGTCAAAGTACTTCTAACCGCTGACAAACAGTATTTTTCACTATATGATGACTATTAACATTATATGATTTGTGTAACACCATTGAACTGTTTAACAGTGGCTGACTGGCCTTGTACATCACTATTTGCTGGACCATGGAGTTTGGTTCTATGACTTAGTCACTGATTGTTTAACTGGGTAGTTCTTCAGTAATTTTGCTTTTATTTTTACAGGTACTGCAATTTCTCTAATAAGATAAAGTACAGATTCATTGACTTTAAACTAAGTTCGTGATTTGATACTCCTAACTTGGTATTTTGTAGAATCTGTGAGGCAGAGTTGTAGTGGGGTAGGATCAGTATCCTAGCGGTGCAAGATAAGACCTCCAAACGCAGATATTAAAATACCAGTATCAGTAGTGACATATACTTTTAGTCATAAACTAACAGGAATTTGTAAACTAAGGAGGTTAATTGTGATAATAGTACTTAAACAATATAAATGAATTTTTAGATGAGTATTTAAATAACACAAATCCTCCCTCGTCCTATATAATCAGATGTTCTTTCTTTTTGTATTCTTTTGTTATTTTCTTTTCTTTTACTTTGATTGAGATATATGAAATTAGACAGAATTGCTTAGAAGCTGACTGCTTAGATAATATTTTCATGAGAAAAATGCTAGTGATTGATACATACTCCATGGATATTGATTGGAGGGGGGACAACACAACACAATAGACAGTCAACTGCCTAACAATATAATTTTAAACTTCAGAATTCCCATAGTGATTGAGTTAATGTATGAATCAGGACTTGAAAATCAGGGGATGGCCTTTGAAAGACCTGGCAATAGGGATTCTGCTTGTTCAAGAATGCAAATAGGGAATTCAACATTATTTTAGCCGTTTATGTAATGGAGGGTATTTTAAATCAGCCATCACGTTTCTTTCCTACAATTCAGAATATATTGCTTAGGTAGAAAGGAGACAGCAAGTCATGAATTTCAAAGTAAGAGCTAAAGAGAAACACACTGTTACATGTCAGATAAATGCAGTGAATGGTGTGGCTCTTGGTTTGGAAAGCACAGAGAAGGTAATCCCTTCAGGCATTGCTCTTTGCTTGTATTAATAGGGTTAGATTCAGATTTTGAGGTGTAGTCCCGTAAAGGGTCTCTCTACAGATAATGGAATGAATTTGACTCATTATGTCCAGATTCAATGTGAAGCCCTAAACATGTTAATGTTGGAGACAAAAAAAACCCATTTAAAAACGCAACCCCAGATGAATGTAAAGGTCTTGTCTTACTAAGATAAATCAGAGTCTGTACAAGAAGGTATCCCTTGAGTTCACTGTGAGTTTCAAGTTATGCTGCATGGGTTTATTCTGAAAGAACACAGTGTTGGAAGATTGTGAATGAGATCTGGCTGTGTTTATGCCTAATATATTAGAATAATAAACCTACTTTTGTAGGTTTTCTGGAGAGCTCTACGTAAAAGTGCCAATGCAGTTGCTGAATTACAGACCTAACTGAAATGGGTATGAGTCTTCGGTATCTTTACTTATTTTGAGAAATTTCCAACACAGATTGTAAACTGAGAAGTTTTGGATAAACTTTCTTGTCATGTGGAACTTCTGTGTCTTTTACCTGTTGGTTTGCTTGATGCAGGATATACTGGACTAGCTAGCACGAATACTGACCAGGGACAACCTCCTGAAGAGTCTGAGTTTGGATACTCTGTGTATGTAACAGTATAGAGGTGAGCTGTTGTGCTAGGAATTTTTTTCATGCTGTAGAATGGTCTCAGACATATGTAATTTAGACATGACCAGTCTTTTTTTTTTTGTGTGTGTGTGTTCTTAAATGAACGAATCTTGATGTGTCCCTCTTGGTGATTCACTTTGTTCTCATGCGATGTGAAGGGACACAGTCCAGAACATCTATGTCCCTGTTACCATTTGTTGCAGTTTCTCTCTCACAAAAAATGTTGATGACAGATACTGTTGGAAAACTGATGGTTTTGTTGTTTCTTTGTTTTTGCTTGTCAGTTTTTTTCTTTTTTTTTTTCCTTTGAACTTTCATCATCCATGCAGCACAGACAAAAGCCAGCCCCAGACGCTTCTGTATCAACCTGCAGTAGAGTCATACCAGTGTATTGGGCTGGGACTCAGTCAGATTTTATGTATAATCTGGAAGACATACCTTCAAAAGCCTGAAATAATTTTATTGCCATTTGTTGCATACATTAGATTGAGAGTCAATACTTTGCTCTGCATTGTATTTCTTTAGACTCTCTGCTTTCTTATGATTGTCTTTTTCTTGGTTGCAAGTTTGACTTCCATGGACTGACTATTGAGGAGACAGACAGGATTTTTCCCATCATTGACTCTAGAATTATTAGTGGTAGTACAAGTTACCCAATGCTGTACCGAAGCTGATAAAACCCGAGCTGGAGAAAGCAGCACTCTCCAGGTGAGAGAGTAGAGTTGGCAGAAGCAGAAACATTAATTGTTGCCTCTGATCATGACTTACACAGCTGGGTCTGATGAAGTACTTCCCCACAGTTTATATGCTTGCAGTCCTCCATTAAACTTCCATGAAGGCTGCAGATGGTGAATGATGCAAATGTTAGTGTTACCTCACAGTCAGGTCCATATCTCTAGGTAAAGTCTCACAGTGGATGAAATTTTGCTGGAAAATATGTCCCCTTTGGTGAGAAAACCAAAGGCACCTTTGTACCAGCATACAGTTGTATGCTGGTATTTACCTGGGATGTGATTCAGACAAAAGAAACAACCAATGCTTGGAGTCTCAGGTGCTGAAGGTTAAGTAAGTCAAAAGAGCTTTCCAAGGCTGCTTTCACTATCTGGTACTTCCTGAGACTATCAGGGATGAATGCCACTGAGAATTGTTTTGAACTGTATTTTTGGAAACTGAGCTGGGATAATCAACTTCGTTATGTAGTAGCAGCCCTCTGAACTCCTGTAGCAGCAATGATCTGTCATTAGAAGCCTTTAAAACCAAATTCAGGGTAGTACTTTGATGGGTCAAAGTGAGCCGCCTTCTGCTTTTTTTCCTTTGCATTTCTCTTTATAAAGCTCAGCCTGGTACATAGCAGAGGACTTTAGCCTTGATCTGGGAAAGCATGTTATTGAGAACTGTGTTTAGGGAAGCTAGACCATTCAGTGTCTTGAAAAGGAGAAAACCCAGAATGACTTTTTGTCATTGATATTTGTAGTCTCCTCTGATACCCTATGAAGTACTGTCTTCAGAATAAACCGTGTAAACAAAATCAAGTTATTGATACCTATTGTGCTATTACTCCTACACAAGTCAAATGTTTTCGCTTGATCTAACACTCTCCACTCTTGTTTTGTAAGCCAATTCTTAATCTGTATCAGCAAGTTTTCTAATGTCTGATGTTGTAGGTGAAGCTGCTGTGATGTAGAATTAACTGATTTGAAGCCAAGACAAATAAAATACTTGTCGTGTCACATTTATCATCTGTTATATCAGCAATACATACAGTAAATTTGCCATGTGTAGTTTTCCTGTGAATTTGAGTTAGCCTGGCTGGTCTATGCAGCGTACAGTTTTAAAAGCTTGTAAATGAGGCCATAGCAAGCATTTCCAATTTCTGTCCTAAAAGTGAAGTCAGAGTTACTGGATTGCAGTTCTTCAGATCCTCCCTTGCTCTTTATGTAAATGTAGTTATTACCATATAACATATGGTGCTGCTTCTCCCCTTTTTATCTTCACTTCTTTATTCTAAATAGAAGAAAGGATATTGAAAAGACTAGTGACAATGAAATTCCTACAGTGAAATTGTGTCCCGATTGAAATTAATGGGAGTTTTACTCTGACCTCTGTGTGGCTTTGGTTTCACCTGGAGCACTTCACTTGCAAAGCTTTCCGTTCAAGTGCGAGGGGGCTATATCTGAAGCCATGGAATCCCTTGTCACCAGCTAGAATGCTTCATGTTGCTTTTGCTCTGTACTCTTCACTCACAGGATTAGTTCTTGCTAACATCAGTGCTATTGGTTGAACCCCGTAGACTGTGGGATAACTATAGTTCAGGGAAGTATTGCTTGCAGGATGATAATGTGGCTGATAATTTTCCAGAAATGTTTCCTGTGTGCTTGGCAATGTAGCTTCAAATTATTTAGACTTACTTCTTTTATTTCATTTAGAAAATGTTAAAATACAATGAAATATTGAATGAGGCAACACAGCTATTTGAACTGAGGGAGACTTGGCTAGGGATCTCTTGAATAAGATGTCTGACAGTTTTCAAGGTAGTGCCTCAGTGTAAGCCACTTACAGAAAGAAGTGTCAAATGATTATCTATATATTTAATTTATTTGTCTGTGCCAGGAAGAGATATACCAAGAGGCAAAATGAGGACATAATTTCTGCATCAGCTTGAAATTATTCTCACTCAAAATTAGTTTGAAAGATCACTGGCAGGACAAGGTATAAATGTTTCTATTGTGACCTAGGCTCTTTTCTTGAAATATATCCTGGGACAAATTATTCGTATGTCCCTTCCATGTGGAGGAGAGCATGAGATATATTGCACCACTGCCGTTCCTTTGGCATTAGTGGTATTACTCCTCTTTTCTTTGGCCAAGGACCAAGTGTTTCTTGTAGAATGTGAGATGCTCATATGTCCCTATAGTGACATTTAGATCTGTGATACTGTTTGTAATATGCAAGGCATATCTATCTTACAGTACAGAGGAAAAGACAGGTATCCTGAAGGTACCATTGATTTACCTGCTACGCCTGCTAGGTAAAGCTACTTGAATTGACTCCCAATAGCAATACAGTGCTCCACCTGGCCCAAAAATCCCCATATCCAAAGACAGAAAATTAGTATGTGTATGAGGAGATCTAGACCTACATCACTTTACTCCTTTTGGTTAGAGATCTAGGGAAGGTCCCTTATGAACTGGGAGGTCTATTTTACTATATTTCATTTTGCCTAGCGTTTTATTAAGTAATTGTCATGGCTTAATCCAAGTAGGCAGCTGAGTCCCACGCAGCTGCTCACTCGCTTTCCCTCTGGTTGGGTGGAGGAGAGAATTAGAAGGATAAAAATGAGAAAATTTGTAGGTTGAGGTGAAGACAGTTTAATAGGTAAAGCAAAAGCCGCACACACAAGCAAAGCAAGATGTTCATTCACTACTTCCTGTTGGCTGGCAGGAGTTTAGTCGTCTCCACGAAAGGGGCTCCATCACGTGTAATGGTTACTTGGGAGGACAAACAACATCATTCCGAACATCTCCCCTTCTCCTTCTTCCCTTTGCTTTTATTGCTGAGTATGATGACATACAGTAGGGGCTATCCCTTTGGTCAGTTGGGGCCAGCTGTCCCAGCTCTGTTCCTTCCCAGCAAAACATAGCATGATACAAACTTCTAGGCAGAAAATCAGCACTATCTCAGCCAAAACCAGTACAGCAATGAAAACAGTGGAACTAAAACACAACTGCCCATGATTCCCTAATGCATTAGAAGAAATATGGATTGTCCAGATGAAGTGAAATTGTGACGGTAATCTGAAGGAAGAGCCTTACATACTTTCATAGTTGCCTAGCAGCTAAATATGACTGTATTTTATTATTACTGCATATAAACGTGCCTTTGTTCAAACTGCTTGACAAACATTGGCAAACATTCTCACAACTATAATAGTGCTGTGAAAAAGCATTATCTCTGCACTTTCTATGGCATTTTACAGGACATTTACTGAAACCCTGTATATATATGCTGGAAAATATTAGTCATCACTCCAGACAGACTTTTCAATCACTCTGCTGTAGTTTTGTCATTCTTTTTGAGTCTCAAGTCTGCACCACTTTTATGTTCTAGACATGCTCACTCTTTGTTTAAATGCGCCATTCAGTAAAATCCCACTATCTCCAGTGATTCCTATGGATCTATCACATACTTCAGGAGTTAGCTGTGGTTTGATGGTAAAGCTGTTAAGGAGACATGGTGTGGTTCCAAAAGTTCTTGTTCCGGAAGGCTTCCTTGTACATATCAGTTCAGGTGTAAGTAAGTGGGATGTTTGATAATTTGCTCTGTGGGATTAAAGGCGAACCACAATACTTCATGCTTGTTGATACTAGTGTGTTTGTACCATTCTAACCTCGTGAAACTTCAACACACAAAAGTATGCATTCTTACTTCGTTAAATGGAATTTTTCTAGGATGCTTTTGTTCGCCTATCATATCTATACAGATGAGCAACTGGTGTCAGTTAATCTGCCCAACATCCTTGCAAGAGCCAGAATCAGGCATCATGATTAATATTTGGAAAAGTGGTGTCAGACCACCATGCCACACATTCTCTTAATAATGCTCTTAAATCCTACATTTACCAGCACATAAAGCTGCACTCTCTACAAGGGTTACACAGGATGAGAAGAAATGTGGATCTAACAGGTAACAGGAGATGGGAAGAGCCACAAGGAACCATAAAGAATGGAAAAAAAGGCCTCTCTCTGTTTAAAGTTGTGACTTCCCCTGGCAAGGACAAGGACCTGTACATTCTATTCCATTTTTCTCTCCCCTTAAGAGCATACAGAAGAAAGATTGTGAAATTTGGTGCAACTCATGTGAACAAACTATTTCTCTCCCATATTCTGTGTTAAAAGGCTCTAAAGCTCTGTAAATAGCATTTATCTCCACTGTAGGACTCTTGTACATAGAAGATTGAAACAGCAGGCCAGTAGCTGAAAACCAAGTCCAAAAACCCCTATTTCCAATGTCCTCCATCTTCCACGCGATCATGATAAGAAAAGGAAGAAACTGTATGTGATTTTTCTTTATTTCCTTTGTTTCTACAGTGTATGCCCTCAGCAGCCACTGAATCCGTCATAATATTTCTAGCAATTTTTTGTGGTAACTGTTCTTTCTGTACTTTTACCCATGTACACTTATGCTGCGTTGTAAGGGGAAAATTCAACGAACTCTCATGTATACCATTTCTTTGTGCATTTTAGAAATAAAGCACATTAAATTGTGGTGTTTTTTTTCTTTTTATGAGTAACAGTTTATGAAAATCAAATTTATTAACATCAATAGCTGCAAAATTTTACAGGAGCGTAAGTGAAATATTCATGAAACAATAGATCAGTTTAAGGCAGATTAATAACAACTTTTTTTTTCTAAGCTATGTATGTTCAGGAGAGGATAAAAGGCCTGGCTCTGGCATTACATGAAGGCTGGCTTGGAAATAACTCTCTTCCAGTCCATTTAAATCAGCGTGGGCATCAGAACCATTCAGCACTTTTCCTCAGCTATCCAACACTTGCTGGTGTTTGTGTTACCATATCTGGATTTTTTACACATTCATAATGAAGTCTTCAGATCCATGATACTCAGGCTGTTCTGTGTGCAGCCTTGGAGGCAGACCAGACCTGTCAAATCCAATGGAAAATAAATATCATGGCCAGCTGGCCTAGAAGGCTGATGTTAGATCATCGAGAATGAAGACTCCACCTGGAGGTCTGCCCTCCTCCTGTAGCAGAGTTTGGGCTTCCAGCAGCAGATCATGCTATTCCTACCTGAGCTGAAAGGTTTTAACTTGCCTTTTTTTTTTTTTCTTTTTTTTTTTCTTTTTTTTTTTTCTCTACCTTTTCATCATTGAGCAAAGGGACTCTTCTCATTCTAATTTTCTGTCTAGGGTGCTTCAGAGCATCAGCAGAGATTTTTCTGTGATTTCGTATTCTCTAGACAAAGGAACTTTTGTTCTCTGTGCAATGAAATAGTGAAAAGATGTCCCACGTGCCTTCTCTCCAGGAAATATGCGACAGTAAGAGAAAGTCACATGTTAGTACATGGATTACTGGATCATTTCTTGCCAAAATATTATTCTGAAAAACAAAAATCTTGTCTAAAACCTATAAAGGTATATTTTTGAACTCTTTGACCTCCTTCATAATCATACAGCAAAGACAAAAGAAATACATTGGTATAATGAGTTTTAGAGGGTGGACTGAGTTTTAAATTAGGCTTGGTGTTTCTTAGATCGTGGGTTGCCTGACTTATCTCATTTTTTTTTCCAATAAATGCACTGATTTCTAGTTCCTGTCTATTAGCTTTACTTCAGGAGAAATTGGTCTCAAATTCTGTGTGGTTTACATACATGCAATTGCTGCAAAATGTGGGGCTTCTGTTCATGAGCTTTTATTTGAACATGGAGAATTTCTGTGGGAGTATCAGAAATCAGAAGAAGAGGTCTATTATTCTTTGACTACATTTTTTGGTAAACCAAAAATCTGGAAGGGGAAATGATAGACAAGAATAGACAGCATTGAGCCTAAGCCAGAGGTGAGATTGGCAGTCATAGAGGGAAAAAAAAACCATCCATACTAGGTTCAGGGCTACTTCTGTAGCCCTAACAGGGGTGTGTATTGGAGGCAGTGGGAGGCTCTATAAGAACCTTTCAAGGCAAGCATTCAGAGATGCTCTGCTTCTGGTTTCAGAGTTACCGCACAGAAGTCATGTGGTCCTCCAACTTATGTGCTTGTGGTCTCATACTGTGTATTTTCCCATTACCACTTATAGAGAGCACACTGTGGCTTGCAAAGGTTATATATATATATATAGTACTATGTTGTACGAGCGTGATGTCAGCATTCCGCAGAATCACTTTTTCCAATAAATGCGTAAGCTTGAGGATGGGGGAATGTGCTGGAGGGAGGAGCTTTATACAGTGTCTGGAATAAACAGACTTAGAAGTGAGAACTTTTTTCTAGAAGATTGCAGAATGTAGTCTGTTTTAAGGTTTGTACTTTATATATCTAATAAATATGTGACCGGGCTCTCTCTTTACAGGTGTTTTAGAGTAATAAAATATGCTGATGTTTAATAACAGGTACCTGAAGAGTAAGATAGTCAAAGAACAGCAATACACAGTAGGAAAAAAAAAATAAAGAATGCTAGTTGTAAGTGAAAGCTGATCTACTGTAAATATTTCAGAAAAGATTTTCATTTTTTCATTGATGAGGTGTACAAAAGCGCTGATTTCATGTTAATGAAAAACATTAATTGAGAAATAAAATAGTCCTTCAATATAGTTCAAAAGTGGTTTTTCTCTTGAATGTATTTTTTTTGGAATTTCTGACTATTTTTGTGGTTTAGATACTAAATATGTGTATCTTTTTAAAGAATGATGAGAGAACTCTGAAAATCAGTACTGTACAGCAACTATATATGAGGATAAAAAAAATCAAAGCAATAAATATTATTTCTGTGTTAGAATTTCATTTTATCCCTACAAAGGTGTTTTAGTAACGAAAATGAGTTCTAAAGAGTATGCATCTCTGATAATTTGCCATCTGCAATGTATAGAATAATCTGTGTCTGAAGAGCAGCAATAGCTCTTACTAATAAAGAGGGGATAGTATTTCGCTCATGCAAAATAATAGTTGTTTCAGTGCAAATAGATACTGACTTAATGACTCTTTTGTCATTTAAATCTTTCAATGCAGCTACAGCAGATGCTTTTATATCCTTATTTTGCTTCTTTTTTTTGGCTTTTATTTACCAGTTGTTCAGTGCTGAAATGAGCATGGCTGCTCAGAGGATGCTGTTTTTCATAGGCTCTCTCAGCAAGGGAGGGAGCACGAATGAAGTTGCATGTAGGTCTCCATGGCGACCTTGGTCTTGGCCTGATGCCTGCAGTCTGGCCTGCTTACAAAATACCATGCCCTGATGAATTATTTAGCTCTGCTGAAGAAAAAAAAAATACAGCAACAGGCTCCTAGGGAGTAACTGAGGAGAGCAGTAAGGTCGCATCAGTCGACTGATACTGATTTGCTTGAGGGTTCTCACCAGCTAGCAGAGGGATCAGTTTGGTCTTGGTTTTCTTAAGGCTCAGCTTTTTATCTCTGTCCATGTTGGATACCCACATTTTGTCCATGGTTATGAACAGTAAATAAGAGAATATTAATTCTGTAAGTTGGTAGTCTTCTTTTCCTTGATATTTTTTTTTATGCTTGAACAATTTTATTCTTCCATATTTAAAAATATCGTTTCATAGGGAGAAATTACAAGTTTGATGATATCATATGCCCAGTTATTAAAACCAGAAAGAATTATGCCCCAAATTGCTGGGTGTTTCTGTATATTTAGATGATTATGTCAGTTTGCTAAAGAGGATTTGGCAGTTGTTGGTTGTTTCGAACAAAGTTAACTGTTTTATATTCTATTTGTGCGTTGTTACTGTGCTTGAATTACATGTATCCAATTCAAAATGCGTATATGCAGTTTTGGATTTTGAGGCACACCTACAGGTAGGGAGTTTAAATAGAAGAGACAGGTTATTGTTGTTTCTAACGGTATTATCTGCTGCAAGTGTGAAGAATGTTTGGATTATTGGGGAAAGAGGTAATGTATCAAGTGTTCGGTGTTTGGTTTGGCATCTCAGACTTTGGAGACACGTTTTACCAGTGAGCCTTATTTTTAAAAGTTCAATCTCTAGAGGGTTATTCATGTACATGCACTTCAGGGCAGAGTACCATTACATGCATGTGTAAGATTCAAAAGCCCTCTATTTCAGCACTCATAATTTTATTTCTAAGAATGTGTCAGGGTTTAGAGCTATGTAGACCACTAGACAAATGACAGATCGCTCTCCCTTAATGCCTCTCCCTTCCCAAGGGGGAAGTGAAGGTGAATAAAAGAGAGAGTTTTATGGATTATAAAAGAAAACTAAACCAGCTTTAATGAAAATAGTTATAATAAAGTGAAATCTATGCAAATATATACAAACCCAGTATCGAATCCAGCCTCCCCTGGTGGCAGTCACACCACTGTCACCACTGATGCTGTGGAACTGGCACTTTAAAGTCCCAGACTGAACTCGGCAGCAAACGGGAACTAAGTTCGGGAAGTGGATTCAGGAACACATGGATCAGGATCATAGGCAGAATAGACAGAGTCCTCCTTGAACACTGGCCATTGAAGAAGAGAGCTTAATCCTTGTGATCCCTCAGCTCTACACTGAACATGGGGCATATGGGGTGGAATACCTTGTTGGTCAGTTTAGGATCGCCTTTCCTGTCCGCTTCTCCCCACAGATGTGCACCCCACAGTGTGGTGCACAAGATCTAGCAGTGACCTTGGTCTGCACACCAATCCTTGGTAGCAGCTCAAAACATCAAGCATTATCACTGCTAGAAGCAGTTGCAAAACTCCCCTAAGTTCAGAAAGTGCAGTTGGTAAGAAGAGACTGAGCTGAAAAGTCAAATCACTAAACAGAATTGTTCTATTCTAACTCAAACCAGGAAGGCAGGAAAGATTATTTCATACTACCACTGACTAAATCTCTGTCTTGAAAAACTAAAATGTTTCAAATATTTTTTTTCTCTCGCATTGGTGGTGTTTTGCATATTTCTGAGCTATACAATAACTCATCTAATGACCCCTCCTTGTACCACATCACTAAGTAAGGATTACAAGTGAGCTATTTAACGAGTTCAGTAGGGAGCGTGTCTGTGTCAGAGGGTTGAAATTCAGGTATATTTTGTTGCTTGACTCACTACCTCCATTCAGTTTTAACGTGATGACATGGCATTGACCTTCTGCATGAAATCTAAACCTGCCGGAGGAGGTTCCCAACTTGGCATACTGTATAGTTAGCCCATAGAAGTCTTGAACTAACCTGGCAAAATACTACCAGTGCAACCTCTCAGCATCAGTGGCTTGCAAAGGAGTGCTGTGCCCAACCTTCACTCCTTTTGTCTTTGCAGCTTCAGCCTCAACCGAAAGGATCATCTTTGCAGCTCTGTCAGCTTGTAAGTCCAAGGCAGGACTCAGAATGAGGTGACTGAGATTACTCTGTCACCTTGCATTCTGCTTTTGTTTAATCAGAAGTCATACTAAGTAAACCAAAGCCTTGGCTAGTTGGGGTTGTTAGAAGTAAGAAGCTGCATGTTGGTTATTAAATCTTTATCTTGAAAGAGAGTAAGTCAGTCTAATAATCTCATTTTGCCTTGGGACTCACATTTCTTGAGAATAAAGCATAGAACAGTTTGCTAAAAGGAAAATGTTGAGTCCTCTACCTTTCAAGAAGTCACATGTCAAAGTCTTCTGAGTGTAGCTAACATCTTTACATCTGCCACCTGCAAATAAAGATGAATTAGTAAATATAGAGCTCCGTTAGAGTCTAGAGAATACAAGAATATAAAGACCTCACAAAGTCATTGTAAAGATATACAGTGTGTTTCAAAGGCAGACAGCTAAAGATCAAAAAAAAAAAGAAAAAGTAGTAGTCTTTTTTTTTTTTTTATCAGGCAAACATAAAGTAGTAGAACACTGCAATGAAGAAGCTTTGATGGCTTCAGCAGAAAGGAGACACAAATTCCTGACTGCAGGAAATTATAAAGCCCACTTTTTCTGTGAATAATCAACAAGTGCTATTCTCTTTCTTTCGTTCATGCATAGTTTATCAACTTTTTTTTTCTTCGTTTATAGGAATATTCATTATTCTTGGGGAAACTGATTCTGAATCTGAGGAGTGGTGCTCTACAGAAGAAGCTGGTTACTTATAGCTGAAACCTGGAGTTTACATATTCTTTTCATTTTCACCTGTCAAAAATAATATAATCTAACATGAGTATTGTTATTACATGGGTTATATTTGCTCCCAAACAATCAAACATGTAAGCTTATACTTAGCTTAATTTTTAAAATCTTACAAAAAACATGACTTCAAAATCAAAACCATTTTTGTAGAAGTCCGTGAAAACAATTGTCTGCTTATTAAATAAATTCCTTGAAATACCATTGCAACAGTGCAGATAAAATATTTTAAAAGATCTCAGTAGACTAATCTCATTAACATTAAACAGATAAAGAAGGTACTAAAAGGTGGGAATGGATTCTTTTTGCTTTTAGAGTAATAGCATAGAAGTAATATATTTTATTTTCAGTTACGCATTTTTTTAGGCTTTTTTATAGTATAAGTTTATCAGTCCTGGTCATTTGCATTAATCATGCAATGTCATGGCCATCTTGCTAGTGCCATGGCTACAGTGATTCAGAACACTTCACCAGCTTTGATTAGTAATTGATAGTTACAGTGATTTATGAGATATGTCCTGACTTTTCCTAGATCTGGCTTTCTGACTAACCTGGTGTTACCTTGTGGACATGTAAAAAAAAAAAAAATTCTATCAGCAACATGTGTGGTTTGACTCGGATGTTTCAGCATTACTTTTACAAGAAGTATTTTAGTATTATCTCCATGTGCCATTTGGGCCTGTTGGGATATCTCAGTTTGCCACTGAACCAGGTGAAGAAAGGATTTCAGTCTCCATATCTTTGCTCTTCTTTTAAACACTGGAAAGTCATGGTCAAAATACTTCCTTCAATGAGTTGCTCAGCCATATTTAAAAGTGAGGTGTAGAATCTCTAATCGGTAGCCTTAATGATTTTTCATACCTTTCATGCCTTCCTTTAGGATATTGTGATGTTACATATGCCATAGGAAATGCGTTTTATCCTTCTTGAATTAGTAATTTATTTACTATTTCGAGAATAGTATAACGGCAAGTGTGTTTCCCCAAAATGGTTAAAAGCCTGTTATCCAGTTTAGTATATTAGTTCAGACGTTTTCCTCGTGTTTTCTGAGACAGAGAACCTTTTATGTAAGTCAGGTTTAATTTTATATGTTTTGTACTCAGAGTGAAATGTTCCACTGCACTGCTACTACACCTGTCATTTACATCCTAGATAAAAGGGAAGAGAGTCTTGGCCTAAGTTGTTCCACAGAATTGATTCCCATGTCCCTATGTTTAAGGAGAAACTGAAAGAAAATATCCTGATTAATATTTAATGCAGTGTATGGTCTCATAGCTCTGCTGAAGTACAAGACTGTACTGTATAATTTAAAAGTGTGAAATGCTCTTTCTTTATGCAATTAAACCCAACATTATTTAAGAAATGCTTTTCGTATTAGGCCTGACTTTCAAAAAGATAGCACAATTGGGATATGGAAGAAGTTTCTATTATAAATTATGACTCATAAAATGACTCTGTAACTCTTGTTTGCTAGTACAGTGAACTTGAATTTCTTTTAGCGACTGATTACCTTAATCCTCTTCTGGTATTTTCCGTCGTTTGAACGTATTTGCATGAATAAAACTGAGAAAAAGAAACACAGAATTATTCTTATGACACACCTAAGCTTCTGTAGAGAGTGGAGAGGGGGATGAGCTCTCAGGGCAAAGATGTTGCCCGGCAGGGGTTTGATGATTGTCACAGCTATAAAAGAAACTGTAAGAAGGGAAGCAAAATTTAGTGTATTTCCTGTGCTGCTGGACAGTTCCCCCTGTGCTTTGGCCCTCTGCAGCTGCCCACCTTCTTGTGTTACTCCAGAAATTACTGCATGAACACTACCTTGAAATTAGTCTACATCATTCAGTGTGCTGTTGTTAAAATTAGAAAGGAACAACTTCAGACTGACTTGAAAAGCATACATTTCAAAAATGCATTTGTAGAAGTTTGATTTAAGGAGTAGTATGAACAAAAAATACTTGAGGTATATTATACAGCAATGTCACAGTTTGAGACTGCATAGACAGTGTAGAGACTGATGGGGCTGCAGAGGGGTGTTTGGTTTCCTTGTTTCAAATAGCTGGATTTAATCTGACTTCGTTATTCATGTATTCACTTCTTATTCCTTCTGGTAGGTGATTGTCTGACAGCAGTCAGAGGTAAAAGTTAGGGGGATTCAATTCTTGAATTGATGGCCAAATCCCTGAAGTTGCAAGACTAATATTCTAGGTACAGCTGGATTTTGTTATTGATTGTTTTTCTTGGTGGTCTTTTTATTTGTTTGTTTTTGCCAGAAATACCTGAAGCTTTTCTGATTTGAGAACTTACTTTTTAGTGTCATGGGACCCCAAGTCAGCCACAGCTGCAAGACAGATGTGTGTAGACCTTTTCCTTACAATGAACTCTTCAAGCAAAACCAAAAGGATTTTTGAAAAAAACAAATAAATTAACTTAAGGTTTTATTAGCATAAAACTGGATTAGTAAACTTCCTAAGAAAATTTAAAGAATTTAGGAAAGGCAATAGAAACAAGAAGGATTTATAAACAAATGCCTTCCCAGAATTGATCCTTGTTCCCAGAAAACCCTCTGGCCTCCTGACTCAGCACCATCCTGTAGGGCCACAGGGAAAAAAACACGTTCCATCATGTCTGAGGCCTGGTTACCTGCTTCTTGCAATAATTAATTCACCCTTTCAGATCAATTGACTCATACAGGATCCCAGCTCTATTATGCAGGTTCCTTTGCTTGATCTTTTTCTCTTTTAGGAGGCTCAGTGTCTTCCCCAAGGGAGAAGCAATATCCCCTTTTCAACAGATTCCATCCCAACAAGTGTTCATAACTGCCATCAAGAATGAAAACCAAGAATTGCCCATCACAGTTTGTTCATACTACAGATTTGTTTCCTAGTAAATGAGACAGGTAAAGAAGCAAACTCTACTCCAGTTTGACTTGGTAGAATTGACATGGGTGTAGATGTGATCTATACTGGTTTATCTATTTCTAGATGTGGAAGCAGGAAGTTAAAAAGATACAATAGTATGAAGAATCAAATGTAGAGACAATAATAGCCATATCTAAATCAGAAGCTGCAGATGTATGAATATAATTGCTATGATAAAAGAACCCACAAAACAAAAATTTTATTAGGCTGTAGTGTGTGTCCAGAAAAGCATTTTATATATATGTGCAAATTGGCAATTGCAATGAAGAATGTGTGGCAGATCGTTTCAGAAAATACTCAGGCCTGTGTGAGAAATGTTGTCTTTTGTATTTCTCCTTGTGAACACTTTAAAAATTGTTTTCATTCCCTTTCGAGTGCAGGCAGTTTTGTGTTTTCATCTGAAAATTATCCTCCTGCATTTTAAGGATGAGGGAAAGGCATTTCATTGGGGGAGTGACTTCTGAATGTTTATTCAAAACACACACAAGCAGAAGTATTTCTCTGAATAATGTATAATGGGAGTGCAGTGTAACTTTTATTAATGCGATGATCAATTTATATTTTTTTTTTCTCAGGAGAGAGGTTCTTAAGAACAGTGATCTTGGGTCCTGAGAACATGTAATTCAGTCATTGGTGTGTTCTTGAACATGCTGGTGTGTCTGTGGTTATGTATACATGTGCACTTACAGCTCACAGGGTTGATGATTGTCTGCAGGGATGATAGAGTTTTCAGGGGTCAGTCTTGTGAATCCAGAGTTCTTATTCATCCTCTTCGGGACAGGCTATTTAGTATCCAGGAAAACGCTTCAAATTATTTCTTTTTCTTTCATTCATTGTGGAGATTAGCTGGTGAGGTGTGTAGGTTGGAGATATGAAAGCACTTCTGGTGAGATGTGATAAGTGACTGTTTCAGAACTGAGCACTTTACCTTCTGAAATAAGTTATATGGATTTTGTAAGGCTTGCTTGGCATGCAACTCCAAATGAAAGCAAACTTTCAGTTTCCATAGAAATAAGTACAGCATGTACTTAAAAAACTTTGAATCATGGCCCTATTTATTGCTATCAAAAGAGATTTAACAGCAGTGTAAATCTGCATGCTGAAGTTGCAAGCTGCTTGCCGTTTATTGCTGTCTTAACACTTTTCAGCTTCTGGGAGTACTTGTATATGCGTTGTTTCTCTGATTTTTGAGAAGAATTATTACATCAGCTGCTGTGTGGTGGATTGAAGCTTAACATTCATTCACTAAAATTGCTGTTCGTATTCACAGTTCAAAGTGAGGAAATAGTTTAATATCTGGTTTTCATTTCTGATGGTTACATGTGACATATAAGCATTGCAATCTGTCTGAGGCAAAGATAATGCAAAGCTGCTCAGAAACTGGAAGGCAGTGTATGGAAAAGTTTGGCAGAGCACTGTACTGGTCATTATTGGAGAAGATGGTGGCTGTGTATGGAATAGTAAAATGAACATAAGAATAGAGAGATGTAGAAGTTTCAGCATAACTTGATCGACACAGGCTTTCCAGGTCTGTTTTTCATCCTGCTAATATATCCTTATGCATGCTGAAATCTTTGAAGAAGAGTCTGGCAAGCAGTCTGTGATGAACTGAAGGCTGTCAGTCAGAAACTGAAGCTGAAGAGCAGAGCTATTTAAAAAGCAGACCGTGAGATCAGCATTTCTTCTGATACACTAAAATTATATGGAAATGGATAATTTTCAATTCCTTTTAGCATATGGACAGTTTTGCAGGAGCTGCTTGTTTTGCTCAGTAATTTTGCTAAACTGATACTGCATAGACACTGTGCAGGTTAAGAGAGAAAAGCCAGCATTGAACAGTTAATGTAATGTATTTTTTCCTTCTCAGGCATTGGCAGCTCTTGTAATTTATCTAGGTTTAGGCTGCTTGCATGCTGAAATTCTTTAAAGTTGAATGTACAAGGTCTAAGAAAAATACATAAGCATACCAGTGTCTTAAGAAGGTGGTACGTCACAACAGGAGAAGTCCAGATTTTCCTGAAAGAAATAATTATACAACTTTTTTGTTGTGATTACAATCTAGAACATTTTAATATTATTTGTCTTCATTTCTATTTAAGATTGATTGTGTATTCCTGCAATATATTTTATGGTTCAAGATTACATAGACAAAGAATGGTAGGATTTGGAAGGGACCTCTGGAGATCATCTAGTCCAACCTCCCTGCTAAAGCGAGTTCTCCTATAGCAGGTCGCACAGGAACACATCCAGGTAGGTTTTGAAAGTCTCCAGAGAAGGAGACTCCACTACCTTTCTGGTCAGCCTGTTCCAGGCTCTGTCACCCTCACAGTAAAGAAGTTTTTCCTAATGTTCAAATGGAACTTCCTGTATTCCAGTTTGTGCCCATTGCACCTTGTTCTGTCATTGGACCCATCCTCTTGACACCCACCCTTCAGATATTTATAAGCATTGCTGAGATACCCTCTCAGTCTTCTCTTCTCCAGACTAAACAGCCCCTGGTCTCTCAGCTTTTCCTCATAAGAGAGATGTTCCAGTCCACTAATCATCTTCATATCCCTCCACTGGACTCTGTCCAGTAGTTCCCTGTCTCTCTTGAACAGGGGAACCCAAAATTGGGCACAATACTCCAGTTGTGACCTCACTAGGGTAGAGTAAAAGGGAGGAAGAACCACCCTCGACCTGCTGGTCACACAGTACTTAATGAACCCCAGGAAACCATTGACTTTCTTGGCCACAAGGGCACATGTGTACCTTGTTGTCCACCAGCACTCCCAGGTCCTTCTCTGCAGAGCTGCTTTCCGGCAGGTCAGCCTCTAACTTGTACTGGTCCAGAGGGTTATTCCTCCCTAGGCACAGGACCATACACTTGTCCTTGCTGAACTTCATTAGATTACCCTCTGCCCAACTCCCCAGCCTGTCTAGGTCTCACTGAATGGCAGCACAACCTTCTGGTGCATCAGCCACTCCTCCCAGTTCTGTATCATCAGCAAACTTGCCAAGGAAACAGCCTGCCCCTTCATCTAGGTCATTGATGAATATGTTGAACAAGGCTGAACTGGATTCTTGAGGGGCAGCTAGCTAAGCAGTCAGAAAATCCCATTAAATGTTATGACTGATTATAAAGTTAAAGCAGGTACAGTTCTGAACACAATAATGCTGCTGCCCTTACCAGATGGTTCATATTTTAGGACAGTATCTAGATGAAGAACAAAACTTGAATGTACAGGAGAAAAATATGTATGGTAAGAGTATCTCTTTCTATAGTTCAGTAGACTTAAAATTCAAATCTGTTTTCAGATCTACTGAAAACTTAGCAAAGAAGTTACTAGTGTCAGGGTAGACCTTATTGGAATATGAACTGGTAAATTCATCTGCCCTGGACTTTAAGTGCTCCTCAGAGTACCACTTTTAGGTCTAAGTGTGAAAGCTTAGCTTTTGAAGGTGAAATATTTGGAGCAGGATGTAGAGGAGGCCTCCAGGTGAAGGATGTGAGTAACAACTGGCTGGTCTGGTTCAGGAAAAGCAAGTACTCTGTTGCTATAACTGTTTATAAAACTATTGGATTGCTGGGGATTTCAATCAGTGAAGAGATTTCTTGGTAAAACATGAAGTAGGAAGATGTGGGAAATCACTGCAAGTGAAATACATTTGCATTGCAACTACAAGTTTCTCTAACACTGAGACAGTTCCCAAGTTCCTTGTCATTCAGGCTTCACTATTGGAGTGTGTTGCAATTTGGGCATCTGCTTGGAATAGAAACTGACAACAGTGTTTGCTGATAGCTATGAAGTGCTTCACAAAATAGCCCCAAACTTATAGTAAGAAACCAAGCGGCTGTGATAGTAGCCAGCCAGTAATGAATCTACCAAACAAATGGATTGATTTGAGTGTTCTGAGTCAGTTCAGATGGGAAAGATGAGCATCCAAAGTGTTTCAAAGAACACGAAACTGCCTAGGTTCAACAAAAGATAAACCACTGTGGAAATTGAAATCTAAGATAAATCCAGTGTCAGATCTCAGGAACTCTCCTGGTGTGTGTTCCTACAACAAGCTGCAGTGGTTGATCTAATTAGTTGTGGCAGAATACCTCTCTAATGCAGCTATACCACCTCTAGTATTTTAGCCAGCTTGTGCAGCTCCGCAGGCAGCATTATATCCTGCTGACATACCTTGGAATTCAGCTTACTGCCTATGCAAAACAAGAGCATTACAGCTCAGAGCCAGGCGGCTGGGTAAAAATACAAGCAGAATAATAAGTCTATTTTCATTAAAACCATTTCCTATGTTGATGTGTCTCAGTGATTTCTGCTGACCCACTTTCCTGTTTCCAACCATGCTGTACCTCCACATTGCTTCGTAGCAGGACAACTGGGCCCTTGATTGTTACTGAGTGAACTGGAACGGACTGGTTAATCCCAGCCTCCAACAGTATCAAAGCAAGTGTGGCAACTCTTCCACTGATCATTTTATATTGATGTGTCTCATTTTCTTTTAGTCTAGAATGATCATGGAGAGTTATTTGGAGATTATGTAGTCAATGTTTGCATCTGTGCATAGAAAATCTCCCTCACCCCCAAGTCAGGAAGGTTTGAACACAACTGTTCTAAATAAGCCCTTGTGAGGAGAAGCAGAACATCTCCTGGGATCACCATTAATTACCTCGATAACAAACTTCTTTGACAGAACCTGTAAAATCCACCTTTCCTTGGGCTACCAAAGTAAATAGGAGAAAATACTCCTGATTGTCTCTTCCTTCACCGGACCTTGCCAACAAATGCTGCCTGTTGGGAAAGATTAGTAGAAACTCGATATCCATCCCGGTTTGTTGGAAAAATCTGAATAATTAATTTCTTCTGGCACAGGTTATGTCAGTTCTTTCTTCTCTGCCTTTGTTATTAATTCTTCCTCTGTTCTTTCTACTCTTTAGCCAAGAGTTTCTGTTCTACCTCCAGCTAGAGACCAGCATTGTTGGTGCTTACTGTGTGATCTCATTCACATACAACAGTGACAGTGTTACAGTAAAAAGATTAGTGCATTATCTCTGCAAAGCTTAGTGTTCTGCCTCCCAGCCCTCACCTCTGAATCTTTTTATCCTCCTTTGAGAGCAAAACTGGAAGGAGTCAGTCATGCATAGAAATAGGAATTATAGGGAATAAGGTTTATTAAAAAAGTCCAAGTAGGAAAAAAGATCCAGAGAATTCTGTTCAAAATTAAAGGTTATGCCAAAAATTAACAGTCTGAAATTAACCTCTCTTAATGTAATTACTTCTGAGCTTAGACCAAAAGGCATAGAGACCTATGCTCACACTGAAAATGAGGGTGAGAAATCTTGTATCAGTGGCTGGAATGGGAAAAGAGTGGGCCTCCTGTTTTGTAATAATCACATTTGTTGCCTAAGTGTTCCATTTGGCATGGCTTGTTAGAAAATTAAATGAAGACACGTTATTAAGAAATTTCATTTGATCCCTTTAGATACCAATTGAGTTAGCAGTTGTTCTACTGAAGGAAGACATGTTACTTTTTCATTACTGATGATTAATTACGGAATGACCTTACTGCATGAAGAGGATAAGGGATATGAGTGGCAGTTTTCAAGTAGGAAATAACTGCTGACCCACTGTGTGCTTTAGTGATACTAGACAATATGCAGAATTTAACATAAAGTGCTTTCAAATATAAAAACATCTTCCTTCTATAAAATCCTTTTAAAGAAAATATCCAAAAAGCATTCTAGCGTTTGAATGGAAATTGGGGTGAAACGTTAGCACTTGAATCAAAAGAGCGTTGTTCAAAATTCCTGCCGAGGGCTGACCACTTACCTACAAATGTTTGGTGATTTTTATCATTTTTGTGCAGAGTGCTCAGGACCTATAACCCAGTTAAAGTTATTGGAGCTTCACAAACAAGGAATCCTTAAACTTTATAACCTCCTCAGAAGTCAAATTTAATAGGCAGTTTGAGCAAATTCAGCTGTATAAAATGAGAGGATCTCTTTTATAAACAGTCCAGACATGCTGGTTTTGCTCTACGACAGACAATAGGATATAGTCTTTTAGGTAGATATTGATTACAGAGAAAATAATTCTGATTTATTGAAAGTTAATCAAAGGCAGTTCTAGTGGTGAAAAAATGTTCTAAGGCTCTGTTTGTCTGAGCCCAAAAGATGACACACATTTTACAGATGTTGAGAAAACTCTGAAAGATTTTTCCCTGCTTAAACAGGATTAGATTGGTGTACTTGAAGATGCATTTTATGTGTTAAGAGATATGACTAGAGAGTGAAGGCCTTTAAGGAAAAAAATATTTAAGGAAAAACAGTATGAAATTTGACCTTCTAGTTTTCTGGAAAATCTATCACTTACAAACCTGAATTTCAAGTATTTGATGGAAGACAGCTTAGTCTGATGGTCTTCCCACATCAGTGAAGAACGTTAAAAGTAGACATAGTATACTAAAATTGAGGTTGTAATAAAACAAGAGACTAATGTTATTGATTAATTGCTGTCTGAACATAACATCAATACAGAAATCTCTAAAACTAATCTCTAATGTGGCCCTGTCTTGGGCTAGCTCTATCAGTAGCTTTCAATATAGCTATCATTTTGGATGCAGACAGTATTAGGGAGCTCTTAGAAGACAGAGCGCTCTGAAGAAGTTTTTATTATATTGTTGGTTTTATGACTTCAGTGAGAGCATTTCCTGCTTTTAGCATAGGATAGGATAAGAGCTGGACAGAATTTTTTTTTTAGGGAAGAGCGCATGTTGGAAAACGTGAAGTTGCTAAAACAGAAACAATCTCATTAATGTGTTTTCTTTCTCCACTTGTTTTCTCCTGTGCTGAAAACTCCTGTGAAGTAGTGGATGAGTTTATTATTTGTGTCTCTGTTCATTTGCATAAATCCAGACTGATGATAGATAGTTCCCTCATCCCTTTTCTGAGGAAAGTTAAAGAGGTAAATGAATATCACTCTTCTTTAATTTTATGTAGTTCATATTCTCTTTCTTTGTGTATTTAGATATGTATACTAATACTAGAGAATAATAAAGGCCGTATTTGGTGACAAAACATCTATGGAAAAGTGAACGCTGTTACTTGGTTTATTGCAATACATTTTTATGATGCCATTATTCTGTTGTGTGCGATTCAGACAGGGACTTTGCTGGAAAGCATCTTTCCCTTCATATTTTCTCACCCTTCCTTCCAGAGTGTGTTAGCAGCATTTCTATTAACTATTCCAATGATGCAATGGGAGATGGTGCCTACAGGGAGCACCTATCCCACTGGAAGGTCCTCTACGCTAAAGACTGCAGCTCTTAGCACAAGTTGCTAAAGTTCATTTGTGCTCTCCTAGTATTTGTTGTGAATACACCTCGTAGTGTAGGTTGCTCAAGTCTGTGCTCTTAATATTTGTCGAAGGTGCATGGCTGTGAACACATTCTGGATTTATATCCTGGGTATTGTGGATGATGCTAGTTACATTACTGCATTCCAGCTAATAGAAAAGTTTCAAAGCATGAGAAAAACATTTGTTATCATGTAAATTTTATTATATTTTCATTCAATTTATTGATCCACTGGCATAAGCATTGTAAGGAACCAATGAGCTCCAGAAACCTCCACACAATTTGCAAGGTATAGTTCCTGGTTTTTTAAAACAAAATGCTCTTAAAAAAGGACAAACATAGGCTGTAACTCTTAATATATTGACTTAGGAGATGCCTGGTATGTGGTACGATAACTCCCTATATTCACACCACCTTGTCAGTGTTACATGAGGCTACGCGTGGTGAAATCACTTAATCGTTTGTTTCCTATCTTAGAAAGGCTAAGAGCAGAAGGCGTTATTACAGCAGATAAAGTGTTGCTATGTTCTGCAGATGCCTTGCTAGTACAAGATACATAGTCTATGGGGACATCCTCCCATATGGTCTGTGGTAAGCTAAACTCTTGGCTGAAGCCCACTAGATTTTGCATTTTTCTGTAAGTGTATGTAAATGCTAATTTGTAAAACCTGAGTAATCATTTATTTAAAATTTCTCTTCTGGATGGCTTGAATGAGTGTTGATTTTGGTGAGCTTTCTCACTACAATATTCAGTTATTTGTCTTTTGTATATCTACTGAAATTTAAAATGTGTATAAATCCTATTAGGAGAAAATAGCATTGTCTTTTTACAAATGGTATGTTTTCATTCTACACTCTGTGTATTGAGCTTTTATGTTCACAGTGTTACTGCACATTTCCTTTCTGTCTGTATCTTGAAATGCTTGTACTAGCTCAATATAAGTGACTGCAGCTGCAGAATTTTATTTAATCCTGTTGGATAGCACTTCTCTGGCTGAGTTTTCCAGAATTGTCTATCCATATTTATTTTAGATTGTTCAGAATATGATTACTAGTCAGGTTTTTTATAAGTAGGGAGACAAAAATAGGCTACTTTGCCATATTCTTGGGTTTGTTATATTTGCCTTTTTTTTTTTCTTTTCTTTTTTTTTAACCAACTTGAATACTTTGCCAGTAAGATACTGCAAGGAGTTATCTGCTATTCAGTTGTCTGGTCCTAATGCTTTATGAAGTGTTAAATAACTTGATACCTGCTTCCTGTGGCTGTGGTTGAAGAGGGAATCAATATCTACCTAATGAAACGTGCCATTAGAAACCAGTTTTTGATGTTCTGCTTGATCTTATTATTTTCAATGGAAACATGCTGAAATTTTAAAGAAGGAAAAAAGTGTTGCAAGCAATTCTCAAATTTCGTTACAATTTTCATTGACTAGTTTTGTTCTTATCTGTTGCTTGAATTTAAGTTTACTATCACATAGTTCTATGGGACTGATGAGTTTGAAAAGTGTCTTGAATAATATTTCTTGTGACTGGAGCAAATTTTTGCATCTAAGAAGAAAAGATACTTTTGGGGGAAAATCCTCATGGCACTACCTTCCTTAGTGGACTGAACTGCATCAATTTAAGTCAACTAACATAGTTTCTTGTAAGGAGATGAAGGCAGAGTTAAAAGTTAAAAAAAAAAGGTGATTTTGCTTTCTCACCCAGAGATATTAAAACCTTTTTTTTTTTAATAGATGTAGCTGTTTTTTTTTTACTGTTATACCTAGAAATTAATATTTTAGAACTTGTTCACTGTAGTAAAAAAGCTCACTATTGCTTCCTGTTTTCTTTTATTTTCTTTTCCTTGTTCAGATTTTCTGTTCTCCACTTTCTGCCTTTATCTGTTTACCTTACTCCCTTTTCCAAAGAACTTTACCAAAAATTCTACTGTACTGTGTCCCAAAACCTTCTGCCTTCTCTTTCCCTTCCTTAACTTTACCTCTCAATTTTTATTACTCCTTCCATTGTATTTCCATTTCTTGTTGTCCCTGTCCCTGGACACTGTCCCTCTAGCTACCTTACCTACCTTATTCTGTTCTCCATTTGCAAAACCATGTCTTGGCTGATGAAGTTTTGGTAACATCTCAAATGAGAGTATGGGGTGAAGCATCTGCAGAGCCTGCCCTGCTTCACTGCAGGTACAGCAGGTAAAGCAGCTATCAAAGCAGAGCAGAGAAATGGTTAAGAAAAGTAAGCCCTCCACAGGTACGTTGGGCAAAAGCCATTTCAATAATAAATTAGAATATGAATATATGCTAAAAATATTTAGAACAGGCAGACTTCTGCTAGGAGATTAGTTTAATCTCTGGGGGAGGGATGGAGAGAAAGCCATTGCGTTAAGATCACCCGTATAAACTGAAGTGAAACATGCTATTCTGCGCATTTTCGTGGTCTCTAACAGCAGTAGACAACCTCCACTGCTTATCCCAGAACTCATCAGCTAAAGGCAGCTGTACCTGAACCTCTGACCTTAATTTAACTTGACTGGGCTAAACTGTGGCTGATGAGCTACTGAAGAAGTTTAATCCCACAGTACCAGCTAGCTAAAGCTATTGCTATAAGATTTACTATTTGAAAAAGTATGCTTTTCTGTCTGTAAGCGACTGCTGAGTCAAATATATGTAATTCAAAGATGGACCGAAGTTCTATAAATGTGACTAACTGCTTCCTTGCTACAGAGTGAAATACCTGGACCAGCTCCAGTTTTCTGCTGAAACAAATAAATTACATTGCAGATTTTATTGTCGTTTTTAATATGTTAGGCTCTTCAGCCTAAGTCTTTTTTAAAAATAGATATTGCCACTCATGGGCACACACACAAGAACTTTTGTTGGGAAATAACCACTCTGTAAAGACACTTTTTTCCAGTTAGTGCAATAGTAGTAGAACTCAGGGACTGTCCTCAAGGTCAGTCGGTCTTCCTTTTCCAAATGCCTTTGAAGATCTGTATCTGCAAGTAACTAGAACTGTGTATTTGTAAGGAAACTTGGAAATGGCTCTGTGTATCATCACATATTATGTGTACAGTATTATTTGTCTGATTATTTTTTTCTTTACAACCAGAGTAATTTTTATTTACTAGTTATTCCTTACATTTTTTCCTCTTTGTCTTACTAGAAGTCAGACTTCCGGGCATAAGCAGAGCAGTGTTTGTCAGTATTATTAGCAGTGCAGGAAACAAAACCCAGATTTTTATTTAGGTCTTCAAAGGTAATGTGATCAGACTGCTTTGATTGCAGTGTAGTCAGCAGTCAGTCAGATATTCATCTGGCATAGTATATTTATTATGTAATAGTATGTCAGACATCAAATCAGGGTCAGTGGTTGGGTGTTATCTTCTGTTGAGTTACAGCCTTCAGATCTCCCTTATTCAGGCTGAGTTACACTCTTTTCATTGTATTATGATGTAACGATTTTTAAAATCACATTTCTATGAAGTATACAGTATTTTGAGTTGTTCTCTTGTTATGCTGATACAGTCACAAAGCAATCACTATTTATGGAGCTATGCAAGTACCACTCAGATGATGGTAGTATGCAAAGTCATGTGGGAATGTCAGGACATACTGCAAGTTGAAGTTGTTCTTGTTAAACAAATGCAAATGTGCAAATTTTACTTCTGTTCAGGGCACAAGAAGAAAAATCGTTATTTTCCAGAGAGTGAAAATATAAGTAGGTGTAAATGTGTGAAAATATATCTCTCTATTCTCTTGCTGTATGTTACAGTCTCTAGTGAGTTGTTGCAGTCAGGGCACTGGAAAATAAAACCACGTATTGATCATTTTCTTACCTAAAAAGAATAGAAGAATACTGCTAAACAGAAATTATTTTTTTCCTTTGCATTCTTTGCTGATATTTGCAATTCTTTACTTGGTTTCTCAGTGTATAGTTTTCTGAGTATGTGAAGTTTGAAACGCATATGGTTTATACACTTTCTACATTGAAATGTTCGTTCTGTGTAACAATGAGCAGCTGTAGCTTTACACATGCCTATGAATGAGAATAATTTGCGTGGTTAAGAGCCAGTACTTGACTGAAATTAGACAATAAAGAGAAGTAAGCCATTCTTGATGGGTAAAGGATTCAGTTTGAATGACCTCTAGTCTAGTCTTTGAAAGGGCTCTGCATGTGTGTCCAGATACTAGAACCACACTAACATGAGTAGCTGTCGTTTTCTGGCAAATTTAACTAGACCATGAGCAGTTGCTTGAAACACTATTTGCAGAGGAGGAATGAGACTCTAAAAAGAAATGCTGCCAATTTAAAAGAGTGATATAAGGCCCTCAGATCTGATACAATTTGCAAATTCAGGAGGGTAATGCTTGCTACATAACTGACATATGTACTGCTGTATGAAGAATAATAATAGAATAATAATAGAATAATCTTAGCCTCTGTTTGAATGGCTTTATTGATTTCTCCCCATTAATTTGAAATTAAAAGTCTTTGTACTTTTTGTATGGGATTAATTAAACAGATCTATAGGCAGATATATGTAGTCTCTACAGAATGTTGATCAAATGTTGATATGACAATGAATGAGTTCACATAATCACAAATTGTGATTCTTTCATAAGCTTACTCCTTTAGTTTTGGAGTTGATATAAGATACTTTAAAAAATGTGTGGCACTTTTTTACAGAAACTTTCATACAATTCCATCAGGAAGCTTTAGTAGGAGGAGAGTGCAGATTCAGTGGATTTCCCTTTAAAGATATTATGCATATGTAAGCTATGTAAGCTATGCGTGTGAGAAAGCCACTGTACTGGAAATATAGATATATTTTTCTCTCTTAGAGGGGCTGGTATTTGTGTTAAATAAATAAGATTTCTTCTTAACTCTTAAGAAAGAAATGTAACTTTTGCCCTTTTTAGAGCAACCATAACTGCAGAACAGATTCCCATATACTACACAGCATTCATTTCTTCCTGTTGGGAACACTCTACCCACTCTTCTGTCCTTCTTTCTACCATATTCTTTCCACTCAGCACTGTGTGAAACAGTGAAACATTGCAAATGCTTTCCTGTCATTCTTGTCTTTATTATGCTCTGTCTTTTTTTTTACATTTTGGATAGGCAAATAAAAAGAGAACCTTTCAGAAATGAAATAAAAAGGACAGAGTGATTTGCTTCATGGAACATTGGATTCTGGAAGAGAGTTTTAAGTTCTGTAGAAGTGACTAAAATTAGTTCAAATGTCTCAAAATGCTCTGAAAACATAAATGAGCTTAATTATTCCTTTGTGGCATGGCCTTGTAAAAAATACTGTGACTGTTTTTGCACTGAACTACAATGTACTGTTCCTTCCAGCATTTTATGTACCTGAGTGATTGAGAGTTATGAAAAAGGGAAGATATTTACATGTGCAATAATTCTATCATTAGTGCACATGACTGATATTCTCCATTTTTAAACATTTAAAATAAGAAATGTTTAACTCCTCTGAGGTCATATTGGACATTTGAATGGAGAAAGAGAGCAGTCAACATTCACGGAACTTTTGGGTTGCTTTTTCTGTACTGTGCTGAATTGCAAAATTCAGAAAAGCAGCTTGGACCGAATCATAGAATTATAGAATCATTTGGGTAGGAAGGGACGTTTAAAGGTCATCTAGTCCGATGCTCCATTCTAGCTCAGTTAATCAAGTAAAATGTTCGCTACCTGAGTGGGACTGGAGCCTTGCTTAAGAAAGACTAGTTATATCCACCCTTCAGTGAGATACAGGTGTGAAACTGTTTCTTACTGCCCAGGTACTGCAAGGTCCTCTCACAAGCAAATCTTCCCAGTGACCTGCACCAGCCCTGGAGCACAGCTGCTTCTGCAGCTTGTGTGCTGGTGCTAACCATCAACATTTCCACCAGAAATTCTTGGCTTTATGCCTTTTAAATAGATGCATTGGCTTAGATAACATCAATTACATTCTTAGTACTTAAATATACGGTTGAATTACAGCCTAATGAAACATGATAAACTATATCTATAGTACACAATGCTGAGCATTATTAAGATACAGTTAATGAAGATAATATTTAGAGTATGGGGGGAAGTATTTAACTTTGGATGAATACCAAGGCAAAGTCTTTTTATAGCAGGCTTATAGTTGAGCACCATTCCTGATTATACCTATGTAAGTCTTAATAGGCATGCTATGCTGAGGTGTCTGAAGCTTCTATTCTAATTAAAACTTCTAAAAAGGTCTGGCGGTGGGAAATACAACTATTTCATAACCTAGCCATCTTCTTGATCTATTTTAAAACACTTTGCAGCAGAAGAATGGTTTTAGGAAAGTCAGCCAGGGCTTATTACTTAAATGATTGATTTTTTTTAGTTGTTGACCTTGAACACGAAGGTTCAGTGCTGCACCTTTAATTATACAGCCAAGTACTGCAAAATGCAGATGTTTGATTAGGTAATCAAGAATTTAACCTCTTGACTACCTGAAATATTATGAAAGGTAGAGGTTATTTTTATGCAGTCAAAATGATGAGCTGCCAAAACTAAATTCTTTGTTAACAGAAATGATACCTTTATTCATAAATATTTCAAATCAGATGCTGATTTGTGGTGGAGAGGAGAGTTTTCTATTGTACTTGCATACATTTTAAAAAGATGGAAAAGTAATTAAATCACTAATGTAAACAGACTTTTAAAAAAAAACAACGCAATTGGGTTATAGTCGTTTGTACCCTCATATACCCTGGATTTACTCAGAAGGTGAAGGTGGTTGTATCCTTCTTCTTTAGTTGAGGCACACAGTCTAAGTGTGATGCAGCTGTTTGACTGTCCTGCCTCTCCATGCTTTCTGCCTGTCTCCTGTCTGCCAGCCCCTCGCAGACTGTGGCAGTGTCCGTCCTGGTAGCACTGTCCCAGATGTTGTACTGCCAGTCCTATGGAGTTGTGATCCCAGTCCTGACTCTTTCTGTAGCAAGAGCAGGGGACAAATTGTTATTGAATTTTATGCCCAGAAATATACATCTGGTTTTTTAATGTTGCTTGAGCCACATCATCTTCAACCGAAAAACAACTACTCTTTATCCAGGGTGAGTTTCTAGAAATTGAAAATGGTCAGTCTCTCCAGAACTTCATGAGAAGAGCATCCTCATGTGCTTCCAGTCACCTCCTGTGGCAACTTTGGAGTACAACTATTTGTTCAGCATATCTGCTGTTGCTAGCCTTCACAAAGTGTGTAAAGAGATTTTTTTCAAACAACATGTACATCTGGAGTTTGTATCTGCCCAGAATTTGGAGAATTCGGGATAGATTCCAGATATATTTTAATATGGGCATAGGATTTATAAATATTATCAATCATTTTTAACAAAGGTAATTACTAATGTCCACATTTATTGATGAAGGCAGTAGTCCAGATCCTTGCCATAATTGTTCCTGTGCCACATACAAGTTGGATCAAGATGGTGGGGGAGAATGTGAGAGAAAAAACAGTTTTCTGGATCCCACACTGAGAGCTGAAAAGGGTGAGGGGCAGGGTGACGGGGAGCTTCTTTATAATCTTGTTACTTGTAAACTGATAAAATTCATTGAACAACAGTAAACATTGAGCTATGAGGTGCTATTTTCACAGAAATACTCTCTGGAGTTGAATAAACCCTTAGAAACAACAACACTCACTGCTTCAAGAATTGTATTTTGTGCTACATTCTATGACCTCATTCATTATAAATCATGGCTAAGGCTCCACCACTGTTTGAAGTTCTTGGTGTTTTGAGGTGGTTTTTCCTATGTGTTTGTGCATGGCTGTCACAGCGTATTTCAGTCTTATTTTGAATATGATTTCTGCTAGGGCTGTTAAGAGTTAATTTTTCTACAAAAAGCACCTATTGCCCAATGTGGGAAGATGTGAGCGAGAAAAGCAGCACTCTGGGCATTGATTCCCTTTGGGAATAGTGTAGATGTTCTCTAGGCAGGGCCATTTACTCTGAACAGCTCCTTGGCCAGAAATCAGGTACCAAATGACAGGAGCATTACAGCACAAAGAACTTCCACTGAAACACAAGAAATAGGAACATTTTAAAAGCAGCATACTAACTGAACAAAGAAGACTACTTTTACCCAAAAGTGGAATTTGAAGGGGAGGAATGAACATAGCCTTTGGATGAGCGTAAAGTTTGTTAGAAGTTTCACAAGTAAAATTATGTTCCCTGAGGAACTTACTTTGCCCCCTTTCCTCACTTTTTTAAAAATTTATTTATTTTTTTAATTTTCAATTTTTCATTCATTTTCTTTTTCAGGAGAACAGCACTTCTGTATATTTATAATATTCCTTTACTGAACCCAAGTTCTTTCTGTTACCAACTTGGTCATTAAGAGATTAATGATAAGCCACCATCTCTGTTATGGCTGCGTGTTTTCTAGGATAAACCTATTCAATTAACTGTGGCATTTAAAAGGCTTGAAGGGCTAGTTTCAGAATTGAGGCAGCTGAATCTGAGGATCGTGCTCACCTGGAATGGTGTCAGATTTGAATTTGCACTTGAGAGAGCCAGACTAACTCTGATTATCACACACAGCTTAAACAGAGAGAACTTTAACGTGTACAGTGTGTAATTCTGTCACAACAGACTAGCTTTCACTAAGAACAGCAGAGCTAAACCAAGCTGTGATACAGACCATGGTTTTGACATTTTTATCAAGCATGAACCCGTTGAAGATGTGTGCTTATCAGATAAGCACTGGAAGAGAAAAAGTGTATTGTGGTTTTTCAGTAAATTAAGGAGGGAATAGATTATGGGCTTTTCATTTTACTGTTTGTGTAGGTGAGGAAATAGAAGACAACAGACTGAATTAGTGGCCCTAAATGTAAAGTGAAAGCGATAATATATTAGATGATACTTAGCCAATCCGCTGAATTCACAGGAAAGCTAAACTTTTTGGTTGCACTTAAAAAAAAACAATTTATTAATATTTGGATACTGATTTGACAATAGATGATCACAATAATGTCTGAGTAGAGATGAAAAAACAATTTAGAATTTTCACAATGGAAAACGGGATGCATGGATAAAGGGATCTGTTTCTTCTCAGAAGAATATGTAGTGCTGGCAATGTTTTACATATAGTGCTGGCAATGTTTTGCATATAGTTTGCATATAGCATGTGCTTCAATTAAGTGTGAATCAAGTCGAGTTTGGCAGTGGAGTTTAGATCTCTCAGAACAAGCAAATGAGAAAAAATATATTTGTCATATTTTGTCTCTGGTGTAATTATGTTCGCTGCCGATTTGCAATAGTAAATCTGTAATGGAAAGGAATGCTGTACTAATGGGAAAAGCGGGGTGTGAACTTCAGTGAGGTATGTCATTTTCATTTCTTTTTGTGCCCTACTTTTGCCTTTCTCCTGTCACATAAGAAGATACTTTTTCAGTGCCTGCAATTAGATGCCTACTCCTGTCAAGCATTCCTATCCAGTTTTGTGTAAGGACACTAACTGCTACCTGAGTGAACTACTGCTTCTCATCCTGCCCTACATCGGTAATACCTGAATCAAACTGGAGTGGTCGGTCTTTTTTGGAGAAGAGGTGTTGGCTGTGTTCAGTGGTTATTTCTTGGGTCTGGCATCTGAACCAAGTAGGAGCAGTATCTCTAACATCATTGCTCATGCAAATGAGTTTGTTTTAATTTGGAAAAAGATGAATAAGCTGCAGAGTTACTTTATCCTTTCACAGAAGTAGAGAGATTCTCCAGATGCATCTTTGTGCATTAGATCTACTTGAAAAGAGTGCTAATAAATCAATTCTCACTTTTAGTGCAGGTGTTTTATACTACAAAAGAGGAGAGAAAAACAGCGTTAACACTAAGAAACTGTGATTGTAGAAATACAAATTGGTGTGGGAATTGTGTGCCTGTAGTGCACATGAAACTGCTTTCAACACTGTACTTGGAAACTAATGTTATTTCTGACTCGGTCTCCCAAGAAAAGATCAATGTTGTGCAGGTTAATATGGGTGTTATTTTTTCTTCCATAACGTGAAATGACAGTTTCTAATCTTGCAAGTACTTAAGGCAATGAGTGGAGTATACTGGTACTTTTAAATAAGGTGAGAATAGATTTTATTAGGTTTATTTTAGACGTCATTTTTTGTAGGTCATACATATCAATGTTTTATGCTAACCACAGGCAAAAGAGATTTGCCCACAGTTGTAATTAAACAAAGTTAGAATTCAGAAAATAATGGTGATGCTGTAGATTTAATTCATGAGATTCAGAAGATCTGAATTTTTTACTTGGCCTGAAAAATGGAAGACAATGCTGCATATGTAAAATGATTGTAAATAAAATTTCTGTGGTTTTTTTTCATTATAAAGCAATCGGAGACATCTGTTATACAATCTCTTATGAGTCCATTATAATAATTAACTTTAAGCTTTTTGGAATACTAATTGCCAACTGATGAATGTACGCATAGTTTACAGAAATGACAGCTTTCTGGCAAATGTGTAATTGCTCTTAGACTATTAAACAAAAAAATGTTTATGGTAGATTCTCAGGTCTCAGTCTTCTTTAAAAACATAGAAAGAATTAAGGGATCCTTTCTCATTAGAGCACTCTGGACTTCCACAGTTTGAACAGGAAATGAGACTTGCCGATTCACCAATTCCAGAAGAATTGTAGATTATATTTCATTCTGTATTCAGAGACAGAGATGTATGAACATTTTCATGAACCACTGCCCTGTGTTCACTTCTGCTGGTCACTTGTTCAAGTCTTTCTATGTGGCTTCTGAGTTGCCGTGGAAATGACCCAGAGGGAGCTAGATATGACCTGGAAGACTGACAATTGGCTTGGCAATTATCATAGCAGCCAAGTAAGCATTGAAGTGGCCTTGTTTGCACCTTGGATATAAAAAAATAGAGGGAATTTAGCATCTTCTTAATGATTATTGCATATCCAGAATTGAATCTAACTTTTATTCAGAATTAACTGTGTATGCCCTGTAGAATTCATCGCAGACAAAAAGATGGTTAGCAGGTCTGTACATTTTGAGTGAAATGTAGATTGGAAGGGCACAGTATGTTTTAAAAGGCTACAATATCACAGCAGTCTTGAAGACAAAGTGCCCCTTAACTTCAGTGAAAGCAGCATGAAACCCCCGCAGAGTAGCAAGGTTTGGATGATCGAATATTTTTCAGTCTGAGAGTGAATTAGCGTGGTTATAACAACAAATGATGCAAGCTGATATCTTAATATGCCAGGGGCGAAAAAGAGTCAGTTTCAATGTCAGTATATAGATTAGGATCTAGATATAGGTCTTTTTTAATGTCGTTCTGATAAGTTGTGGCTGAATCTATAATTAAACTGGCTTTATTGGAGGAGCCCGTGTTTTCCATTTAGGCTGTGAGAATTGATTGTCTCTTCAGCTGATCCAAAGCTTATTTCTTTGGTCTAAAACCAGGACGTATACAGATTTATACAATTGGATCTAAGACTAATGCAAAAGAAAAAAAAAAAAGTGTCACTAGCTACTTACTGAGTAAGAATTTAAAAACGATTTCACAGCAGCAAGAACTGTAAACAGAGCTGTATGTTGTTCAAATTCACCCTTACAGCAACTATTCTTTTTTTTTCTTTCTTAAAGTGGCTGTGGGCTCTTTTAGGTGCCGTCCAAAGCCATTAATGTGTGAAATTACTGTAATTAGCTTCTAGATGTTTGCTAAGAGATATTGATAGATTGCTTGATGATGATTCCTGTTTGTTTGCATCTAAGCTTTAGTGTTTAACCTTATACATAATTATTTGTTATTTTAGGCTATCTTTTCCAAACCTAAATAAAACAGGGGGTAAAAAAATTCCACACACACTCCCTGCCCCGCCTTCTTCATTCTTCTGTAACATTTTCTGTTGAAATGTGAAGTCTAGCGTAGGGGCAGATGTTTTCTCCTTAATGGTCTGAAGGCATCTTTCTGCTCATTTATTTGACAGTATGAGAAATGGTATTTAGAATTACTAAATATGATGTCTTTGCCTTGTCAGAAATAGAAAGCTGCTAATTAGTCTGAGAATTAAACAAACACAAAGCTTAAGGATTCTTGGAGAAGCAAAGAAATAACTGAAAGCTGAGGTCTTCATGAAACTCATGCCTCAAGCCCACTCAATCCAAGAAAAAGTTCAGTGAGCCAACTTCTGCCATGCACCTACTGTGTCTGTGTAAATTTTTTGGGTTTTGGTCCTGCAAACTACTGCAGGTTTTTAACTTTTTATCAAAAGTTAAATATATGTAACTGTTCCTAAAACATGGACATAGAATCTTCAGTTAATTCCATGATGTGTTAAATATGACATCACTGTTATTTTATCATGTTAATATGTGATAAAATAAAACTAAGAACTGCCAGTTTCAACTGTGCTTTTCAAAAAGGAGCTAATTGAGAAGAAGCCTTTCAGAATTCGTGATAACTTGCTGTGTATCGCGTCTCCTAGTACAAAAGCAAGGAATAAATTACAGGTTGCCAGGAAACTTTGTAAGCTTTCCTTCCTGTGCACTCTCCATTCTACAGCCTACAGATTCTTGCGTGTATCCTGGAACTCACTCCAAAGAGTTCAGGATTTTAAAACCTTTAAGTTGTCATAGAATCATAGAATAATTTGGGTTGGAAAGGACCTTAAAGATCATCAACTCCAATCCTCCTGCCATAGGCAAGGATACCTTCTACTAGACCAGGTTGCTCAAAGCGCCATCCAACCTGGCCTTGAATACTTCCAAAGAGGGGACGTGCATGACTTCTCTGAGCAACCTGTTCCAGTGTCCAGAGGAGAACCACAAAGATGATCAAGGGGCTGGAGCACCTCCTCTATGAGGACAGGCTGAGAGAGTTGAGGTTGTTCAGCCTGGAGAAGAGAAGGCTTCAGGAAGACCTTATAGCAACCTTTCTAGTACTTAAAGGAGACATACAGGAAAGATAGGGAGGGACTCTTTATTAGGAAGTGTAGTGATAGGACAACGGGTAACACTTTTAAACTGAAAGAGGGTAGGATAAGATTAGCTATTAGGAAGAAATTACTGTGAGGATGGTGAGACAGAAGTGTGTATGTGAGAAATAAAATATATTGTTGAGAGTGGTTGGTCTGGAAAGTTTGGATCCCCTACTCTAGATAGAAAAATTGTGACATGGTCTGTATTCATTTCTAAAACAATCCTTTTTTCTTAAATTCCTGTAATGGATAATTCATTCTGCTTTGTTCTATAGGACTCTAAATTTCAGCAAACTTTTTTTGAGAATTCCGCTTTGGTCAGAAGTTCTCAGTTGAGTTCAAACCTTTTGCCTGTTACTGTAGCTGTGATTCTTGGAACCCATTTCTGAGTAGCAGAGTGTGTGAGATTAGTAAAAGTTTATACAGCACAATGACATGTAATTTACTGATAAATCTGTGGTTGGATAGAAAATCTGGTAGCAAGGATCCGATTCCAGTAAATTAGATTAAATTCTAAAGAATTTTAAATGTCTGAGTGCTTACAACTCATCATAGTAAGAATTCCTTTTCAGATCTCTCTAGCCTGTTGACCTCTTTTTGTTTCAGTGGTTTTCTGTCTCTGAGGTGTGTTCCTCAGTTAAATGTCTCTTACAGTTTTTGATAAACTCCATATAAACTCGAATATATTCAACCGTTGTTTCAATGATCTCCTTTTAAGTTTCTTTAGCATCTTAGGTAATTTTGTGAACAAGATTTTCTTCAGTGTGTTGGGTGAACTTTAGGAACATGTCATTGAATTTCTGTAACATTTTCTGCTAATAAGAGAAAAAGCTTTGTTCCTTTCTACTGCAAACTGTAAAAACATCTTACTCTGTTGGCTCAGACGGTGTAGGCTACTGCAGAAACAGATCAGAGCTAACTTATTATTTTAACATCAAGGATGAATAAATTTCTTTGTAACAAAGTCTAAGATGGATTCAACCTAACTTCTGACCCCTCTTTTTTTGTTTTTCGCCTAATCTTGAAATTCTTGAATTCTTGAATTTCCCTTTTCCTGTCACTTTATCATAGTCTGCATTACCCTTTTCAAAACTTCTTTTCATTATTTTCACCACTACAACTTTATTTCAGCTTTGAAATTTTTAGTAAATGGATACAGTGAAGTGATGATGTTACTGTGTCCTGAGGAAATCTGGATCTTGTTGAAGCTAGTGGGTCTTTTGTTGATTTTAATGTTCTCCTTACTTTTAGAGAGTTATAAAGTTTGCACATGGCCTTTTGGCTTTGCCAGGTGTATTTGCAAGTCCCAGTGTTACTGTGCTATTTGTCTTGCAGTGAAGGGGTGTTGTCTCTCAGTATTTAGATCTTTGCAGCCTCTATTATCTTCTTAAATTTCTGTTTATTCTCTCTACCAGAGCACACCACACATTGTAAACTGTCATTATCTGATTCACCATTAAATTATCGAAATGAACTAAACTAGAAAAAAGTGATTCTCCTTTACACTCTATTCAGCACAGTGTGAGGAAAACAGTTTACACAATGACCAAAATAGAAGCAGATTAAGGCACCTTTGGAAATCATGGAATACATTAAATACATTTTTCTGTATCTGATAGGCTTTTTTTATAATGCTAACTATCTTGGGGTGGGAAAGACTTTACATCTACAGTGGTAGTAATGATAAGGTTTACATAACCTTAAACACCTCAGAAGCCATCTCCTACATCTTATTCAAGACACTACAAGAATAAACTCAAATGAGCTGAAGATATGGTCATTTAAAAGGAGCCTTTAAAAAGACGTTAGAGAAAGTCGCCTTCTCACTATATTTAGGTCCAGCTAAAAGAAACAGAAAACCCTGGGAGAACTTTCAATAACAGCCTATTACTACATCAAGGACAGGACGAGAAACTAAGCTGACTGCCCTCTAGGGAGGTTTTAAATATTTTTGAGGACATGTAAACCACAATGATTGACATTTTCATAAATGTTTATACTGTAGAGAGGTTGTTAAATTGCCAAGCACTTGCTAGTGACAATGTAAAAGAAACTCTCTTAAACATTAAGCTATACTGAAGAAGGCTGAAGAAGTTTTAACTTCTCAGAATTGCATAAAAAAATTACATACTGACAAAATCTCATGTGAATGCAACAACAGCTGAATTCAGTGTAAATTAAACAATAGAAATGCAATTAATGTCACTGGACTAGTTGATAGTTACGAAGTCAGTGTTTCAGTTTGTTTTGTAGCAGTGTATGTGAAACATGAGGAAATAGAAAATATTCTATCTTACTGGAATTTAGTGTTTATTGGTATTATTTTTTCATTTAATTTGATTTTAGGGCAATAGAGTAGTAGATTTCTGACTCAAATGTTCAGTCTTTAAATTAGTATTAATCTGAGATAATAGATCAGCTTCATATGAGCAGTGGTTTTATAACTTAAATGGATCCTTTGAAATTTTTATTGCATTTTTCTAATACATATGTAATGCAATATATGTAGAGACTTTGTAAGTTTCATTATATCCATTTCAAGACTACAAATTATGTTTTTATTTCCCAGTATATATCACTGTATAAATGTTTATGTGTGTGGATGTATGTTTTCCTCACTATATATGCATATAAAATCACAGATATGATTATTGTATTTTCTATATAGAAGTTTTTTCCAGGTTCGTTGATTAGATATGTTTATCATGAGAAAGAGGATTGAAGTATATATTGCAAAATGCTCACCTCCTTTTGAAGACAAGGTTGTAATGGTAGAAATCAAATTGCTATAGTGGCCCTTTGGATATTTTTTGCTATAAGGACACATGAATATATGTATGCATCCCTGTTCTCTCCAAAGCCTACTCATTGAGGAAGTAATCTTCCTTCAGTAGTCTGCTAATATAAAAAGGATACCTGAATATAAAAAAGATGCCTGGAGGACAAACCAGAAGTTGAACACACATCTAGAACTATTACTTGGTGTGGATCACAGAGATGCCATGAATCTATTAGAAGAGTATGACTTGTTTAGAAAAGACAAGCCAAGGACAACTGGTAGAGTTACGATTCATCTGAAATATGTATTTATAGCTCTCTGATGTTCAAACAAGAAAGTGAGAAGTAGACTTCTTGAAGGCACCTTCACCAGCCAGGATAGATTTGCAAAGGCAAAAGAAAAGAGACGTTGTCATTCTTGTAGACACCTTGGTCAGAAGATTAGAGTCACTAGAAATACTTGAAGGGTTTGGTGTGGTTCAATTGGAGAGCATCAGTTACGCAACTCCAAAAAGTATATAAGGATAGAAAAGGTCTGACATACGAACAACTTTCTTATTTTACAAGATAAAGTTATTGTTACAAATAGCATTTCTTAGATTTGGCTGTGAGTAAGAGAGTTCTGAAACTGGATGAGAAACTGCACTCGGAAGCCAGGTTGGCTGTAAGTGACTGTAAAACGTCAACATTTGTGATTTTAGGAAGAAGCAACCGTAGTAGCAGAACATGAACAACTAACTTCAAAAAAAACATACTTCAACAAACTTGAGGACCTAGTAGAAATGATCTTCTGGGAATGTAATCTAAAGGATAAATGAGGGGAGGAGATCTAGCAGTTACCAAAAGAGAATATGGTGAAAGCAGAGTCGCAAACTATCATAATGGGGAAGAAAGTATACTCAGAAATATGGATGCATCAGGTTACACAAATAAGGGACATGAAAGCTTTGAGGGAAAAGTTCTGAAGGTGTTAAAATGATACCCTAGAAAGACAGAATGATAAAGGATAGTGCTGGTCCAGTGCTTAGCAGGAATGAGTAACAAGAAACAGAGAAAAAAAAAAATCCCCTTCAATTCTTTAGGCATGGATTTAACAAAAAAACATTACCAAGTAGGTACAAACAGAATTGGGAAGGAACAATTTAAAGAATGTTAATGTAACATGATGTATTCATGTTGACAGATTCCAATTAAATTTGCCCTTAAGTACTTAGAAAACCTAGTCAGCACAATCCCCGAACCATTAGCAAGGATAGTACCTATCTTTAAAAAAGGAAAAATAGACTATTGTAGTATTATAGTGTAATCAATGTAATTTCAACATCTTAAAAGATGCTGGAACAAATTCTTACACTTTCAATGTGTAGGTAGAGAGAAGATAATAAAGTAATAAAACCACCTAGTATGGTTTTGTCAGAAACAATCAAATCAATATACTCTAATTACATTCTTTGATGGGATTTCTGGGTTAATCGGATGTGGGAACAGAGAGGATTAATTCTGACTTCAGGCAGTGTTTCTGACACTATCCTATAAAGGGGTTCATAAATAAATTAGGACAATATGAAATTAAGACAAGGTGCATAACTAGTTAGAAATAATACTTAAAGCTAAATTATCAATGTCTGGCTGTCAAGAAGGGTGGACTATGCTGGGCTTGATTTTGTTCAACTTTTTCATAAATGACTTGGTAACAGACTAACAAGCATAACTGATAGGATTTATGGATGAAATATGAGAGTTTGGAAGAATTTTCAACACTAAGAAAGACCATTATCTTGGAAAATTTGAGATGTTTCTTATCACTGTGCTGAAATTTGGTAATAAGTAAGTATAAAAAGCTTAGGGGGAAAAGTGAGATGCACAAATACAAAATGAGGATAAATAATAGGTATTTATTCTGATGTATCTGAATGCCATAGTCGACCACAGACTTTGTCAGCTGAAAAAAGTATATTTTTGAAAAGTAAACATCAGATGTCGTTTTTATTGTATTAACCAGAATGCTGTATGTAGTGTATGTAAGTCAATAATTTTACTCCGTACCTGAAGAGTTGACTGTGAAGCAATGTGTTCATTCTTTGCTTCCACACTTTAGAAAACTGCTTAAAATTATAGCATGTTCAGAGGAGAGTAGTAAAATTACAAGAGCTATGGAAAATTCCCTTTTGAGCAGAGAAGACATTTAACTGATTTCATCTATATGGTGAAATGCGTGATAACAGACTTTCAGTGTATGAACGACTGTTATAGATAAAAGATATCCATGTGGATAAAGAGGTAAAGTAATTAGCTCATTTTTTTTTGAAAAAAAAACCCCACCACTAAAACAAACAGAACATCAAAGTCCAGTGCTTTAGATTTGTTGCTGGGAAAAACCTTCACTTTTGTCAATGAAATGTAGGAATGCTGACTAACAGGAAACAATGTGAATTCTCTTTCACTGGAGGTTTTTATGAAAAAAAGTGTGTCCTGAATGATCTAGATGCACTTCACTCTGCTTTTGGGATAGATGAATGACTTCATTACTCCTGTACAGTCGATCAGTCTTCCTTCTTTATGATTCTTTGCAAAATGCTGTGCCAAAACTTCTATTTTGCCCTCATTTCTATTGTTTTTAAATTTCTGTTTAGTTCAACATGGCTTTTTAATTTGATCTTTGTATCTGGGGAACCATACAGGTTAACTTAAATAGGATGCCTTCGTAAATAATCAATTACTCCAGGTTTACGCATACAGAGGCAGGGAGCAGAACTTCTGAATCGTCTCAGAGTGAGTCACTTGCCAAACTGCTGCTATTTATTACTCCACAGATACTCTCTCTACAATTTTGCATGAATACTTTTCTGTCTTGTGAATGCTGCAGATGTGCAACTGGAGCACAGCATTTTCTCAGCTGTGGACTGAGAATATCACCTCTCCAGATTTCAGTCTTGTTTATTTTGGGGCTGTTGGATGGAAATGGCAGCCGCTGTATCAGCGCACATCACATTAGAGCTACCTAGAGTCACAAATTTTGTCCTGTAGGCAATTCCAGTATTTTGACATTTGTTTTCTATCTCCCTGACTAGATTAGATCTGCTCTATCATATTAGTTTCATTTAGCTAAGGCTGCAGCGCCTCATGGAAGATCTAGTTCAGACAGGCTAACAGGTATTTCACCACTATCTTAGAACAAACTGCACTGGATATTCCATTTTCCTGCATGCCTTTTGCACCAGATCAATTATATAAGCTTTGATAGAGTTATTCTGGATTTGTGTCTGTGTATGCAAGAGAACCACAAGCAGATTATTTCAAATTGTGTGATCTAATAAGAAAACCGGGCCTTGTTTCATACTTGTGAGGATTTCTTTTCAAAAATACTTTCTTCTTTCATTTAAAAGCTGAGAGGTTTATATGAAAGTGTAGATGTACAGGTTTTATTTTGATTGGTGATGAAATTAATTTCCATAGATATCCCTATCTTTGTTGCTTAAATAAAGGGGAAAAAAACCTCAAAAAGATCCTTGGCTGGAGTAAGGAAAGACATTGCTCTAGGAGCAGCAGTACTGTAATCTTTTGTTTATTTTGCTTCTGCGCAGCTGATGGGTGATACTTAGGGGTATTCTGGTTTTTAAGCAGGATTCTTCTGTTTTTCACAGTTGAAGTGATTATGTGAAAGAGTTGCTTGTTTTGTGTAAGTTGGGGTTTTGGTTTTGCTGGGGTTTTTTGGTTTTGTTTTTGGGTTGTGTTTTTTTGTTTGTTTGGGGTTTGTTTGGATTTTTTTTATTATTATTACTTTATTATTATGTTGTTTTTTTCTAGCATAGCACTCACATTTTCCCTTTAATAGATTATACTCTCATTGTAAGAGTTTATCCTAAAAAATAAATAGTAGACTACAAAGTCACGTTATTTTTCAATGGAAGTTCACTAAAGCTATAAAGTTCCTTGAAAGCGTTTAAGCATTTGCAGTTTTGTGGATAATGAAAGCAACCTCTAAACTTGTGTCCATTTAAATAACAATATCAACTATATTTCTTCATCCATCTGTGGTGCATTAACCTTGGCTGAATGCCAGGTACCCACCTAGTCTCTCAATCACTCCTCCGTACTTCCCTCAGCATGACAAGAGGGGAGAGAGTAAGATGGGAAGAGCCTGTGGATTCTGATACAGGCAGTTTAATGGCAAAAGCAGAAAAGCAAGCCGTGCACGCGAAGCAAAGCAGAACAAGACTTTATTCTCTTCCCACCAGCAGGCGATGTCTGGCCTTTCCCAGGAAGCAGGGCTCTGGTACATGTAGCAGTTGCTCAGAGGACAGGCATCTTCTCAAACGGATGACCCCCACCCACCTCCTCCTTTCTCTCCCTTTTATACTTGAGCTGACGTCACACAGTGTGGAATATCTCTTTGGTCAGTTTGGGTCAGCTGCCCTGACTGTGTCCACTCCCAAGATCTTGCCTACCCCATCTCACTGGGCGGAGGGGAAAGATTTTGGAAAGCCAGCCTTGGTACTGTGTGAGCGCTGCTCAGCAGCAGCCACAACACCGGCGTCTTATCTACGTCCCAGTACAAAGCCCAGCACCATAAGAGCTGCTGTGGGGAATGTTAACTCCATCTCAGCCAAACCCAATACACTATCGCAATACTTTTGTTTCTGTTCCAAAACATGATAAGTATAGTTTTCATAATTAATTTATCTTCATTGATTAGTTTAACGTTTCACTTCTCTTTGACATCAGATATTTTAAGAATTATTTTTTAAAATTTTTTTTTAATGGCTGGTATCCAGTATGCAAACAGTGAAAATTTCCAAATCAGTCTCATACTTGTTTTACTTTATAGCAAAATTTGCAGCTTTCATAGCTTTATAAGTGTTTTCATGGGTCTTATTTGCAGATTTTCTCCTTTTACCTGGGGAGTGACAATCAAGTATTTACCTTTTTCTTCAGTCCTCAGCAAGAATAAGCTGTTCTGCCTTCATTTCCTTTCCTTTTCCTCAGAAGAACATGGGCAGAAAAACCTAGGAAACTGGCTTCTAGGAGGGAGATATCAGAAGAAGTACCTGTTTAGTGGCAAATCCACGTGAGCTTGCTTCCTTGTCCTAACATAACTACCACTGGAACGTTTCTGTCGGTGGGGAAGTGTGGAAGGGCACTGCCATGGCATTCACAGGCCCTGCAAGCACTGACCTGAAATAGGAGCATCTTACCCAGCAGGTCCTCCCTGCTTTCTCTTCCAGATAGCTCTTGAACCATTTTGATTTGTGTCTGCATCTATCACAGCTAGATTTTGATTTGTCAGTCTGCTTCTAGTAAAAGTCAAGCAGCAGTAGTGCCAGTCCCCCTGCTGCAGAGCTGCATCTACTGTGCTGGCTTTTATCTCTGACTTTAAAACTCCTCAGTGCTTTGTCCTGATTTTAAGCACTAGGTAACTTTTGGCCATACCGGATTATAACAGAATGCAGAAAATTGTATTTTTTTCTAACACTGATAGTTTATTTTTTTGTGCGTGAAGCAGGATGATATTCCAATTTATTTTTTTTTTTTAAAGTAAAAGCTTATTAGAAAAAGCTTCATTATACTGCAACGTCTTGTAAAGCAGACATGTAGTTGATTAAATAATTTACTACTTCACCTTTTTCTTATTTCTAATTGAGTCTCTCCCATCTCAATTGGACAAATAGGGCTCTGAAGTTTTTTATGTCAACTTGCATGTATGGCAACAACAACAAGAAAAGCGAATATATAACTAGGTTTGAAGCTTATTATTGACCATTCTTGTAACAGTAATTAAATGCAATATTAAAGAAGAGCAGTAGAAAGATTGATGATTCTTTCCCGGTGCTTTGCTCTAAGTGTTGCAACTTACAAATGGAGGACCAGCTTCTTCTCTCCATTGCACCAACATAAGTACAGAATAATTCCACCAAAGCCATCAGGGTTAATGAGAGGATGGTCAAGTCTATTGTTTGCCCAAGGTCTATGGGGATGAGGAGAAGATAGGGCCTGTATTCTAGATATGCTGATTTTATAATGAGAAAAAAATAATGAAATTAATATTTTGTAAATATTCCCTTAAAATACCAGAATTTTAAAGCCTTCTTTATTTTGATATTCCTAGTTAAAAAACAGATTGTGCCTATTTTAACAAATAAAAGAGAGTCATGGAAGTGGTTTGGGTTTAGTCATAGCTAGAATGACCTCTTACCTTGTCTGAAAAAACAGACGTTTTAGACAAGGGTGACAAGGGTGAGCAGAAATTGAGAGAAGAGAAATGAAATCAAATTTCTGTTATCAATTATCTGGTCTGTATGTAGATCATGCTGTGGGTTCAGTCAGGACAATTAACTTTGCCCTGGTCTTCTTGCATGTGGCATTGTTCAGAAGTCCAAAAGCCATGTCAAGATGACTGTGCTGCTCTCTGATTTCAAATGACTCTGCAGTTGGGTGTCATTAATGAGACTTCCAAGAAAGAGAGACACAAATGGATGGGATTCTGGGCAGGAGAGAGAAGAGAGAGTTATGAACAGTGTCAAAAGCAATAAAATGGATCAAAGGCACAAAGGTTATAGATATCACAGAATGGTTGAAGGCTGGAAGGCATCTTTGGAGATAATCTAGCTGAACCCCCTTGCTAAAGATGAATCAGATAAAGCATGTTGCCCAGGGCCATGTCCAGCTGCATTTTTAATGTCTCCAAGGATGGAGACTTCAAGGCCTCTGTGGGCAACCTGTTCCAGTGATTGAGAAAGACTTTTCTTATGTATAAAGGGAGTTTCCTCTATGTCACTTTATGTCAATTTGCACCCCTTTCTGTCTTGTCCTGTCCATGGAAACCACTGGGAGCCTGCTTTCATCGTCTTAACCCTACTCATCAGTTATTTATACACATTGATGAGATTGTCCCTAAACCTTGTTTTCTTCAGGCTGAACAACCCCTGCACTCTCAGCATCTTCTCATATGGCATGTAGTCCCTTCACTTAATGAGCTCTGTGGCCCTTTGCTGGACTTACTCCCTTGTGTCTATGCCTCTCTTGTACAGAGGAGTCCAGAACTGTACACAGTAATCCATGACATGATAGGAAATGTATTCAAGGTGTGGAAATAGGAATCCCAAATAAAGAAGCAGCATCAGAAGTAGGGCAGCTGTACCCAAGTGAGGAATAACCTGGACTGGTGATCCTCCATATCCACATGGTCCTAAGCAGAGCTGGCTCAGGTGTTTTTGCACCTTAAGTAGAAGTTTTGTGGGAAGGGGATTTTCTTTTTTCCTTTTTTTTTTAAATTTTTTTTTTAACCCCCCAAAAACCTAAACTACAGAGGAAATAGCAAGGGTAAACAAAAAGGAGTACTCTGGAGTATGGCCTTGTCTTTTTTGCTTCACCCAGAAATGTTTTGCACACAATTATATGAGTATATGTGGAATTTGTGAGAGGAGGAAGAATTAGAATAATGAGGAAATGACACTAAGATATTCTAAAGGTATATTTAGGGTCTCTGACGTGGACTCTGACAAAGTTCAATGCGAGTTGAATCCAAGAGATCTGTGCCTATATTGACATGATGCTGAGTTTTATCTGATGTGTTTTATATCTGAGGAGAACTTTTAAAATTCATGCTTAGCTCTATATGAAACAGATACATCTTGGCTAGCTCACAGGGTGACCAAAATGAACTCACCATCTCTTGTACTGCACTACTTAGACTCTTGTGAGCCATTGCCAGGGAGGCTGTAATCTGCTATGGAAGGTGTTGGCAAGGAAAAGGTGGGGAAGGAGGCTGAGCTAAAGCCTGAGTAAAATGAGTGAGTAAGTACTGCATTCAAACTTTGTGCTTTGAAATCCCAAGGTGAGTGATGAAAGAGGAGAAGAGGTGAAATTTTTCTTGGCGTTTGTAGAGAATGTCAAATGGGGTGTAAATAGGAATAATCCAGAACTGTGCAAAAGTTGAACAAGGCAGAGGCAGACCTTCGAGTATAGGTCTAAGGAGGCAGAGAAAGCAAGTAGATGACAGCAGGGAAGGCCTTAGGAAGAGTATCAATCAGGTTTTCAGAGACAAGTGGAAGCAAACTATACAGTCTCATAAAAGAATATAAAATACATGCTTTTTAAGAAGGAAGACTCTTTAAATAGCTGGTTCATGAAGGAGTCTCTGATTCTTCTAAACTCAAAATGTACTGCAGTTTATTTAATTCACAAAGAAGCTGTGGTGAAGCAAGGTGCAGTTGATATCACCTCTCTATATTCCTACCTCTTCATAATCAACAGGCAAAGATATGTTGTTGTTCAAGATTTTTCCAGCTGCAGTTTCTCCCTTTAAGGTATAAACACCACGCAGCTGCTTTAGAGCATATTTCAGGTTGATCAGATGAATTTAGTTCTACTGCTAGCTGCCTGCATTTGAGAAAGCTTACGCATGTCATTCTGTAATGGTTCCTATTTTCATTTTAGGTCAGTATACATATTATGGCAAACAGCTATAAGTGGCACCACTGGGTGCAGATGTGGAAAACCAAGTAGATGAAATTTTCATCACAATATACCTTCAAATTTTCCCCTTGATAGCAGTGTTTCTCTTCTGCAAGATGCAAACCCTATGTTTCCGTATAAGGCATCATAAGACTCCTGAAAAAAAGATGTTATGCTGCAGCATTATCATTCGCGAGGCTCTTGGTCTTTTGTAGTGGAATTCTAAAGTCTATTGTACAATTAGGGATTGATGAAGTTGTTGAGGATATACTGTGGATGATCTTTGGACATGTTTGGGTAAAGGTTAGATGATAACTAGCAACAGTAGCACAGATTTCCTTTTCTGGTCTGAGACAGATCTGACTCTCAAATATAGTTCTGACTTGCATGTTGCTTTAGGATAAGCAATAGGTAGCTCAGTTTTGTATTTGCTCTTACAGTGGAAACGTTCAAGTTCTTTAAACTCTACAGAGCTATCACAAACTTCCAAATACCAATCCACCAGCTGCTTGTGTTTTTTTGAAATGATAGCTTCTTTTGTTTGCATCCAAAAAAGCCTTAAGAGTTTTTGTTGTGTTCAGGAATTTGGGTTCCCACCCCACACCCTCAAAGAGAAAAAAACTAATGATTGGGAATTGTTTGCAAATAAGAGTTATTTATAAAAGGCAACTGGCAGTAAGTCAAGTACCTTGAATCATGTACGTCTTATGTGTCCTGCATAGTGTAGTGAGGAAAAAAGTATCAAAATGGTTTTCATACATCGTAGATATACTGCAAAATGTTTCCCATAGGCATGTGTTGGAACCTGTTTAGAGCCAACTTCAATTTTTGGCTTAGAAATACCTTTGTTTATGAAGATCTTATATAAATTTAGATACATACTATTTTACTATTCCTGGGTTTTGTGTCTTTCATCGCACACATATCTGACCTCTCTCTCTCTTTCTCCTTTTCTTCCTGTGAACTCATTTCTGAAGTTTTCCTAGACATCCAGCATTTCATAATGTACAACTGAGAGTTATGGGAATTAACAGTCTCCCACATGAGGTGTGATGGCTCCCTTTGCTTCTTTTATAGAAGTCAACAACCCCAAGAAGGTTTATCCCAGAGATCTGTGTGCTTGCGTGGCAGTAGCTAGGTAAACTGTGAATGTCATAGAATCATAGAATCACAGAATCGTAGAATCACTGTGGTAGGAAAGGACCTCCAGAATCATCTAGTCCAATTTTCATCCCAGCATCCCTAACCACTAGACCATAGCCTCAAGTGCCACATCTACTCATCTCTTAAACACCTCCAGGGATAGTGACTCCACCACCTCCCTGGGCAGCCTGTTCCAGTGCCTGACCATTTGTCAGGTGATCAAATGTTCTGAGAAAGATTCTTGAAGGAATGAAGTAGTGGTGTAACCTGTATGAAACAGAGGAAAAAAAACTTTGGGTCAAATTTGTTATTTAATTAAGTGTTATTCTAATTGATAGAATTGCATGTTATTCTTAACTGAGGTTAACTGAATTTTTTTATTTAATGTTCCTTTGCAAGTATCAGCAATATTTCCCTCTGTGAGGTGTGCAGCTTCTCTGATTTACATATTCTCATGTCTTAGAGCTGTTAGTTTTCCCTGACGCTTCAACTGTATCAGTTCTGCTTTGCTTTTGCTTGAAAAAATACTGAAGTGTGTGTTGGCCAGGTTATGTTGTAGAATACTAGTTGTGTTATTGTGCTGTTTTCAGACATGGGCTTTTTAATTGCATCTACAACATATAGCTTCATATTATGTTTCAAGGGCAATAGCAGAATGTCACCTTATTTTAAAGTGACTTTTATCACAAGGTTAAAAAAGAGAGAACCTTACGATTGAAATTCAGATGTCATCTGTCCTGTTGTTTTTCTGGACTTTTTTTTCTGCATCTGTACTAAAATCTGTACTGTCAAGGTAGCTGGAACTGCGTTGGAAACTGATCTGCCTTGACAGTTGTACCGTCTGATAGCTCTTATCTTTTAAGTGAAAGATGTTTGTTTTCTTTCAAATAAGAAATATTTGCATTTAGAGTCACAGCTGTGGCCAAGTAGTGCTTGGCACATATTAAATGGTGAATGGTGCAAACATTACCTCATGCCAGACTGGTTTCTCATAAAGCCAGTGTCTGAACACAGGCGAAGACTCTTGAGTGATGTGCTTTGCCTTTCACTGGTCACCTATGATCCCAGAGGACTTTTAGGACAGCAGTGGTTTTGCTTTCTTTTGCCTGGCTTTCCTGCCTGAGGTATATTTTTGAGCAGGAGCTGGGGAGAGCTTGGTGCTAGCTCTCAGGCTTGGAAGGTTGAATATTTTTTATGCTCTACAAATGTGTGAGAGTTACTGTTCCTCCTGACTGTTTGGGAAACACTGAGCTTAAATTAGGAGTGTGCATTGTTTGCAGTAATTATCATTACACAATAGATGGGGGGTGAGGGGCAGCACTATACTGCAAATGTCCTAGGTGGACTTCTTCATAACTGGTATGGAGCTGCGCTGCTTCCAGCAATGCGCTACCATCAAGTCTGAGTTGGTTTTGGGTATAGCAGAACAGTTTGCTAACTGCTATTCTAGTCCCAAACTAGGATAACCAAACTGTAGCATACCTTTTTTTTTTTTTTTTTCCATAATTCATATGCCATCTGTTTCAAAGCAGCATGCAAAATAATAGTGGTAAAACAGTAACATGGTATCTTGCTCCTTTATTCACAGAGAAGATGAATGAGAGCTGTTGGGTGGCCAGTAAGTGCCCCCTTCTACACCTGGGCAGAGTTTGGCACAGAAATGGCCAGCTGCCACCATCACCATATGGAAGAGGTGCGATAGGAGGCTTCCTAAGTGTGCGTGTGACCCAACACTGACTCTGCAGGAGTAGCTACTCATTGCACAAGAGAAAAAATGACATCTTAGAAAATGTCACAACCAAGGAGGGCTAGCTAGAGAGCTATGAGACATTTCCACGTCTTTTACCAATAATTGCTTTGCTTTCACATGCTTAATTTTCATTGAAGAAGCCTATGGCACAGCTGATAAAGTAAAACACACAGTTTAACCTAAGGTCAACCTTAGGTTATTCTCTTCTCCCTGTGATTCCACTGCGACTTATAGTAGGACAACATGCACGAAGAGGGGCATCACATTGTGTCCACATTACACTCTACGTTTTGTTCAGAACACTCATTTTGAAGTACTCTTTAAAATAAAATTAAAACAAATAGTGAAATTTGAAGTGACTTTTGCAGATTATGCTCATTATGTGGCACTACAGCAGCTAAGAGACGTGATAACTTTTAAATCTTTCTTATCATATTTGACTCATCTAATCGCTGCAGGTGGGTTATTAATGACAATGACTGCCATAGGTCTGAGTATCTTCTTCATACTCGCATTTTATTTCATATTTATACTTCTACCTGTAGGCTGCTACACTAGATAATTCCAGGGAACTAAATATTACTATTATCAGGATGCTAAATATTACTATTACACAAATGCTTTTTGTATTAACAAAATGAAAAGGAAAACCAACTATACATAGATGAGAGAATCAGAGCAAGTAGTACTTGTGGAAGATATAATCTGTTTATTGTAAGTTATGTTGGTAGTAAAAAGATACCATGAACTATTGAGAGAAATACGTTCTTGAATTCAATGTTACTTGAGTGTTCCATCTTGCCAAAGAAATAATTATCGTCATATGTAAATTATTAATGTATATTATCTAAACAGTGGAAAGTAACCTTAGATTTGAGGCTGCGTTTATACTCTTTTGTAGGCTTCTGACTGATCTGTTAGAGCTTGTGTACCATGTAGAGCATTGTACCCTAGAGATCAAGCTGCACTTGGTACTGATTTTAATGACAGCATGCTCCAGACTATCATTCTGCACCTTTCTGTAGTATTACTCCTATGTTTTTTTCTTCATTATTTGCCTTAATTTTGAACAAGGTTCATTACATCCATCCGTACTACCACGTACTGTTTCTGCTTGCACTTTTCATATAGTTCCCCATGTAGCTACAAAGCTGTCGTCACTAAAAAGTAACATTGAGCTTCCTTCAAGACTCAAGTGTTGCCTGATTATGGCAGCTGTTTTTCTGACATGTCCATAGATAAAGTTGAACTCTGAGCAAAGCACAGTGTAGATAATTCTACCTTACTGTCGTGTTTTGAAGAGGCATACAGGAGGTCAAAGTGTTCCCGTGATTCAGAAGCACTGAAAAGTTCATAAAGGGCATTGGCCGCATAGAGAAGAATGAGTAACTCATGCAGGAAAAAAACAAAGTAGTTTCATAGCCTGGAGGTTGTTGGACTGAACAACATTTTAACTAGTTAACCAGAATTTAAACTTATACCTATTTTTCAATTAAGAATAGACTTTTTTTTTTTTTTTTTTTAAATACTTTGAGACATTATTAAAAGTGTGATTTAAAGAGAATGCTATTTCCTGAAGTATTTTTTCTGACAACTTTTCTAATTCTTTTTTTGTTTTGTGGTGCTGGGTGGTTTGAAGTAGTCTCCTAAACTGGGCTATTATGCAGATTTGAAGGTGACAGCATCAAAGAAAAATCAGTATTTTTGAACATTTTAGTGCTTCTTCACAGTATTGTTAGACATTGCCCTGATACTGTGTGATTGATCAAACTAAAGGAAAGCGTTTTCTTCATCCAAGCTGCTGAATTCTGTTGTGATGGGTGCAGCAAGCAAGGTTGTCCTTCTACATTGACCTTTCTGAAGCTGAACATGTCAGATTCTCATCACAGATGGCATTGCTTAGAGGTTTTTTGTCAGATCCATTGTGGCTGAGATCATGTTTGAATTTTAGTTCAGTAAAACATAGCCGGATAAAAAAACCCCTTGAGCATTATTTGGGCATTATCTCTAAATGTAACTCTCAGTTATCCTCTATCACACTATTACGTATCAGAAAGCAGATAACATTTTTACCAGGAAAATCAGGTGAAATGAAAGTGAAGTGAAGTGAAAATCAGATGAAGAATTTCAAAATGTATTTAAATTATTAAAATATTAGAAAAATAAATATTAGAAAAGTAAAAATGACAGTAAGGAGTTGGCACCAAGTTTAACTTGGTGCTGCTGTTAAACAATTCACCCGAGTAAAATTCTGGTGAGGCCACTTTAAGCTCAATTTTAATAATATCCCATTTAGATAACAAAGTTCTGACTTTCATGTGCTTTAATCTGAACCTTTCCTCATATGCAAGTCTGCTGGAATTGGTAGCATATAGGGGAGGACATCTGGGTCTAGATTTAATTCCATGTTTCCACAACCAAATGTTGAAAAAACAACATAAACTTAAGACTGTGAAAACCAATGTATTTGTAACTCACTTTATTAACTGAAGCACAGTTTTTAACAATAGCCTGGGCTATTACAGGCAACAATCAAAACATTGCCTTGATACCTTAAAGTACTGTGAAACAGACTTATTTTACTAAGTATGTACAGATTTTGTTGTAAAGCTGGAAGATACTGAAATGAAAGCCAAGCCACTGTTACTGGGATCAGTTACATTAAAATTACAGTGTTTAAGGTGTCATGTGGATCTATGGGCCTTGTCACTGAAACAGGACATGAAAAATGCCTGGTAAGAATTGTGCTTGTGGAGATTCCCTGCCTAAATGTAAAGTTCCTGCCTAGCTGCTAATTTCTGTCAAGTTTTTTATGTACTAAAAAAACCTACCGAGTATATACCATACTAAACCAATGCCAGAGTAAACTGAAATGCAGTGTGTTTTATCAAATGAAAGGCATTAACCAATAGAACAGGGTGAAAAATACTTGTGAAGGACAGTGAGGAGAGTTAAGTGGTAACATTAAGTGATTTTGAAACTATGAGGCAGTTAATGTAACAGTAATGGCAGTAAAATGTAAACACACTATAAAATTCATAACATTTCTGTATGGCTGCAAACACGGTGACTGTGTGTAAGGTGTTTTGGTTTAATTGGACTAGTACATGTAGAGTCCGTCTGCAATTCCAGTTGGAAAAATCCATGGGTTTTGGTTTTGTCATTTTATTAACATAGAAAGAAAAAAGAGAAACTAGGTGTGGTTTTAATAGCTCACTATATTTTTTTTATACCTTAGATATATTGTACTCTTTATCTATATGGGCTCTTGTATTTTCATTCCTAATTTGAGATTTTTTTGGGAGCAGTTTATGTTCACAATCACTGTAAAATTCTGTAATGGGCAACTATCTGTGAAGATATGCATTTTATATATTTTTATAATTCTTCAGAGTAGTAATTAATAGGATGCAGTATAAAAAATTTGGGTTTATTTGGAAAGAAGCCCTTCATGTTATAACTATCCTGGCCAGTTAGAAATATATAATGAAGAAATACTTACAGTATGGAGCTCTTCCACCTGACCTACTGACCTACTCTTCCACCTGACCTACTGACCTTTCTGAATAGACCTTGATTTAATTTTCCAGGCTTTTGATTTTAACAGAAGCAATTCCAGATTATAGTTTGTTGTTTGCAACTGACACTCAATATGTGTTCAAGTGCACTCTTAGATTTCTCAGTCTACATCTGAGATGCTGCTCTGGACTTAAAGAGCTTAAGCTACCACTTGAGGACTTCTGAGGTTTTGTTGTAATTGTCCATGTTATTCTTCTCTTTGTGACATCTCTGAGCCTTGCACAAACCCTGGATGCATTCAAAATTTTACATACAAGGGCTCGAAAGACAGTTAAAAGATTTTTCTGGTTTGAATCACAAGGGTGAATGCTTCCTTTGTTTTCCTACTCTTCTATAGAGGACCCTATCTTGTTTTCATTGTCATGTTCTTTTTCCTGTTTTTTTTTAAACAGTTCATATTGACATTCACTGAAGATAGCTGGCATGGGCAGTTGTGTGTGAAAAAATCAGACCCTGGAAAACAGGAAGATGTAATCTGACGAAGTTGAGCAGGACTCAGACTGGGAAAAGAAGCTAAAAAATCATGTTCCAAATCTTCATTCTTTTTACAGGGAAGGGAGAAAAAAATATTTTTTGTCATGGGTTATACAGTAACTTCAGCTTCCACTTAGAAATATTTGTTTGTGACTTCTACTCTCTTCAGGTTTTGTCAAGCTAAATAAGTTCTTTGAGTAGCTGGTTCACCACGGTCTTTGAAAAGTACTGCCAGATAGATGTTGCTAAGGAGTTATCAAATTTTCTCTTACAGTCCTTTAAATAAAGCATGTATGCAAAAATACTGGAAAAACAATTCTAATTCCTATATCTGTAATACTAAAATAGGGGAAGACCCATTTTTAAGAACATGTCTGTTTGGATATTTTTTTAAAATGACTTCCAAAGATCTTACCTGTTGTTTCATAGACGAGAGTAGAATTTTACTGGGAGAGAATTGAAGTTAATCGAATTTTATGAGTTAAAATATACACAAATAGTAAAGCATTTTCACGTGCATGTTTTTATTGATTGATTTTCATATATACACATTTATTTATTTTTATTTTCCTTGGTTTTAATTAGTCATAGAAATAAACCACAGAATGCTAATTGGTACTGTACATTTTGTAATACTAATACAGTAGAAATATATTTATTTGCTTAAGAATATGAGAAATTTGCAATTATTTTAAGAAATTGATCTATAATCTAAAATATAGTTTGGGGACACATCTGTAAGCTAGTGAGTAATACAGAAGCTACAGGCACAGTTTTGGTCTTAGAAACAAGAAAAAATGATTTAGTATAGTGATTGCATTAGCAATTCTTAATGGACAAACTGAATATTTGTCACAGATTTTTATTGCTCTAGTATTAAAAAAAAAATTGTTTTTTATTTTAAAAAGTGTATATTTAAAGTGAAGACAAATTATGAATTATCTAACACCTTATCAAGTTGTCTCTAATATCTGAATATGGAACTAAATAACAGTATATGTACTTTCATTCACATAGTTCCACTTTAGCAAAAGACTTAAATGGTCCTGAAACCTTCCTTAGTGGGTATTTTTATTTATTTTACAAAGGATTTGGTCAAACATAAGGTAAAAGCAGTTCCATCAACCTCAGGAACTTTATATGATAGTGAATCGGGAGGAAGGACAGTTTGTATCCGAGAGAGTTTCCTCCTTGTCTCCATCTCCTGTGAGAGACTTAATGGGACAGTTCTTTGCCTTAACTCTGCTTTGTTTCCTCATC
>VWZK01018863.1:0-76451 GCA_013396935.1 Baryphthengus martii
AGGTAGTGGCAGCCAACAGGGCTATTGACAAGCCAAGAGTCACAATAGTGCCTGAGAATGATTAAGTAGGGACTAGACGCCTCCCATGCAAAAAGGTCCACCAACTAAAATGCATCTATACCAATGCACGCAGCATGGGCAATCAGCAGGAAGAGCTTAAAGCTATTGTCCAGCAGGAAAACTATCATCTAATTGCCCTTACGGAAACATTGTGGGATGAATCCCATAGCTGGGGCACTGTTTTGGGTGGCTATAGGCTCTTCAGAAGGGATAGGTACGGAAGGAGAGGCGGTGGAGTGGCCCTGTATGTTAGGAAAGGTCTCGACTGTCTCAAGCACGATGATGATGGTGATGACAAGGTTGAATGCTTATGGGTAAGAATAAGGGGGAAGGATAACAAGGCAGATGTCATGGTAGGGGTCTGTTACAGACCACCCAACCAGGATGAAGAGGCAGATGAAGTGTTCTACAGGCAGCTGGGAAAGGTCTCAGAATTGCTAGCCCTTGTTCTTGTGGGTGACTTCAACTTACCAGATGTCTGTTGGAAATACAATACAGCAGAGAGGAAGCAGTCCCAGAGATTCTTGGAGTGTGTGGAAGGTAACTTCCTAATACAACTGGTGACTGAGCCAACTAGGGAAGGTTCTCTACTAGACCTGCTGTTCATGAACAGAGGAGGACTAGTGGGAGATGTGGAAGCTGGTGGTCATCTTGGACAAAGTGACCATGAGATGGTGGAGATTTCAGTTCCTAGGGAAGTAAGGAGGGAGATCAATAGAACTACCTCCTTGGACTTTCAGAGGGCAGACTTTGATATGTTCAGGAGATTGGTTGATGGTGTCCCTTGGGAGGTGGTGCTCATGGACAAAGGAGTCCAGGAAGGCTGGACATTCCTCAAGAGGGAAATCCTCAAGGCACAGGGACAAGCTATTCCTGTGTACTGTAAAATGATCCGGCACGGCAGAAGACAGGCCTGGTTAAACAGATTGCTCTGGGTAGAACCCAGGAATAAAAGGAAAGTGTACTGGCTATGGAAGAAGGGGCAGGCAACTCAGGAAGAGTACAAGGTTGTTGCAAGTTTACGTAGGGAGAAAATTAGAAAGGCCAAAGCTCAGCTAGAACTTAATCTGGCCAGCATCATTGAGGATAATAAAAAGTGTTACTACAAATATTAACAGTAAAAGAAGAGCTAAGGAGAATCTCCACCATCTACCGCATGCAGGAGGGAACCTGATGACCAAGGACAAGGAAAAGGCTGAGCTGCTGAGTGCGCACTTTGCCTCAGTTTTTGTCAGCAATGTCAGTTGCTCCCTGAGAGTCCAGTTCCCTGAACTGAAGGACAGGGATGAGGAGCAGTATGCAGCCCCCATAATTCAGGAGGAAACGATCAGTGACCTACTGTGCCACATAGATGTGCACAAGTCTATGGGATCAGATGGGATCCACCCAAGGGTACTAAAGGAGCTGGCAAAAGTGCTCATCAAGCCACTCTCCATCATCTAGCAACAGTCCTGGCTAACTGGGGAGGTCCCAGTCGACTGGAAACAAGTAAATGTGACACCCATCTACAAGAAGTGCTGAAAGTATGATCCTGGGAACTACAGATCTGTCAGTCTGACCTCGGTGCCAGGGAAGGTTGTGGAGCAGGCCGTCTTGAGTGCCATCACATGGCACACACACGACAATCAGTGCGGGTTTATGAAAGGCAGGTCCTGCCTAATTAACCTGATCTCCTTCTATAACAAGGTGACCCACCTAGTATATGAATGAAGAGCTGTGGACATTGTGTACCTGGACTTTAGTAAAGCCTTTGACACTGTCTCCCACAGCATTCTCATTCAGAAACTTATGGTGCAAGGCTTGGATAAGTACACTCTGCACTGGATAAAAAACTGGCTGGATGGCTGGGCTGAAAGAGTGGTAGTGAACGGAGCTAAATCTGCCTGGTGTCCTGTCACAAGCGGTGTTCCCCAGGGTTCAATACTGGGGCCTGTTCTCTTTAATATATTCATTAATGATCTAGATGAGGGAATTGAGTGTACCCTCAGTAAATTTGCAGATGACACCAAGCCAGGTGGTTTTAGGCTGGATATTAGGAAACATTTTTTCACTGAAAGGGTTATCAAACATTAGAATAACCTGCCCAGGGCAGTGGTGGAATCTCCATCCCTGGCAGTATTCAAATGGAATGTGGACCTGGTACTTAGGGACATGGTTTAGTGGTGAGCTTGCAGTGTGGGGTCGAAGGTTGGACTTGATGATCTTGAAGGTCTCTTCCAACGAAAGGCATTCTGTGATTCTCAGTCTGGGATGAGTGAAAACTATGCCCTTGCAAGTAAAACACGTCTAATACAATTTAAATTCGAGGGCAGAGGTATGAGTACTAACAATTTTTTCACACACAGTAAGCTAGCAACTAACAAGCAAATTGGGAAGAAAAACAAATTCAACAAAAACAACTTCTTGCTGATATTACCTGAAATAATTACCAGTCTTTTTTCCCTCTCCTTTTCTATTACCCTTTAAAGCCAACCCTGAATGGTATTGATGATATTTAATTAGCTTCTTGTTTATCAATTATTTTCCTTTCAGGAAGAAAATGAATGTTTTAACCATTCAATACAAATATATCGTTAGCAGTCAAAGCTGTTTTTTCAGTATATTCTCTTAGCTAAGTCAAATTAAAAACACGATTTTTTCACTTTTAACAAGAATACCCTTTGCCTAGCCTAAATGTCAAAAATACAATGGGCTGGTTCCCTCCTCCATCTCTTTTTCCTGAAACTCTTTTGACGCCCACATAGTGTCCAAACTAATAATCTTCCTTGTTTGGCTGTTTTTCTCTCAGTCTTATCTAACATTGCAGTCAGGATTTTATCAAAAGTAGAGCACCAGTTGTTTTCTGAATGTGTTTAAGCTCATAACTTCATATCGTGGCTCAAGGGAAAAGAATTCCACTGGTTAATGACACAAAAGAAATATTTCAGTCACATCACAGATGTAACAAGCTGTCTTCAGAAACAGTTCCAATTTTTAAAAATAAATTCCCATCAACTGTTTTGCATCCAGAATAATGATATCAGGATATAAAAAAGTCACAGTGGCGCATAGAAAGGGGATACAGCAGTCAGTACACCTCAGAATGCTTAAGACAGGTGTAGAAGATTAATATACAAAAAGAAAATCTGAAGGAGAAAGCCAAAGTCAGCCTTCTAAGCTTTTCCCACATTTAAATGAGCAAATTGGCAAGAAATATGAGGAGTATTCCCAATTATCTAAGCTGATTCCTTCCTTTAATGATTTGAGAACATTTTGAAGAATGGCTGTAGAAGAAATAAAGCTCTATAAAATGTCAGTCTACAAGACAGTAAACACTCCTACTAAGAGAATTAATTATTATAAATAAGAGGATTAGACTTTAAACCAGTACCTATTTTTAAAATAGTAGAATTAAGAAACTAAAGACAAATTATATTAATAAATGCTAGAACTGTTTAAAAGGTAAGAATAGAGATGCTTAAGTCCCTTGAAACCTCTTGCAAGAGAAACTAAAATAGCAAAGCATAAACAGCTTTCTTCAGTTCGTCCTATACAGTGGCCCTGTTTTAATAGGAGAGGTTTCCTCACTTCCCTTGCCTGCTATGGGTGTAGGATGAGGTGTAGGAAAGGCTTCCTCTCAAGTACTACCAGTTTGCTGTGATGGGGGAAAACCAAAATTTGAACCTATTTTTATTGTAAACAAAATGAAGTTGTTTTGGGGTTTTTTTTAATGGAGCAGGAGAGGCAAGAACATAAAAGCAATCTCCTGTTTATGCAACTCCCTGTATGTTTCATGCAGCTATTTCACGAGATCAACCACATTGTACAGAAAAATAGGATCATAGAATAGCCCAAATTAGAAGGGACTTCAGCCTCAGAAGGTCCTCTGATACAAAGTCCTGCTCAAAGCAAGATCAGTAAACCGTTACTCAACATTTTATCCAACCTGGTGCTGAGAACTTTTAACAGTGGAGACTACACAACATCTCTGGGCTCTCTGGTCCACTGTTTGACAATTGTCACAATTAAGAAATTTCTCATTACAACCAGTCAGAACCTCTCATGTTTCAATTTGTACCTCTTGGCTTCTATTGTCCCATCAGACACCACTGTGAAGAGTCTGGCTCCACCTTCTTGATAACCTCGTTGTGGGTCCTGGCAGCCCATCAGGTTCCCCTGAACACTTCTCCATGCTGAGCCAGCTCCAGTCCCTCAGCCGCTACTTGCAGAGCATGTGCTGCCCAATCCCTGCAGTGTTTCACTTTTCACAGCTTCCCTGGAAATCTGCAGCTACGTGAAGGGGAAGCACAAGTACATGAGCATCCTGACATCAAACTGCAGTTGAAACTCAGAGGGTCTGTCATCCATATAGCCATGGTCAGCAGGAAAGCTAGAGCTCCAGGTTAGTTACAGGCTTCTGCCCAGCAGCAATATCGCAGGAGACGTGAAGCACTGGGATGGAGAGTAGAAGACAAAAGCAATAAAACCAGAACAGACTGAAATTCATTAGTTCTGCTGCTTATAAACCAGCCTGCTTCTATCAGGTTTTGTTTTCTTCAGATACGAAATTAAATAAAATTCATTATGTAAGATTTGTATTTGCCATAGCTCTTGGAGCATGTTGCTTCTGCATAGATATTACTATTAGATCTATTCATTGTTCTACTTTTTATAGTTAAAACTGGAGTATGAAGCAGAGATCAGCTTTAACATTTTTATTCTGCATCGTTCAACTGGATTCAAATCAATATGTGACTTTTTCAGAATGACTGTTTTCCAGTTCTTGAGAATAAAAGTAACTTTTGCAAACTGAAAAGAATTTATTAAAATTGAAAATAGCTTCAATTGTTTCCACTGAATGGATATATAGTAGTTATTCCCAGTAAATTACAATCTTGTGCATGGACATTTTACTTTCTGGGACTCCCTGAGGGGAGGTACATTTTTTTAGGACTATCATCTCAAACAGTGAGCAACTAACTTAATTAGCAGCAGGATTTACGTTGCGAGAATACATGGAATGTACCTGTGGCAACAAAGGAGACAAATTCAATCAAAATGTTCTCTGCTTCCAAATTTTGGTATCTGTCACACATGAAAAACTATAGTTCAGTGGGATGCAAGACTGATGAGTAGGTCTAGAAGACTGTATTTTTAGGTAGGTTTCCTAAGAAAATAAAGCTTAAGCAATTCCATTTTCTAGCTGTTCCACCTACATGTCTTCTAACAGAAGGTTTGATTTTGTTACCCACCTTCAATCAGGCTCAAAAGGGGTGAATATCAGAAGTTACTCTAAGTCACACAAATGTTAGCAGGCTGGTAGAGGACACCAAATCACAGCAGCACTCTTGAGGAGGGAAAGTTGCAGAATTCAGCTTCTACATGCTCCATTTACCTTCCACTGAAAATGGTGACGTTTGAATCTCAATGTCACCCCTTCGGACTTTTATAAGCACTTATTATTTCAGTATTTTACACTTCTCAAGATATTTTACAAACATTCAATCCTGCATTATATTAAAACTCTTGAGAGCACTTTCTTAGCTGCTGTGAATCAGTTAATTCCACAGCAGTATTCTGATGTGCACCAACAGAGGAAGCGTCTTCACAGAAAATAAAGAAATACAGGATTGCAGCTAAATTGATGAGAGTTATCCTGATGCATGACACAGTCTGCCTGATCTATTTTTTTCTTTTCATACAGAGGCATACTAAATGTTTTTTTAATAAAGCAATAAAATTCATCTGGATTTCGTCTCCCAAAGTCCATGTATAAATGGAGTAAAACTGGAGTAAAACTGGAGTAATTCCCTGCATGTGAAACAGTTGGATTTTCCGGAAGGAAAGTGTTTTAGTGTCAGACATTCTTAAGAACAAGGATTAAGATTATTCCTGCATATCTCTAGTAAACACTGTACAGAATGAATTAAATACAAAGAGAAGACATAGTTTAAAAAACCTGTTTAGAAGCATGGCCAAGGGATTCCCACACACATTACAGCAGCTCTAAGGCTGCCCTAACCTGTATCAAACCAAAACTGTCAATAGTCCAAACCAGAGTGCAGACCCCATAGACAACACCCAGAGATCTGGTGCAATTAAAATCATCAGCGGAACACTGAAATAATAAGGTCCAGATTACATGCAAAAGAGGCTTCTGCACATCAAAGAAAGATGATTTCTTATCTATAGGGACATTTTCCTTACTAATATTTGCCACAGATGCCACAGGCCTGAATCCCACGTGAGGGCAGGAGCAGAGCTGTACTAGAAACAGCAATGGCCACACAGCAAGAGCAGTGTCCGTGACAGGCTGAGATAAATAGGGAAGTGGTGGATAGCAGGAAAGACAACAATGACTGGAGGCTCTTGTACCACACAGTGGGTAGGTGGGACAGTGGGGCACAATGGAAAAGAAATTATTAAAGCCCTGTAGATTGCTGCAAATTTTGTCTCATTTTATTTGTCCCCTTTTTCTCTCACATACCAGAGGTCTCACTGATCTCTCCCTCCACTCCCACTCTAACACCTGTGTGCAGTTAGTTTGCTCTTCCTTTTCTCTTCACTCTAAAGCCCTTTACCACTCTCAACTCCCCTCTACAGCTAGAGAAGCCAGTATCACTAGCCCTTTTCAATGCAATTTTCTTTAATTTCATCTTACTATGCCTTTTCCCAGATCCTTTTCATTGCAGAAACTCCTTTTCTCTTCTGCCCCTTTCCTCCTCCACACAAACAAGTCTCACCTTATCTGGAGACAGCTTACTTCACCCTGAAGCCAGCCAAAGCTCTTGAAACTGCTGCCTGCCTCTGAAGGGGGATGAAAAGAGATGTAGTAGGAGAGATACGATTCCACCTGGACCACACGGATCTCCTTTCCAACCCAACACCTTTGCAGCTCTGGTTATTGCATCTAGAGGTGTTATCTTGCATTTAATAGTCCTGAACAGGTTTTGTTTCTTGGGATTTGTCCAGTTGCTTTTCAAACTCAAATAAGATTTCACACACATAATCTTGCGGGAAGAAATCCTGCAGCTAAACCACGAGTTATAAACATTCTTCCCTTTGCTTCCTTTCAATCTGCACCTACAGGATTTGTCTGATGTTCAGCTGCTATTAGAAGAGACTGACAACTATTCCCTCGCCTGATATGTTAGACCTTTGTTATATCCATCTTCGCTTATCTTTTGTCAAAGATGAAAAGTCCCAATCTGTGTGTTCTGTGTAGTCTAATATGGCAACTATACAGTTTACATAGAAACTAAACAGGACATGACTCTTGGCCTCTCCAAATCCGGCCATGCTTTGAATAGAAGGCTCAGATTCTTAAATGAAAATTAATTGAATCATGCTTGTAATGACTGAGAGCTGTGTAAAAGCAACTTAGTGGAAAAAAAAAAAAAAAGACATATGGGCTAGGCTGCATTTCTGAAAGCATTTTTTTAAAAGCATATTTGAATTCAAAGTAAGAAATACAACGCCAAACCAGAAATCTAATGTATTTGGTGATCCTCCAGCAAACAAAGGTTTGGCAAAAGACAAAAAATTTGATACACAGGAGTGATAAATCATGATTTCTTCTGAAGGACTACTTGTTATACAGCCTAGGAAGTAGCTGGAGAAAGAAACAGGCACTAGGAGAGATCTCCTTTCAGGGGAAAATTTAAGACCCGTATGCTACAGTAGGGCAAATGCTTACTTCTGATAGTGAAAGCCAAGGAGCTCTGTAAAACCACACATTTCTCACAGTATTGATATAAACACAAGACAATGAAAGTTTTTGATGCTTTCACTAAATGTTAGTCTAAATGGGGGCAGTACCTGACAAAAAAAAAGTATAACATGAGAAACAGATGTTGGTATCCTTATCTCCAATAATTTCCAGGATGAAGTGGGGAGGAAGATAGGAAGAAAAGCTTGGGAAGGACAATGATCCAAACGTAAAATCACCATCTAAGCCCAGAATGAAATAACACAAATTCTGAGGCAAGAAATGATAACCTTGTGAACAAATATAGTTGTGTTTAGAAATTCTTTAATTAAACATGAGTCTATTTAAATACAAGATCTACTGATTCCGCTTGTTTCACTTGCAATTCCAATTCCTCTTTAAAAGCACAAAATTAACTCTTAAACTGATGGTGATACAGATTCCCTACACACAGCCTAGACTGCAAAGAAGAATTGAATGATGTTCTGGCTTGCATATGTCTTTGCTCTATGTTAGGAGTCATAGAATCACAAAACTGTTGGAGTTGGAAGGGACCTCTAGAGATCATCTAGTCCAACCCGCACGACCAAAGCAGGTTTGCCCAGAGCACATTACACAGGATGGACTCATTAATTACACATTGCTGGCTCATGGTTAACTTACTGTCTACCAGAACTCCAAGATCCTTCTCCTCAGGGCTGCTTTCCAGTAGGTCAGCCCTAAATCTATACTGATGCAGGGGGTTGTTCCTCCCCAGGTACCGGACCCTGCATTTGCCTTTGTTGAACCTCATTAAGTTCCACTCCACCCAACACTCCAGCCTGTCCAGGTCACACTGGGTGGCAGCACAGCCTCTGGTGTGCCAACCACTCCTCCAGTTTTGTGTCATCAGCAAACTTGCTGAGGGTACACTCTGCTCGCTTGCCTAGGTCATTAATGAATATGTTAAATAAGATTGAACACAGCACTGACCTGTAGGGAACACCACTGGCTACAGGCCTCCAGCTCGGCCCTGCACCATTGATCACAACCCTCTGAGCTCTGTCACCCAACCAGCTCTCAATCCACCTTATCTAACCCCACACTTCATGTGTTTTCTAATAAGGATGTTATGGGAGACTGTGTCAAAAGCCTCGCTGAAGTCAAGGTAGGTGGCGTCCACTGTTCTCCACTCATCTAATCAGCCAGTTATGACATCATAGAAGGCTATCGGATTGGTCAAGCATGATTTCCTCTTGATGAGTCCATGTTGACCTCTCCCAATAACTTTCTTTTCTTCCACATGTTTCGAGATGACATCTAGAACCATTTGTTCCATCACCTTTCCAGGGACGGAGGTGAGACTAACTGGTCTGTAGTTTCCTGGGCGATTATTCTTGTTATTTTTAAAGACTGGAGTGGCACTGGCCTTCCTCCAGTCCTCCAGCTCAGAAATGATGGAGAGTGGCACAACAATAACATCTGCCAGCTTTCTCAGCACTCGTGAGTGTGTCCCATCAGGGCCCATGAATTTATGAATGTTCACTTCGGCCAAGTGGTCTCTAACCTGATCCTCCTCTATCAAGGAAAAGTTTTCCCCTCTCCAGACCTTTTCTCTTATGTCCAGGGTCTCGGATTCATGAAAGCTAGTTTTAGCAGTGAAGACTGAAGCAAAGAAGGCATTCCATAAGTTTGCCTTCTCTACATCTTCCAACACTAGGGCACCCACCTCATTTATCAGCAGGCCCACATTTTCCCTGGTCTTCCTTTTCCTGTTGATATACTGAACAAAACCTTTCTTGTTGTCTTCAATGCCCCTTGCCAGATTCAATTCCAGGTGGGCCTTAGCTTTCCTCATTGCATCCTTGCATTCTCTGACAACATTCCTATATTCCTCCCAAGTGGCCAGTCTTGTTTTCCACATTCTGTAGATTTCCTTCTTTCTTTTGAGTTTTTCCAGGAAACTCTTACTCATCCATACAGGACTCCTGCCTCCTCTGCTCAATTTCTTANAAAAAAAAGAAGAAAGAGGGGGGGGGGGGGGGGGAGAAAAAAGAAAACAGCCATTTCAGGCTAGCTAGAGAAAACCTGTCAGTGTCCCAGTTCCATTCCCAAGAGTACTTAGGAATAAAAAAAAAAAATCTCCTGCATGCTAAAACAATTATGAGCTCATGCACCTGAGCTGGATGTGCGTAGTTAAGGGACTGAGAGGCTCCTAAGAAGGAAACAACAATTTTATGTCTGGAAGTATGAAATGTTATGTGAGTGGTAGAGTAGCAGAGCGCAAATCGAATCTCAGGTTTCCCACGTACAATTTTGATAGAAAAACAGCTACCTTGGTCAGTGATCCATTACTTATCACAAATAAAGTGTTCTGAGTCTTATCCAGCTGAAACAAAATGAAACGATGTTTAAAGCTACCCTGTGCCTCAGGAAAGGATTTTCAATCAAGGTAGCAACCACCTCCAAAACAGAAGCCTGTGAGCTGTTTATTTCACGATGGGCCACAACAGCAGTACAAGAGCGCACCCTCTCTGCAGGCAGGGCAAATTGGATTTAGTAAAGTTCATTTACTTAATTAACAGTAGAAAAATAACCTGTAATAACCTGTAAGGAGATTAATTTTTTAAAATCCTATACATGAGTCAATTTAAAGCTGATTGCTAGATGAGTAACATTCAGTTCCAAGACTCTATGGGAACTTTCACTTAAAATAAAAAAAAAAGTTAAAAGAAACAAAACAAAAACCTCTGCAAAATGCACAGGAAAAGAACTTTTTTTTTTCCCCCCTCCGGAGTCGATGTTTATCTAGAAAGAAATAAGGACAAGCTAATTATGAATTAACTACTGACACCAATCTGCTTAAATAGTGCTGAAAAAATGAATTCATGTTCACCACAATCCTTTTCATAAAACGTACTTAGAAAGATCCTGCTGAGCTCTTTCTACCTCACGTGCATCAAAAGGGTCTCTGAAATTTAAATGCATGATGAATAACATGTCTTGCCTTGGTAATTTAAATAGCATTTGTGCCTAGAGGATTACAGTCCTCACAATCTCAGAAGCCTCCCCCTCTCCTCCCTCACAATCCTCTCTCCTCTCAGGAGTTCATGAGAGACAGAAAGCACCGGTTTTTACTTCGTACAAAAAGTGAAGGGCTACAAGGGAAAAAGAAGATAGCTCTGAGATGAATGAACAGGTGGATCATTTTGAGAGGTGTTTATTAGTTTTTTCTTTCTTTGAGGTTTGGTTGACTTTACTGTTTATACCCTTGGATACCCCAGGCAGCATCCTACATTTTAGGATCTGTCCAGGCATTTCTGAGTCTTCCAGGCAAATAACAATCTCAGTGCTGCTCTGCAAAATGCCACTGTAAACGTGTCTCAATAGTTCCATGATGTTTGATGAAGGTACACATGGACATCCCATCTAGCTATTCTGAACACATTGGAGATGGAGGCATTTCTGAGCAAAGCTCTCTGTGTGGCTTATGTCATGCTGGAACATGCTTTGATTACTACGGTGCATCTTGTGATTACTGCATGATCATGTAACTTCTAACTCAAGCCATTCTATGTTTCTATGTAGCAGACTTAACACGATCTGACGTGACTTCAATGACAACAAATAGTCAGGGTTGGTCCCAACATCCTGTCTGCTGTAGATACAGTCTTGAGACTTAGGTTTGTTACCATGACATGTCAAGAAAACTTCAAAACTCCTCTGGTCTGGAAGCCTGTGACCCAAGAAAATCAGCCAGTAAATTAATTCCCTAATCCAAAGCATACTTTAGAGAAAGATGTGCCAGACATTGAAAGGATTGAAAATAGGAAACTAACAAGGACAAAGATTCACTAAGGTCAGACCTATCATTAAGTCCTGAACCTTGACTCTCCAGGACTTGGGTAACAACCACCAGAGATTCTGTTGTACAAAGCTATAAGACCATGCTGCAATCTAAGGGCATGTTCATGGCAGACTTTTTTAAGCATCAAGTTTAGAGCTGCAAGGACAGAGAAACATCTTCCATTTAGACACAATAATCCTGTGGTAAGACCTTCACCATGGGAGGACACCTTGTTGATGAAGGACTAGCCTTTTTTCAAGCCATAGCAGACAGCCAGGAGACAGTAAGGAGAATTTAAATAGTTTTCATGCCCACAGGATTACATTTCTCTCAATCTCAGATGCCTTCCCACCCTGCCTCTCTCACACTTTTGAGTTTAGACCTATCTGTATTAGTAGGTCAATGAATAAGAATAGGAAGCAAGAGCCATCAGGGACTGAGCTAGGTCTTGGACGCCAGGCTAGGTCAAAAGGTGTAATGAAATTCCGTTCCGTTTTATCCACTGAAGTGCTCAGGGTTGTTGGAGGGATCTGAGATGTTGCATGCCTTTTTCTTCCAGATACCACAAAAGCATCTAACAGGAAACTCAGAGTAAAACCACATGAATTTCTCCACTAAAACTGAGAAAGGAGGGTTGGCAACCTCAGCCATACCACATTGCCTAGGTCAATTACATCCAGTCAGTCTTCTACTTGTCATCCATAGATCTGAAATGACTGAAATGACAGTCAGCTAGCATATGCTCAGCATCCCTAGGAGGCAAGTCATGCCTACATCAAAGCCAAAGATTGTCAATAGAAGAACAGTGCAAACTGATGTAAAAAGCTGAGTGATGGTATCTGTCATCCCTAGTATTTCACATCATTTTGACATGACATCATAAAAGCTGACTTAAGCTTTGATGAATCTCCAGATGAAGATGAAGAACCTCAGGTGTCAGAAGATTCTTTAAACCTATGTCTGCAGCTCCTGCCATGACTGAATAAAGAAAAAAAAAAAAGAGCATTTTTTTTTCCCCTCCTTTTTATTTCCCCCCCTGAAATAGGAAAGCCATGGGTAGTTTAACCAGTAAAACACTGGATTTGTAATAAAAGAAAACCACTAACACTACTGGAAATATTTCATCTGATATATCTTAGGTTCACATATCACCTTTATGAGACAGGCTGGTGAATTCAGTCACACTGTCAACAAATATGCCCAGGTGTCTCCCCTCCTTATCATTTCTAACCCATTAGCTTTCACTGTTTGGAATTAGCTAAAAATTCTTTGTATTTCATCCCACTTCTAATACTGAGTACTACAAAACTCTGTGTATTGGCCATGCTTCCCACATCTGTTACACCAAATTCAGTCGGTGCAGGGCAGTTCTTGGGTCACTATCATTAGCAAACACAGTCAAAATCACCGTTTCCAAAGTTAACCTTCCACTAACTGCACCACCTTGGCCCAAAAATTTGCACTCAGCGCCATCTATTGACTCCATTTGGGTTAAGTAGAAGGTAAAACCCTGGCTTCATTCACCATGTGGCACACAACTCATCATGCTGTAAGAATAATTTTAAATATATATATTATTTTAACAGCAGCAACACTAGGCTATGCATTACAAAACATTGATACCATTTACATTAATAAATTAGTGTTAAATTTTGCCTCAGTTTCTAACTAGCCCTATTCTGCTTTCCCACAGAGAGAGAGATGAAATGCTGGGGTGAGTTGTCCAGATAATAACTTTGCCATTTCTTAGCAATACTAGTACCTTAAAAGATCTTGGAGCTCTCCTCCTTACATGATACTAGCACTAGTGAGTTATTTGCTGGTGGATTTAAGTCTTTATTAGATGATCTGCAGATTGGCATCTCAGAATTCCCATTCTGTTAGGATTTTAACTTTGTGTTTCAAGGTAAGATCATTAAGCTCTTAGATTTTCCTTCCTTTTTCTTTGTTGAAATTTACTTTTCTGTATACCCACTCTTGATGAATATTCTTCTGATTCCTATGATGCGAAGTAAGGGACAGCTCTTATCTAGAGAAACAGGATTTAGAGTTATTTTGAGAAAACTGGGCTATTAACAGCTTCCAAATCTTACCTCTAAAAAAGCCTTTTTTACGATGCTTCTGGCTCCATTAGCGCTGTTTCACTACCTTTCAGGCAGTGTAAGTGTAACTTACCTACTCCTGTAGAAACAAATGAAAAAAAAAAGCAGATTTTAGTTATCAAAATTTCCCATGATGAATCTATGCAACTCTCATCAGGAAGTAAAGGTGAAGGAAAGGAGTATTTCACTGATGCCCTACACAAACCACCACTCCCACACATCTTCATTCTGTTACCATTGCAAATGCAAGTTGACTGAAATCAGATGAGGTAAAACATATGTTTATCAATAGTAAAAATAATAATACAGAGAAGATAGAAACAAAAATGCCTTTTAGTCAGGAAAATTTATTGATTTACTTGATCAGTAATCTGTGTTTGGGGACTATGCATTTCCAGGGGTTAACAGTTTCAGGAGTTGGTTTGTTCTTACCTTTTACAACCTGTTGGTCCTAGAATTTGCAGGTACATTTTATCAAGTGCAGGACAAAGCAAAAAAAATGAGCAATTCTGGCCTGACTTCTGTCCCCATTAAAGCACTCCATAAACCAAACAGAGATAAAGTAAAATTAAAAAATAGTTAACCCTTTTCATGATATCACAGACAAATTTATATTAAAAGGAGTCCTACAGATGTCATGTGGCCCAAACTTCTGACCCAGCAGGACTGACTTTGAAGCTAGATTGGGTTATGTGGGTCCTTCTCCAGGCAGGTTTTTAAAATTTCAAAGGATAGAACTTTTACAGCACTCTAGAGGATTCGTATTTAGTGCTTAACTCATGTTTTTTAACACTCACATCCATACAGTGCATGTAACTTGGCATAACTTTACATTCCTTGACCACTCCTTAAGAGGAGAGAGAGGAAAAGGGAAGTCATTTTGTTCAAGCGTTCCATCAGAAGCTAGTCAGTTCCTCTGTTGCACAGAGCAGCTCTTGAGCAGAAGGGACAGCATCTCCCCTGAATCTGAGGGGCAAACAGATCTACCAGGCTGACTTTGCTCCTCCTGAGGCCGTTGTAAAGACAGCAGAACAAATCTTGCTCTTGCAGATGCGGACTACAACTCTGCTGTGTTCATCTGTGGAAGACCGCGCGCATGTATATGAGTGACTAATAGATTAATCTTATTCTCTGTTTCTCAGTCTAAGACATTTTCCTGAGAGAACAAAGATGGTTTGATGATCTTGCCTATGATACAGTAAGTGGTCCTCAAGTTGCCTGTTATCACCTGGACAAGTAACTCTTGACAAGGGTGAGATTTCATCTACTCATCTTGGCTTCTCAAATTAGCCAGATGCATCCAACAGTAATCCTGAGAAGGCAGATGTAGCCCATCAGAAGATTCAGCTTTTCCTCTCTGGAGAGGAGCAGCAAGAAGCAAGGAACCTGCTTGCAAAGATTTTCTCAACAGTACATCCCCAAGGGGATCTGCACCAAAGTTTTCACCAATAGTCACAATTTTAGCACAGAGCTTAGAGACTTCCAGTTTAAACATCCCTCTCATCAAGAAAATCCTATTATAGGAGCTCCTAAACCCTGCTTGGTTTGGGTTTAAACATGAGTCAGTGAAGCATTTATTTGAAACCAGATTTTTAGTAAGACAGTAAATCAACCGACTGTTCAACTCGCTTAAGTTACAGAAGCAGGAAACAACATGCTGCGCAGCTCAGAATTCACTGCAGAAAAACATGTCACATCAGCGAGTAAGGAGAAAGCAGTTGAAGTCAGACGAGACACCCTTTGCACTCACAGCCTGAGAGGCAGTGGCACAAAGCCATTAGCAATAACATAGCAGAATGTTTTTCTGATCTCAAACGTAGACATGTATCAACAGTATGAGTATGCATATGGGCTATTCTCTGAAGAAGAAAATTCTTCCCTTCGGTATTTCTTTATGTTGGTGTAACAATCTCAATAATAAAAAAAAAAAGGCTTATCAAAAAAGCAAATGGTTGGAGAATCCCCAGGTGATTTGAGACTGAAATATTGCTGTGCTATAGGCAACATTCTGTGCCAAAACTTTGGCAGTAGCGTAACACTTGGAAGAAATGTGAGCAGAGCCTTAGGCAGCAATTTTGCATGTTTCAGGTACAAGTATGTTCTACAAGAGGCATTTCTATCATCCTTTCATTGAAACACAATTGGTTAAAGTAATGGTCACAGGTCACAGTTATACACATGGCTGATTAATTAGTAAAAACTGTTGATTAAAAAGTTAAAAACATTTTGCTTAATACATCTCTTGCAGGCACAAGTAGTCCATAGGTTTCCTTACAAAATCTCCTACTGCCAAAAAACAAATAAAGGACTTCTGTCAGCCAAACTAGGCAAGGCACCTCCAGGACTGAAACTTAGGTGGTGTGTTCAAGAGACATTAGAAAAAAAAAATAATACAAGTTAATATCCTAGTTGAAAAGAAAGCCTAAAGCCATCTGAAGAAGATAATGGGAAAGGTCAGTGACAACACTCTTCTGGCTGTGAACCTGAGGTTCAGTGAAAGGTCAGTATTGTCATTCTGACACCATATTCTGTAGCAGGTGAATTAAACCCCTGTACTGGGTCTGAATACTGGGGCTTATTTACAAACCAACAAGATCAGAGCTTTTATCCCAGCTGGTTTCACACACTCCACAGTGTATTAACATTTGCTAGGTCTCAACTCCCTTCCCAGCAGGCAGGCTTGCTGCTGGCGGACGAAGGTCAGGCAGAAAACTATGTCTATGTGGAGAAGCACAAGACATGATCAGCCACCTAATCAATGGCTGTCAAGTCTCTTAAACGGAGAATTCAGGACATAATTTCATTCTATCCCAGTTGTCATTAAATTTATTACCTGACTATATTGGCAGCAGCCAACCAGTAGAAAGCTTGCTGTCCTCCAGAACTCAGAAGTTGACACAGCCAGACCCCACATGCATACACACTGAATTATCTGTTGCCTGTTGGCATTCACAATTTAAGTTTTCCTTTTTGCTCACGAACGACAGAGGTCACATAGCTAGAAGGAATACTGTATTTCACCACTGCTCTTTGACGGACTGTTGCTATGCGCGTTCAAGATGCTATTCCATACACCGTTCCTGTGGAAACACACACTGCTGAAGCAGCAACTCTGGACCAGAAGTCATTTGTGTCTTATCCTGCCTCAGTGCATGGACGGGGATGGAGTTAGGAAGAGACCAATGCAACACCAGCATTGACATGTCTTGGAAATGGTGACAGATAGCAACTGAGCTCTTTCTATGATGTACTCCGTGGGGCCTGGTCATCCATTGAATTTGCAGTCTCTTCCTTCCACATCTGAAGTCCATGGCTAATTCTGCCTATGAACAGTGTAGAAAATAGACAGTAGGGCTGGAACACAGATGAGGTGGGTATCTGGGATTAGTATCAGAGAGCAAGGGTTCAAAGGAACGAAGTTAAAACTCCCGATGCATTAAAATGGGACTACTAACAAGAATAAATAGTTGAGCAGAATCTCTGGGAAGAATAAAGCGAAGTCATGATCTGGACAGGAAAAGGGAAAGGTGGAATCTGGAGAAACTGCAGTTCCAAGACCAATGCTGCTGCACTAAATCATTGTGTCTGCAGAGATTATATATCCCTCTGTCAGCCATGTTCCACTGGCTCGACAGAAAAAAGCCAATTATCCCAGCTATTACTCAGTGCTTATTATTTTCCTTTCCCACCACTTCTCTATTTTTCTCCAACGGATACTCATTAAGACTGACCAAGTACCAAGGACCTCTTTAATTCTGAATCCCTAGCCCTGCATTATCATCTATTAAAAATACTTCAGTTCCCTTTCCTGGGGTTCATGGATTTACACAAGTTCCTTCCAAAGACTGAGTTTCTGAAATTTTGATTTGAGTCTGTTATTGACATTTCGGCGTCTCTCAGAGGATTAATAGAAATCACCAGAATAGGCAAGACAGGTCCTATCTTTGAAGAGGCTGGAAACTGAACAAAGACTTTGTAGTTAACTTAGAATCTTCAGGGAGGGACTGGAAAAATTTTACGGAAAGTTAAGGTATCCCAAAGGATGAATTAGTAAATCTCCTCTTTTAAGAATATCATAGAGAACTACCTTGAGTTTCTTTGCCCTTGTTATCAAGGGATCAAATCTACAACTATAAAACCAACAGTCATGTTCATTACTTTCTAAACACATCAGACATATTTGCAGAGGGTGTCCATCCACCTTCCAAGATCACTTTGAAGGTGCTCAATATGAACAAGTTAAAGCAGATGTTCAAAGCGAAAGTCAAACAATGGGATACAGTTGAGTATTACTTCATCCGTTAAATTTCCCATAAAAATATACAGAAGAGTGACTGGTCTCCAAAGTTTATTAAAAATCAAAGAATAGAAAACTTTACATAAAAATATGTCAATTTTAGCTTCCACATAGTTGTCCACACAAAAAGTTTAAACATGATTTTTTTTTAAACCTGTAGCACATAACCACAGTGATAGCCAGGCCAATTTATTTGGTTCACCATGACTGAAGTGTTACATGATACCACTTTTCAAATGGGTTTTGCTTTAAAATGGACGCTAGTATAAGACACCAACTAAAGCCCTTGAAGGCTCTTTAATGTAGTTATGCTCAATATTGCTAGTGTGTGAAGACTAAGCAGTACAGGCTCATGTAACAGCCCTTAGATATTATTTATGAATCAGCTCACAATTTTTAAAACTTTTTTTTTTAAATTGTGATGAGTCTGGAGCATTAAGACAAACTTTTTGCAAACAGATATGCACTACTCTACTTTGGAATGTTGCCCTCTCTCCCCTCAAGGACCTGTTTGTGTTTGACAGATTCAGTAATAACATGAACTACTTCTGCTTCAAAGGCATACAGCATAATAAAAAGCTTCATGCTTGACACCTCATTTCCATATTCAGATAGTTTAAAACCTTCTATAGCTGTGCACAGTAGAGATGTCCTGTTAACAGGATTCTCCAGCTTTCTCTGCTTGAGAACTTATAGAACTGATCTGTAGTTCTTTGTATAGCTTAAGAATTCTCATTAAAAAAAAACCAGGAAGTCAGAGGGCATGAGATGTGACCTACTCTCCCAGGACAACTGTGGTGCTTTAAAAACTCAGGGTTAGGCAGGATGTACATTTTTCAAAAAGTTAAAGACAGTGTTTGTCATGGCAATACACACTTGCATAGTATACCTGTATGCATCTGTAAATTAAGTGCCAGCCACTCATACTGTGTACAACACTGGGCTGTGCTCTTCCTGCAATACATTAAAAGATACTTCTCGTAATGCTTAGAGCAGTTGAAGTACTTTTTATATATTTGCTCTTAACAGAACTAATGCATACTGCTATACAGATTCCTTAATGGAATCAACATATTTCCTTTCTCCACATTCCTTAAGCCGGGTACCTCTATCTAATAATGTTGTTTGAACCCAAACATTAACAGGTTACGTTACTAAAATACATCAAAGCATGTAGTTTCACAGCTTTTTAATTTCACATCAGGACTTTAACCAACCTTTTTCCCCCTCCCTCTGAAAAGTTTTACTTCTGGTACTACAAATGCTGGATTTGTTGTCTAGTTAAAGGAACAAAATTAAAACTCATTGGTCAGAGCAAGACGACTGATAGAGGCCAGACAATGAGCTAAAAAACACAGGGTCAAAATGCTTTGGAGCTTAATACCTTCTTAAAACCGTAAGCCAAATCGCACTTTCATTGTGAATCAAGAAGCCTCAAATATTACCAAATGTCATGTTTGTAACACTGCTCAGACAACCTGCCAAAACTATGAACCCAACTTAGATAATGCAACCTGGGAAAGGATCTGAAAATTAAAAAACCTCTTCCCCTTAAATATAACTTATGTGACAATATGAAATTAAATTAAAAATTCCAAGTTATTGCACAAATCATACTTCCAATATTTACAGAGCAAAAAATTCTGAACTTTGAAACAAAAATAGGAGCAGCAAATTTAATTTTATGAATTCCCAACTTGATTTGCTGCAAAGAAAAAAAAAATTCCAAGGGGCTGAAGTTTCCTTCACTTCTAAAATAAAAAGAAAACAGAACCCACAAAGGAACAGATGTAGCCACAGCAAAAAAGCCACAGCATTTGTAAATGTCCTTGCAGTTCTATTGTCAGAGCTGCTTCGGCACTGTATGAACCATTGTGGGAAGACAGAAAACAAACTTCCACATTTAATAAGGCTTCACAGATAAGCACAACTACTTCTTGAAGATGGACTGAACCACCACACAAAGAAACATGCAAAGAAGTCAGCTGCAGATATTTGGCAACACCAATAAAACGATGTGCTGGACGCTGGTCTCCATCCCTCAGGTCGAGTGGCACTCACTCAGTTTGTCTGAGCAGGGAAGGTCATTTTGGCACCTGCCATTATCTGCTCAGACTAATGGGCAAACTGTCTCTGTGTTTTTTTCTTCTCCATATATTACGATTGTACTGGTGATGTCCTCGGTTACCAACGGGTTGCCTCATGCCTCCACCGCTGACAGTGCTGTAGCTGTTCCCTTGGTTATGAGTTCCTTTCATGGAAAACTTCATTCCACTGTGCTGCTAAAAAACAAAAGATAAGCACTCAGTTTAGGCATACAAACAACTGAAACAAAGCACCTATTACCGGAACTATTTCCTCCACATATTCCCACAGAACACTGCTTGAAGCAACTGGTCTTTTCATGCTTGTCCCATTTTAGCTGTGCAAGCTCAAAGGTACTAACAGATTAAGAAGTGTTTTCTGAAGTAAATGCCCTGCAAATTAAGTGATAGAGATTTCAAACTGTCCTTAAAACTCTTGGATCTCAGCATGAAGTACACTCAGTATGCATCACCCTTATAGAAATTAAGATCTAGTTGTGACAATCAATCAAGTCTATTTTAGAGGATCTCAGCAAGAGCATGATTAAGTGAGATACTCAATAACACTTTCAGAAACATCATGGATAAAAATGTAAGGGCATGATCATATGAGCTGATACATACGAAGCACAAGTCTGCTCTGCCTATTATCTCACTCAGTTACGGGTAAACTGGGTATGGCTTGAAAAGAGCTTGTATATCCTACCAGTCTGATCAGTGAGCTACATGGCTCCTAGACAGTATTCTTGCATCCAGGCCAAGGTAAAACAATTAAGTGATCAGGACCACAGCATGACACTTTCTTTGGGGGGAATCTCCAGTAATTTGGAACGGGAACTGTCAAAAAGGTTTAGTGGCAGACTGAGGAAATCTACCACACCATGAGGTACTACAGCCATTTGCATCACTTAATGGCATACAGCAAGTTGGTTTAATGCGTACGTACTTAAATAGTTACAACAGTTTCAAAAGATGGAATTGAAACGGACTTCTCAAACGCTGGTAGCTACAATGCAAGCAACCTTTTCTGATGTCTTACAGCAATAACTTATAGATGGACAACTGACTATCTTCAACAAAAGCAAATACATCACTTGGTCTACCATAAGCGGATAAACAGGGACACCCCAAAGCTAAGATTTGAGGCAACTGATCAGAATGTGAAATATCTGCGGCTACTTTAGTAACCTGTATTTCCAAACAAGTTGGGAGTAGAAAAAAAAGAGAACACCAAGCTAACATCACAATTGTGTGCACAAAACCAAAACAGTTACCGAAGGCATAATTCCACAGGCAACATTTTATTGCCAAATTATAGTTGGAAGAGACACAGAAAACCAAACTAGTGAAGACTAGAGTAAGGAACAAGTTAAGTTAACTCCCGGGTGGCGGAAAAATCCTTAAACTGCTTTTTCATCAGTAAAGTATGTCCTATAGCAACCTAACCAACCTTCAACATGCAACTTCTAGACTCCCAAGACAGACATGTTAAGTGCTAGCCTCAGAATACCAACGGTAAAATATCCAAGGGCAAACAGAAAAAGGGAATGCAAGCTGAGAATCCTTCATTCTTAAGAGACAACTGCCCAATCATTACTTACTGCCTTACATTGCTAAAACATTTACTAGAAGCTATTTATGAAGGTCAACAACATGAAACTAAAATTCAGCATATTTTATATTTTTCCCCAAGTGATCCTTCAAGCAAACACACCACCTTGTCACATTCTTGTCAGCCAAGTTTTCCATTTCAACAAGCGTACATCTGACTCTCAATGATAAAAGCAGACAGTTAAGCACCTCCATTAAATGATGTCAAAATACTAAGTGATTCTTCAACAATCAAAACACTAAAAGCAGCAGTGATTACAGTTACTCTCAGCTATATGCAAAGAAAAAAACACACGCTACTGTACAACCAGAACAAAACTTTGAGCAAGGAGCGTACAAAGTCTCAGCAGCCTGTCCTCTTCAGCAGGAAATGTGAGCAAATCTGGCAACTTCACCCTCAATTTGAAGATTCAGAAAAAAAAAAAAAAAGATACCGGGGACAGAAATGCAGGTCACCACAAGATCAGACAAGTATGACCATTAAGTCTATCTATCTGTATCAAAAATAAATCACCTCTCTGGTTTGTTCAAAAGGTAATCAGACTTCCAAGGAACGACTAATAAAGAAGCCAGCAAGTCATCTCTAGCTTGTCATGAAGCATTTTGCATTGCTTTTTCAGCCATCAAGAGTAAAGACTGTGAAGCCATCAGAGCAGAATCTGAATCCACTTGCCTTATCAGCTCAGAGCAAGTGCTTAAGCAAGTTGACTTGGGGACCTCTTCAGTCAGAGATGATGCCTTTATATTTACTAGTTCTCAATCACGTATTTTTCACAGGTTCAGATTTTTGAAACTGTAAGCTTTTAGCATCCCATGTTATGGCATTTCACAGCTTAAATGAGCATCATGTTTATTAGTATCTGAAGTAATTAATTTCTTGTCATTCTGCTCTCTGACTTTTCCATAATATTGCTTATGATTGCATGGACTTAGATAATACATCTCATTTTCTTCTTTTGATGACTACACAGGTATAGGTGACACATCTCGTTTTCTTCACCAGGTTAAAGAATCATTCATTCTTCACACAAGCAATTCCATATGCTTGACCACTCTTACTAACCTTCTTTTTCTTCTTCCATTTGCATTATAACTTCCTTCTGATGTAAGAGACAAAATTGTAGCCACTGTTCATGATGGAGGATGGCCATGGATTTTTACATGATTTTTTTCATAGAAATGAAAAATTTGTTCCAAATAATGTCTGAAATTTGGTTGATACTCATTCTCAGCAGGCAATCAAGAAAGCATTCTCAGAGCAGTTTTCTGCAAAAACATTGAGATTTGATCTTTGCAAGAAACTGTCAGCCCACAGCCTACCACTCTCTACAAAGTTTAAAGAATTTCTCTCCCTCCTGAAGCATCATCTTGAAAGGTCCTTATGCAATCCCCCTCAGGTGGCCCTTAAGAAGCTTAACACAAGTGAACTTCACCATAATTCACCCACTGCCTTTCAGATGTTAGGAAGCGTGAGGCCCAGCACAAACTCCTGCAGGGCTTTCCTAGTGAACTCCATTGCCTACAAAAACTGGATCTTGTTTCTCATCTTATAACTAGTTAATTGTTTATAAAAGGGTACACATCTTTCAATTTCTTTCAAAATCTTTTACCAAAGAAAGTTACTTAGTTTTTATGTTTTTTTACTTAGTTTTTATGGGTTTTTAGAAATCCCAAGAGGCTGTATCAAACAGCTTTCTCTTTTCCACACACTTCGGGATATTCATACGTTCAGGACTCCCATAATCACTGAGAAATGGCCTGCCTGTCTGTAAGCACATGATGGCTGGAGAGAGATCAAATAATAAAAAAACAACACAGAAAGACCTTCACATATCATACGACAGACAAATCTTTGGTTTAGATGTTTTGACTTCTTCTGCTATCATAGGGCTGTTGATTCAAAACCTGAATGATAGAACATGTTTGTTGGGGTATTTAGTTCATTGGGTTTTTTTTTGACAAGCCTTTGCAAACAAAAGGTGCTAGATCTGAAAAGAAAACTCAAAAAGCTGCATTTAAGACAAGCTGGGAGGCAAGGGAAGGGTGGAATTCTGTATCACGTACCAAGTTAAAAATGTTTCCAGATATTTTAACAAATTTAAGAAAAGGATGTTCCTGGCCTTTACCACAAACAACAGAAGCCTGGTGGAAACTGAAATACCAAGTAATTATTTGCTAAGGAAACCAAACTTTTATTCTTACATACTGGCAAGTCTACTATACAAAACTGTGGGCATTCAAAGACTGTCACTATTCAAAAAGAAAACTTACAACTAAAAATAAGTCGCCTACACATTGAAATAATGTAAGTAACATAATAGAGCTCAAGTACAAACATAAGCAGGGCCTTTGAATTATTTTGGTGTTTCAGGTTTTTGCCTGTTAGCATCTCTAAGTGGAAAGTGTGAGCAACAAAAATGAAGTATCAGTACTCTTAACTTTAGAAGAAAAGAGATTATACAGGCAGTGCTCACGAATCATTGGTAAGGACCTACAACGCTCAAGAAAAAAAAAATTACGAAAATGGCATAAGTCTATTCAGTAAGAGTACATACTTACTATTTTGTTAAGACTACAGGATTAACGGCCATGATTGAATCTAGTCTGCAGTTGATCAGAATTGTAATCAAACTCCTACACTTCAAAATCATTCCATGTGGAATATTACGGAGTAGTATTCAGAAGAACTTAAATGCACCATTAGCATTTTAAGTATTCCCTTAAGCAGCTCAATATAAATCCTTCAAATATTTCACAAAGTTCTTTTCAATTTCTTAGCATATTTCCAAATTATCTCTTTCAGGCTTGTAGCAAAAAAAAAAAAAAAAGGAAAAAAGAAAAACACAAAAGGAAACACACAAAAAAAACAAATAAACAAAGAACCCTTTTTTCAAGGATTTACGTTCACGTCACGAGCTTAACATCTGTAAATATACTAAAAAAACCCCACATCTTGCATTCAAGTAAAATTGAAGTTCTTGTTCTTTATGAAATAAATTCACTGTTTTGCAGAGAAACAATGAGCAATCACCTAACCAACTTTTTGGTCATTACTGCATAAGCAATAAATTAGCTACCAGGATTCTACAAGATCTTTGCACCAGCTACCTGGGTGTACCTATTAAGTTCTGTAAGTGGTTCAGATTTCTAATCTGAAGTGTAGGAAAAACAAGTTCTTATTCAACTTGTTTAGAATTGGTGATCTAAGGATGTAAGACCCAAAGCACTGCAAACATTAAAGATAACTCCTCTCCTCTTGGGCCCCCTGTTTGGACCTATTGGCTACTTTCAGCTACAACTGACAAGATCTTAAATTCTGAACAGACTTTATAAAAGGAGACAAAATCCACTTCTGCTCCCATCAAAAGGAAAAAACAACATTTATGCAAACAGCTATCAGAGCAGCCAAGGAAAAAAACAAAAACCACACAACACACCAACAGCATGGAGACCTGAAAGAGCTGAAAAGCACAGAAAGTTTTAGATGTATTATCTTAGAGAACTGAAAGCCTCAAAGCCACAAGGGAACAGGTAATATCGGTCCTTCATATCTTACTTTGTGCAGTAGCTCTGCCAGTAGCCTGTAACAAAGGGAAGCTTTTGGTTCTCTTCACCTTTCACAACAGGTCAGGCAACTATTAGTTCAAAGACAAACTAGTATTTGATAGATCAGAGGGTCTAGTCCCCAGGAATGATTGACTGACAATAGAGACTACCATCACAACCTGAGTATATTTTGAACTACCTTGTGGTAAAGAAAGTAGAACCCAACACATGAAATAAATACCCTCTTTGATCTTGTCACCAGTCAAGTTTCAAAAAATGAGGGGCAAGAGTCAAAACAATACCACCAGAAAACAGAATTCATACTGCAGCTTTGCTACTGTTGTGACACGGGCCATGACTTGTTATCTACATACTTGTCACTAAGGAGAGCAAGAGATAATAGCTTCTCCGGCATAAAGCTGACAATTTTAGAACTCAGAGAAATCTTAAATCACTGAGACGTCTCATCTTTTTATTTGGAACAAAAAAAAGTATTATTACAGTGAACAGACTCAAAACACTTTCCAAATGATGAGCTGGTATCAATACAGTACATGTGAAAAAGTCAGTAGGGGAAATACATATGTGAATATTCAAATCAGCCTCAGCTTGGGAGCAACGATCTGATTCCAGTATTACTTCTACATTTCCATAAATCTTTTATTTATGGTGAGTTTATTTATGTTCCTAGAAACTAAGTTTTAGACTTGGTGTCTTTCCTGCAACCCAAAAAGCACTTAGGAAGCAACCACCAAGGTGGTCAGACACTTTCACACAGTCATATAACCATCTAGGCTGGATGTTTATATGGAGGCCTCTAGAAACTGTTTAATCCAATCTTCTGTCATATCAGAGTCAGATTAGGTTAGCCAGGGTCTAGTCAAACTGAGTCAGTTCCATACACAGAAAGATACTCCCTCATAAAGACTGTCCATATAAACATATGACAATCTATAATGAAAAATATCTTGAGTAGCGTTTCCAGCTGAACAGCCTCTGAAATTCAGATGCATTTTTTTCTGCTCTCCTTCTTTAGAAAAGAAAAATGTAATCTTTTTTTTTCTTAATGTTGTATGTATTAAATCGAACACCAAAATGTTCTGTCATACACAGAAGATGGGAGTTTGACGTTGAAACTGTTTCCAAAGTAGATGGTAATATCCTCCTTACTTTGCCTAAGATAATGCACGGACACCAAAAAAGTATTCCATCCTAAATGAGAGTGCTATAAGTAAAAAGATAAGAAAAATTACATTTAGTTGAACGAGGAAACCTTCAGTACCTAAACAACTTAGTAATGCCATTGAAGAAACAAATCAGGTCACCTCTAAATACAAGTTAACATACTAAAAACTCTGAAGCATCACACTCACACTATGCTAAGGGATTTTAGCATACCTGTACACCTGACAAGTTGATGACACCTGCATTCTCAGAAATTTTTGATAAAGTGTTTAGAGTTTAGCCTCAACATGAATAAAACTGTGTCTTTACAAGTGCATCTTTCATCAAACTACACTTAAATGCACTCATCTAAAAGAAATACATTTTTGACTTAAGCCCCTGACCAATGTTATTTTTATTTCCAATGCTGCTAAACTCTGAGGAATCATTCCAGAGATACTGGCAGTACTGACATTACTAGTGAGACAAAGCAACACCATTAACAATTGCTCAGGATAAGAGCAAACTCCGAAGCAAAATATTTAAGCCAGTGAAGTGCCTGTAAAGCAACATAAACAAGCAGTTCATAAGTTTGTGTCTGTCTTTATAATATGCAACCACAAAAGAATCTGAAAAACAAACTACAAGTTCTTCCAAGAGTTATTTAGACCATGGTCTTTCAGCACTGATATTAAGGTTTCATTTCCTGGTTATCTCCTGTGCTTCATAATTGAGCCAGTGAAGGCTGCTATGAAATTTTCAATGAACATATTCATGATAAGACTCTTCAGATGAGTGATGTCTGAAGTGGAGGTTATCTTAGACATACTGGAAATCAGCACAGCAGATGCAACTGGTGCTTACTGGCGTTAAGAGACTTTTGAATTGAAAGACCACTCTTTGGGGAAATAACTGCAACTTAGTAAAAGAAAAGAGTTTTTCTGACTTAAGCAGCACAAAGTTTCTTCTGTCTTCATTGGTGACTAGGTGAGCAGCAATCCAAGAACAAATTGAACTTAATTCATCCCAAAATAACAAGGAAAGTAGTTCTTTCTTCCCCATGAGAAGTCACCAAGCAATTTCCACTCCCTCTGTCCAACTGGACATGCATGCCAATATCTGGGTTTCTGCATATTCCAGTGAGCTTCATAAACTGTTCTGCTCTCCCAGGTGAAATTTCAAACTGCTTGTCAGCAAAGTACGAGAATGATTACCTTGGAAAAAAATGATGATGATCCCCAAAAGCACACAGAACTGTATCAGAAGCTTAATTAGTCCCTGAACTAGCTGGAAATTTTCCAATTCACTATGCAGTATGTAAACAGAATTGGTAATCACACCAAAGCTGTTTCAAAAACGAAAGTATTAGGAAGTTCTAATGGCAGAGAATTTGCCTGGAAGGCTGCAAGTTGTTCAAAATACAGTTAGTACTCTAGACACTGACACCTCCTGCTTTTGAGGGCAGTACTAGACACCTAGGTACAGCTTCCAAGCTGAACTGAGGCAGAGAAACTTGGCAGGGAAAAGGTCGAAGACGTTTTGCAGACATTAATCCCTTCCAAAGACTTTCTGAATATGAAAGAACATTTGCTGTTAAGAGAAAGGCTTGCTCATGTTCAAGTCTCTCACGATAGCAGTCCTCCAAGCTAGTAAAACGTGTCTATTAAACGTCATTAACAAGCGTGGTCTTAAGTTACATCAACTGCAAAAGGAAAGCCAGCAACCTATTGTAGCTCAAGTCATGCCTCAGTTGCAAATGAAAGAGAGACATTCACATTATTCTAGGTAGAATGATTTCATTCCCCACTTCTGACTTGGTTATAATCCTTACCAAAAAAGAAAATGTCTACATCACAATAAATACGTTTTTGGTAAATTCACTGCAGAAAAAACCCCATCGCATTTCTGGACTACAGATGGCAAGAAATTCTTATTTAACAGGAATCTTAAAGGCACATCTTTGTCAAACAAAAGACACAGAAAGAGAATCCCAATTTTAAACTTATAAATACTGTTCAAACTACTAGAATACTTAACACATATTGGAAAGGACAGTCAAGTAACAGAAAGTCAGAAGAAGTACTGCAAAGCAGCTGTTTTCCAAAATTCCAACGGAGATCCAAAATTCATGTAACACATTATCTCTTCACAACTAAGGCAAAAAATTCTGGATGCCAGCTTGTTTTATGCCAACAGCTGCATGTATCAGAACCGGATTTTTCTGTCTGCAATTTTGAAGTTAAGCTCCAGGTTACCTCTTCAGAAAAGCAAAATTATTAATGAAAAGAAAAAGCTGGACTAAGTTTGTGTTTTAGATGGAAGTTTAACTTAAACCAGCTCTCCAGTTCCATTTTATACAAACTTCAGAAGTTTCAGCCCAGTCACTACAATAGCAATATATAGTTCTGTTAGCCTCTCACTAACTAGAAAACATTTCTTGTGCAGATAAGCTGGTCTTGCCAAGGTAAGATTCAGCAGTAGGGAAGGACAGGTAAAGTGGGGAATCTGCGTAATCACTCAGAAGATTACAACAAAAGGCACAGCTCCAGTTCAAAGTGGAACTTGGCACAAGACTAAGGATTGTAGGGGTAGCTGGGAAGAGCTTTCAAAGATGGTGCCTCTTTTATGTGAACCTGCCTGCAAGAAAACAGTGGAACACCTGTGGTATGCGATAGGAAATCAGCCTGGTTATCAGAGAAGTGCATTAAACAAACACTTGTGTAGTAACTATGAAGAATTTAGGCATCAAGCTCTATTGTGCCCTAACTCAATGCTGCTATTACTAACATTGAAAAGTCTGTCCAGATGAATTTTTTTCATGATTCATCCAGAAATTTCAACATTTCAAGCACTATTTCATTTTTTTCTATTCTGTAGTAAGTGGCAATTACCATTTCTAGCCATATAAATCAAACTCACAAGGTGAATGAAAAGTTAGTGACTTGGATGATGGGAGAGAGTGACCCTCAGCATGGCTAGAGATGACACAAATTGGACACGGAGTAGCTGATACAGAAGATGGTTGTGCTGCCATAAAGAGAGCTTGTCAGGCTGGAGAAATGGGCTGACAGGAACCTCGTGAAGTTTGAAAAGGGAAATGTTCAACTCTGTCCTTGAGAAGGAATAGTCCCGTACACCAGTATACCCTGGGCACTGACGAGATGGAAAGCAGCCTGGCATAGATTGACCAGAGATTCCTAGAACACAAGTTCAACATGAGCCAGCAATGCACCCTTGCATCAAGACAGGCCAACAGCACCCTGGGCTACATTAGGAAGAGCATCTCTAGCAGATCAAGGGAGGTGATCATTTACCCTCTGCTTGGCACTGGTGAATACATCCTGTGTCATGCCCAAAGTGTCAAGAAGTCCTGAATCAAATGAAAAAAGTCATTAAGCTGAAAATATCCTCATCCTAGATTCCCAAGAACTGTGATAGAGGACTGAGAGAAGGAAAATATTCTAAGAATCTGACCAAAACCAGGTTTCAAAGAAACTAGCTCGCTACATTGTTATCACAGGCAACCTACAACCCACAACTTGCTTTAAAGCTCATGTGAGGCTGCTGTTCTGACTAATAGTTTTAATAATCAAGATTGAGGGAGTATTTTCCTACAGAGCGATACATCAAGTCTAAGAAAAACTGAGGATTTTTCTTCCTCTTGTACTATAATGGATATATTAACTAACATGCTTCAGATTAACTGAGTAACAGGGAGTTTCCCTGCACATTCACCTCCCAGCACATTTAAGCACACATTTAGTATTCTGGTAAAAATTCTTGTACACATGCCCATAAATAATCTTCTGTTCTCTATCTTTAAAATGTACTACAGAAAAAGTTACAGGTGTAGTCAGATCTGTTCTAATAATTCAAACCAAGATAACCAAACAAGCCTAGACAGATCAGTACTCAAAAAACTTCAGACTCAAAAAACTAGCTTCCAGATACACCACCTACATGAAGTTTCTATTTTAGGAACAGGAAGTTAAGTAGCCGAAAGACCTGCAAATATCCCACTGGACTGGTTAGGCACCAGGAAGTCTCAAACCTGACTTAAGGAGTCAGACATCTGACACTTTCCTTTCGACTTACTCCTAGGTGTCAGTGTGCGGTAGAAGGGCTCTTCTGTTCGGAGATGCATCTCAAAACACCAAACCCTTACCCACCCATTCTTCTCCCCGCACTGCTGACATGGCAGCTGAGTACTTTTATGATTATACCAAGTTAGCACATGTTACAGGAAGGTTATCTTCAGAGATTTTTAGACTCTGCAAATGATCTACACATCTGATTTGATCACTTTGTCATGAAAAAGTCGCTCCATTTAGTTGGCTCATACCTGATTACTGGCGGCCATTATCAAGGTTCTCGGAGGCGCAGATTGGGGTTTACCACTTGGCATAGGCAATGCAGGTGGTAAACTGGCCATAAGCCGAGTCGGTGCTTGCAGACTGAACTGGTAAACATTAGGAGCTGGGCAAGGTGGTGTATCAGAATCCTTTTGGCAGAGAAAAAGGGGAAAAGAAAAGCAACTTTACAGAAAGTACAGCATATACAGGCTATGCATGTGAAAATGCACCCAAATATCATCTCATGTGAATACTGTAAAATTTAATTATTTTTTTCAATGATAAAAAAATAAAATACAAGCCAGCACTACGTTTATTTGCACATCTAGCAAAACTTTAATTGAACCTGCCCCAAGAAGACAATGTCAATAGGTGTATGGCAATCACAGGTCAGTTCCAGTCAGTGCAATCTAAAGTCAAAATTGTATCTCTACCAAATTTGAATTAAAAGATGGGAGCTAAGGTTGGGGAAAAAACGGAACAAGAACAGCGACACTGTTAGTGATACAAGTATAGAAATTTTAAGTGTCATGATAGAATCAGTTCTCTGAACAGTGTTCTGAATTGGGCTTATCTGTACAGCAAAGTGACTCACTATAATTGTTACAGTCTTCTCCAATTCTACCCAGCACCAGCAAAGCTAGGGCTCCAGCTCCCAAGAAGCAAGGAGACAGTCTGCCAGTCAAGACTATTTAATGTGCACCAGTCCCTCACTTGGCTGCTAGTTAGGAGTTCTGTTCCCTTTACTTTCCCTTGGAAATCTAAGCAGTAATTCTTCAGGGGATGTAAGGTGGACGTTAAGATTACAGAAAAAGATACTGTAGTGAAACTAATACTTCTGGTTACTATTCCTCCTCCTTCCAGCCTGACCAACAGCATTTACAGGTGCCTCATAAGCGGTCCTACTGGTGAAGCTAAAGCACTGTCTGCCTGGAGCACTTCACAGACAAGCTAGGAGGCAAGCACAGATGCAAGGCTTTATGGAACTACTAAAGTCTGAAAACACCCGACAGCCTCAATTCTTAAATGACCAATTATTTTCCAAGTCAAAAAGTAGGCTACAGCCTGTTGAAACAAATCTGAACACAGATCTAGTAAAAGTTATTTTTCAGCCATACCACAATGGCAAGTGGTTACAAGATAAGTAACTTTCCCTACATTTTACCGCCGCTTTTTACCTCATCCTTAACTCCAAAAAGCTCTGGACTTGAAAATAACAGAAAAACCTATTCTTTATCCCAAACCACTAGTGTTTTTTCCATTCCCAGTCATCTGGCTCAAAGTATAACAAGAGATGGGGCTTGGCCAATTAGCAGTTCAGGAGTTACCACATCAAAAGACATTTATTGGCTCAGATCATGAAGGATCTTTACTGTTAAAGTAATTACTGAAATATTCTATTGCTCTTTCTCTAAAGATTAATTGCCTGGGAGCAAAGATTTTTCACTTAACCCAGGAAAACTTTAAACAGACCTCCAGCACTACCTCTTGCTCTCACATGGCCTTGCTCTTTCCACATGGGATTCTTTGGTTAGAGAACAGGCTCTCCAGGAAACTACTTCCAAGAACAGAAACGAGAAAACATTTAAAGCTTTTCTTGGGGGAAGAAGTTTGTTGAGAGTGATAGCTGTGAATACTGTGCAGCCTAAGTAATAAACTACTAGAAAACAGAACTTGCATCCCAGCTGAACTGAATACCTACAGTAGAAACAGTCCTCAATAAAACTGTCAGCTATTAGAACAATCACTCCTTTATTGGTCCATCTAAATTTGTCATTACTAAAAAATAGGTTCTAGAAAAAAAGGAGCTGCTCTCCTACTACATCAACTAGTGGTAAAAGCTACAGGATGCCTTGGTGAAGCAGTTCCAGGTATTTGCATCATGAATTCATTAGAAAGATCATACTGGTTACAAGAATCTGTGTAGAAATTTATATATGAGATCAGATGTTTACAACTTAATAAATATGTACACAATGGACAAACATGCTGTGGCACTGATCGAAAAATTAAGCTTAGTTGTACGCACACGCAAAGGCGACTGCCTGGATAAGACAGCATTTTTCTCCTTTGCCCAATTCTACAATATTAGCCTTGGGGACAGGCAAAGGTTTCTACAAAGATGAAGCTGGTAACATTCTTAAATAAGTAGTTGGTCGAGTCAGGTACAGGGGAAAGAACTTGGATTTCTAACCTGAAGTTTCTTTAGATGCTGTTGGTCATGGAATTATTACAAAGATTATTAAAAAAAGAGGGAAAAAGAGGGTAGACATGCTTGAATAGACAACTTTTGAGCATGCTCTCAAGTAATTATGAGCAGAGTAGGCAGACAGGAGGGAAAAGGGGGTCTTACTGTCTATCCAAAGCAACATGTTACCTTTTGTGATGCAACAACTTTCACAAACCTGATCAAATAGTTTTAGTCTCTCCATTCAAAGAATCTTTCCTTTCTCTTCTGCTTAGATACAATCAGTCCCCCTGAAGACTCACATACCTAACCCTGGCAGGATAAGATTTCTATGGACTTTTGTGCAACAAAAAGTTAACTCCAGTATGGAAGCAGAAGCTGATGGAAGAGAAAAGAGAGTCGTATAGTTTAACTGACACTAGATAAAGTTCAGCAAAAGGAAGCCTGTGTTGCTTTATTTTGATTTTGGAATAGGTATGTTCTTCTGCCTCAGTGTTGTTTACTGGCACATGTCTCATAGAAGTCGACTGTATCTCTCTTCTGAGATGACTCTGGATTGCTAACAGGAGTTGATATGCTGACTTCTCAGCAGCATCAAAATCTTTTTGTGAAGAACATTACCTTTCTTACTCAAACTGAAAGGTTAACCTCAGCGAGGTTAAAGAAAACTGGTTTTCCACAAGCGCTGCCTACACAGAGGGATTAAATCTTACTTGCTGTTCTGGACAGGATTAAGTGTAATGTGCAAACTCAAAGCATCACAGAAGCTCAGAAGACCTACAAGCAAGTAAATGCATACAGGTAACACCCCGACACTTTAAATCCATGTCTGGAAGACGAAAGGTCTGACCCTTACTACAGCTATGGGCTACAGAGGTCACATTGTAAAAAGCTAAGTGTGAAATAGAGGTAAGATCCCTCTACTGATTCTAGCAAATAAAGCTTCACTGACTGCACTAAGAGCCAAGGTAAGCTCCTGACCTCTTTAATCCTACTACTATGAATGCCAATTATACAGAGTCCCCACCCTGCAAGGAAAGTATCCTCTAAAGAGATGCTTTTGGAAACAAAGAGAGACTGCCAGATACAGGTTTATCCTACTGGGAAGTTTCCACTATAAAATATGCTCTTTAAACCAGTTTCAACTTCCTGAGTAAGAACTTAGTACCTTGAAGGAAGATTTCTACTATTCATAGCCTTGATTACTGAGGACTCTTTAATCTACCTTAATGTTGCAAAGAAGATATAGTATGGAAGAGACCTAGAAACAGAAGTGTTCCTAATGAATGCTCATCTAACTGCAAATTTTGCTTGAGAAATGGGATCCCCTAGCCTTCTGTCTTGACAGAAACAGATAAATCCTGCAGTCTTATAAAAGATTAAGAGCTGCAGCAATCTTACAACCCAAGCTTCTCTTCTTGACATCAGAAGAGAACAAAGATCCTTTACTGTTCTGCAAAATGCATCTTCCATTATAAAGTCCCAGGAGTTAATCAGCAAGAGAATATTTACTCGTCAGAAGCTCCTTACTAACTGGGTAAGAGCTTATTTCAATTGTATTAAGAACTCAAGGCTTAAAGATACAAGGCAAGCTGTACCAGCATGCTCACTCAAGACAATAATTCAAGTTTCCACAGATTTCATGTGCACTCAATTATACTGATAAGCTTCCTTCCTGTGAATCTAAATGTATGAAAAATGGTGGTTTCTGCTTTGATTCATGATGTAGTCAGTGGAAAGGTTTCAACTGACTGACACTAGCTACCATTTTAGAGCTTTCAATTTCCCAGACAATATTTTTTTAAAAAGCTAGAGTGGTCTAAACAGATTAATTCATCATCCCAGTCTAAGTTTTGGCCCAGTGATAAAAAAGTCTACCCTAGAAGTCAGTATTCAGAAATTAAAATATATACAACAGAATGCAAGTTCCTTGCTAATGTGAACACATTTGAGTTACTACACTCCACCGCCTGCCCCCTCAAGAATGAACTACAGTGGTCTTGGCAAAGAAGTTCCTATTGTTTCCATTCTCCAAGTTTCTCCCACTACGTCAACGGGCTTTTTCTCCTTTCCACAACATTCAGGAACTGGAAGCTTTGAGAGAACAATGAACACTTCAGTAAAAATTGTGTTCCATCTTTGCTTTCAAAGACAGTGAGATAATTGATGCTTACAGTTAACATTTTACAAAGACTATTTCATGTGCTCCACTCCTTTCTTAAAATTGAAGTGATTTAACAGATAACCACTGCCAGTCTTACACCTTTTGCCTCTTTTCTCATTCTGGCTTTCTCCATTATACCTGCACTAGCATTTCACATTATTATGAGTCAATTCACAAGGTGAACCACAGAAAGAGTAGACCCTTTCTCACTAGTTTCACTTTCTGAATCAGCTCACCAGCAAGAACATCTAACTACTGGTTTAGCTTTGTAAAAGTGTCAACCCACCCTTGGAACATAAAGTAACATCAGAAAACTTCAGATATTTCACAGCTTGGGGCCACATGCAGGAGCAGAACTTGCAAGGCGTGCTCTTGCTTGAATCGTTTTAACCCCACCATACTTAACTCTGCTTCCAAGGTGATTCCATGGATTTACACCCCCCACCCAATCCTCCCCTCATTTCTTCCACATCAGCTTGTGCCCCTTCCGTTTTTGGTAGGTGGAGCTGTAACTTTAACTGTAGTATAAATAAAGTTGAATTGAAAATCTCTACTTCTACAGGAGGTCACAGGGCAGAGAATCTGCATCAATACAGTTGAACCATTTCCACTTGTTGGCCTATAAACAATACAAAACAGTGTCAAGTAAGACAATTGGTTGAATTCTCATGCTTTTAGGTCAACTGCATTGCAAAAGGAAAATATCTTGTTCATTGTGCTTATAGGAGGGGAAAAGTGAAAGACGAAATGTAAGATAGACAAGCAAACTGAAAATTATTGTTCATTTTACAGAAAGAAAACTAAAAATGTAATCTAATTAGTATCTACCAAGATTAAATAGAAGCACAGTACTCCTTTAACCTCACCTCATTATATCCTGCCATGCCTGGCTGTAAGCTCAATTCCATACTCACTGTATTTCAGATAAGCCTTAAATCTTAAATGAGAAAAGGTCCCAGAAGTGTGTAATTTCAAATTTCCCGATACCCCTAACGCTTTCATATAATAGGTTTTCAATTGGCCTGTACTGTTAAGATTTTCAAAAGTTAGTGTTTATCAAGTCAAGCATTAACTATAGGATTTATTATGCAAGCTGAACATATGCCGTATTAGAATATAAATACTAAAATTTAGGTTTTCTTCCATCCTAAAATGGCTTAGGTATCTGATTTTTTTCAGGGGAGGAAATGTTAAGATATGGCAAGAATACAACTAGCCTTTGGCATCACAACATAGTCTGAGCTTGACTTTTGTAAAACTGTGTGCTCTTCTCCTTGCTTCACTGACATCACAGCAGTAAAACACAATTTTACTTGCTGATTTACACATTCCCTCTCTACTTTCTGCAGCTTAGAGTAACTTGTTACTAAATAAAATTATTTTATTATTTTCTGCTCAAGATCGTGCCTCCTACATCTTTGCAGAAATTTACTCTTCAAGTGGAAACAGATCAAAGACTGCTCGAGTAACTGAAGCAGAACTACTGAAGGAGAGCACGTGACAGTATAAAACAGCACATGGTCAGAGATACCGGTTAAAGAAACAAATCCAAATGTGGAACCATACGGTGAAAGAGGAAAATAGGCAAAAGTAGCACTGGAAAAATTTGTTCCGCTCTGGTCCACAGAAACTGTCAGTTATCTGCACAGCAAGAACAGGAGAAAAGAGTACAGTTTTAAAGGTTCTGGGATGTAAACTCTTAAATGCCCCAAATTACATGTCAGTCGAACGCTGTTCCCTGGTAACAACAAGCTGTCTGCATCTGCACACCGAGGGCTGCCCACTGCTTTACTTGGAGACAAGCTAACTGTAAGTGAGAACTTAACATCTTTCTTTAAAGACCAAGAGGTCTACTTTTTAGAGTACTTGTCTCTGTTCAGGAAGGCAAAAAGAGTTAAGATAGAATCTGCAAAAAGATGATCAGCTATCCATACTTACATCCGAATGATTACTTCTCTTATAACATGAGAATATCAGGCATGTAGAAAGAAGGGAGAAAAATCTGTGTAACTCTTTCAGACTGAGAACTTTGTTAGGTCACCTCCTTCTGCCCCCTCTTCCTTCACAGACAATTTCAAGCGGAACTCTACAAATCAATCATAGTCATTAAGACAGATTTAACAAGGCTACAAAAAGAGCTGTTACAGTAACCATTCTGAAGTGTCTGTCCCACCACTGTAGATAAGCACATGCCTTACACCTGAAAATTTAATCAGTTTTTAAAAAGCAAAATTTATCAGGACAAAAGATGTCGTATACTCTGTGAATAGGAAAGTCTAACAGTTCCTGCTAATAAGCTGAAATTCACTGTCTTTGACTAACAGGAAGGAAGGTGAGATGGTGCTAACTTCATTAAGCATGTTGAGCTCAAGGACCAAGCCCCAACTACTGCAAAGCAAGTAACAGTTCCAAAGTCAGTGTGGATCTTGCATGCATTCAGCAGAAGACAGGAATAAGGAGCATTAGTCTTATCAGTCATATTTATGTACTACTCCCACCGTGTAAGCATCCAATCAAAGTACTCCTTGAAGATGGCAAAAATACACATTCCACAAAACACTCCAGGTGTTTCTTGGCATATCCCTGAGCTGACAGGGGCAGAACAGCAGGCAAGTCAAACAGACATTCTGACAAAAGGTTACTATAAAGCCTGAACAGCGATGGCTACAGCTAAAATTTCAAGAGCAGTCTGAAAGAATATATTGTAAATGCTAAAAAGTTACATAGAGACAAGGATTGTGCTCTCTTCCAAACTAGACTACACAGGTACCGTTCCTTACTGAAACTTCAGCTACCTTGACACGACTGCACAGTCTTGAGAACTCTTCACAAAATAATTTTGATGTAGAAGCCCGAAGAACATTATCACCAGAAACACTGAGATAAGGTGTATGAAATTTCTTAGATCCAAATTTGTAACGGATAAACTTCGAGATTCTGCGTTGGACTGAATATGAGATTATATAACCATCATGTAACAGAAAAGAGCTATAAAACTTTCTTGTGAGCCATTACATCCGTTACTGATATGCAGGTATAATGCTGTGCTTTATTTGGCATAACAGTATCAAAACTGCAGAGCGTACTTAGCACAAGGAATTATGTAAGACCAAAATGAGACTGCAAAAACATACCTAGGATTATTGTTTTACTTGGCAGAGACTGTTGATCAAGCAGCAGATATTCTTCAGCATTACTCTAGGACTTTCTGAGCTAATAAAAAGCAGCCTTCCACAATGCCTTAAGCAACAAGAAATCCAGGTCACCAGTTAGCGTGCAGGTCCAAAACAGCACCCAGGACACACACACAGAATTTTTAAAAAGGCATTTTCAAGAGGAATTTGGTCACTGCTTAGGTTCTTAGACTGACAGCTAGTCAGAACAAGTAGAGTCCTGGGGGCGAACATGCTTTATTTTATCTGGTTTCAGATTCTCGTAACAATCACTTAGCTCAGTATGAAGGTTAAAGGGACATTTCCTACCACGAGAGGCATATTTTTCTATTGTGGAACAGTCTGACTCTTGCTCCCATAGAGCAAATTCTCACACACTTTGCACTGTCCTTAGATAGTAAAGATATTTTAAAGCATCTTCCATTATACACTTCAATATTTTCTGGATGATGTGAGAACATGTAGTATTTTGCAACTTACCTGTTTGCATAAGAGAAGATTACACGCTGCCTTTCTGTCAGGGCAGCACACAGTATTTTAAATAGCTGCACAGCAGAATATTTTGCAGAGAAAAAACGTAACAGAATCCAGAAAATTGTATGCATAATTGAATACATTCTGGTGATCAGATTCCTTGTATCCATAGGTTTATTTCCAGATGTTCCTCAGTTTGCTCCTGATCTCTAATATTTATATTCTCCACAGAGCTGAGCTAACAGGGGAGGAACTTTAGTACTCAGTATTTTGCAAGGAACTACATTAGAAGGGCCAGCGAGAGAGTCAGAGCTCTGCATCAACATGTACAGCAAGACAACCCCATAAACTGAACAGCTACTTCACTAACAGTAACAGTGATACCAGCAGACAGATTTTTCTCTTTCACACAGCCTTTCATCCGAAATTTACTGGTCCTTACAAAAGCTTTCTTTTGTGACTAAGATTCCACAGTTTGCTAGGACACTTATAAAAGATACTACAACTAGAATCTCATCAGGCAGACTGTGGAGCAAAAGGCATTTTATCAAGAGCTTTGCTGCCTTGGAAAATCTGTAAAAGGATATTTTTTGTCCGATTATGATCGGGCTCGTTGGATCCATGTCTTAGTTTTGGGCTGTGCAGACAGTGGCCCAGGAGCATGCTCCCCTGCAAGCTAGTTCTGGACACGGAGAAATGAAAGCAATTGTGCTCCTGAATTTGAGGTGGTGTACTGAGGAAAAGCATATACATCTAACACACATGAGAGAAGAGAAGTTTGGCCTTGAAGGTGGCATTTCTCTTATTCCTCAGTGGTACACAAGTTCTCATTCTCAAAAGGTTACCATTAGGATGGACCTGGAAGGAAGAGGAGCAGTAGCAGGAATGGAAAATGCTCAGGGTAGTAGCTTTAAGTTTTTTTATCCCTACACTTCCATTTTTCTGAGTATGTACAAAAGTTGAGAGGCTAACTTCTAAACATCAGCTCTGGTCTATGCCAATCTGGTCTCTATAAAAACCTGCTCCTTTTTATTGTTCTATTCTTACATCTGTTCTCCTGGTGTTGGAGCACATCTATAATGCTATCTCTGAAGTGCCCATATGTTCAAGACACCACAAGTCTTGTCTGTTCAGGTGTTGAACCATATTTACAGAATCAAAAGCAAAATTTGTAATGCTGCCTGAACTTCAAGGAAGCAAATCTTAAAAAAACATTCAGTATGCTGTGTTAAAACCAGTTAAACTAACTACTGTTACAACCAGGATTTAATAAAAATTCTAGGATCTGTATGAGCAATAGTGCCCTGCTTTGATTATGCTTGCATACTGAATACATACTGCCAACATAGCATCCGGGACATATGGAAGAAGGCAAGCCCTCCAGACTTACGGTTTACAACAATGCGATGACTTCAGAATATAGCTACCTCTGTGCTACAGTGGATGGCTGGAACACCTGAACTTCAGTAGAAGCTGAAGGTCAGAGAGGTAAAATGACAAAGTCAAGTCACAAGTTGCCAAGTCTATTTCCTCTTCCTCAACATATGTGAGTTGACTTCTATTACTTTGGTAGGCAGACCTCAGAAAGGTGAAGGTGCAGCTGACCACTATTACCAGTGAAACTTCAGTGTATTTATTTACTCTTCAGTTTACTGCTATCAAGTCCTTCTAATTTGACAGCTAGGATCTTGTAGTTAATATATAGCAAAAGATATTCTGCTGTCACACTAAGTACATGTCCAGAAATAGTGTCTTGAAGCAGACCTTGTGCTTAAAGTTACAGTGACATGACAGGGATGAAAATATTGCTATAAAAATAAAACCTTAATTATTGGGAAGAGATCAGTAAAACGTCAGTCTAGAGTCTCCTTGTCTCCTGCATTTTCTCTATAAAATTGCTTTTAGTCTTCAGTATCAGAAGCTTAGCAGATTTAACTTTAAATGAATACAGAATCATTCCTGAAGAACAATCCTTCCACAAGATAGGTCTAACCACGAAGTATAACTCTACAGTGATGGGATGCACCATATTCCCTTGTTCTGAACCTGGTATCACATTTCACTGCATCGTATCTACTTGCAGCACACCAGAAGTTTCGGCACAAATACCAGTCGTCACACATGCCAGATGTTCCTTTGCTGGAACCAGGGCACAGTATTATGCCAGATGATGCCATAGATAGCCTCTATGACTCAACCAGGACTGCTCTACCAGAACTTGCTCATCCTCACATATCCAAGTGTGAGACGAACTCATCAGTTATTTGTCAGGAACCTGCCATTCCATTCCAAATTAAGGTAACATGCTGGCAGCCTAAGGACATAATACCAACGAGCAACCAGGGCTTAAGCTAGAGTCTGTCACAAGCAGATGGGCACAAGACTCTATTTCGTTAAAAAGAATAGCACTTCCAATTACTTTGTGGATGCCCAGACTGTAGGTCTTTCTTGTTGAGAGGCGTCCTTTTCAATTTTTATTAATTTCTCTGGCATCAGGCAATGAAGTTTCATCTTCAACATTAAGCAAAAAGGGACTAAGGGAAGGGCATAATCCCTCACCAACCATTAGGTTGGGAGTGCATGATATTTAGCAAATATCTGCATTTTCTCATAGAAATTAAATCAAAATCTTTCTAACTGACATACTCAAACCAGGAGCATGGCTAGTAGTATCACTGGCAAGCATCATGCTGTTCTTTTTCCATTAGCTGGATGGTGCAATTAAAGCATTTACCATATTTACCGGAGGTGGAGTGAAAAGACAATTCAACACAGAAAATTCAGTGGTGTAAAGGAATTACAGGAAGTAATCAGAACATATAAAGGCGCTTGTCTCAGAAGTCATTTTTTTTATTGAATACAATTCCCAACTTTTAATTCAATATTTGACTAGGTTTTGAAAGTAGTCAAGAAAACAAGTTCTTGGACCTCTCTTGGCATCACCTAGTTATTCGTTATTGTAGTTAATTGGATACTACATCTTGATCCAGTCAATACCTCTACCTAGCACAGAATGCTTCAGTAGATTTCTAATGAATACCTCATGCCACACAATGCAATTTCGTGTTTTATAATCTGCACTGCCCAATTCCGTGTTGCTTTATACTCAATACCAAAACAAAATCATCTTATAGAATCTTAAGAGTCTGGGAATATACCTAAAGAGACTACACTCATTTTTCAGGAAGTTACAATAAGACCTAGCAATTCTTTTCAAATTGCACCTTCAAACAAGAAAGCTGACAGCAAGACTTTACACGAAGGTCCCCTTACTATTAAAACATGAACTGACTCCTTGGTTGAACATAATAAGGATTATTATTCACATTCACACCATGATATGATGTTAATGTTCAATTTGGGGTATGGGTAAAGAGGACCAGAGTTGAAAGTGGAAGATTTTGCTTGATGGAAAGATTTATGAAAACACTTCTACTCTCCTACTTAATCAGCTCCTGTTACCTTCAGTTTTCTTATTTTGTTACGTCTCACTACTACCACAAAGGGTACCGAAGATTTAGGTTGGAATTAAGATCCATTTAGTGGAAAAAATATTTGATTTTAGTAATTTTTCTGAGCAGGGGAAGCTACTGATTTGCTGTAGCAGCTTGGGAATAGTATCACTCTAACTGCTGTTGTATCAGTTGAGACTTTGACCTGTATGATAAACTCTGCTTCTTATTGGTTTAACCCATTAAAAGAAAAAGCTTACGATGTCACTGCCAGAGAGCGATGATACAGAAGAGGCAGATGAGCCAGAGGATAACTGCTGTGTACCGGCCAATGACAAAGCCAAGCGTTGGTTGTAAGATGGTTCAGAGTCTCTGTTCTGCTGCTGTTCTCCATTGCACGGAGCTATCTGGTCTCTCATTTTCAACCTATTATCTGTCAACAGAAAACAGAAGCATCATTTACGAGCACAGAATACAAACACATGGGCCTTGAAGTCGAAGAAGAGCTGCAGTTTAACAAGCTAATTGAAAAACAGGCTCAGAGAAAACTAGTCTTGGGTTAGAAAGTTACAAATTCCTTTTATTTTTTCCTGGGTATCTGAAAGTGATTAATTTCAAGGCAGGAGTATTTTGAATTATATCAAATTCAAGAAAAGAAAAATTGTTTGAAAGATTTCTGCTATACCTACCAAGTTCAGGTGATATATTAATTTTGCTCCCCCACTTCTTTTTAATCCAGGCCCTGTAGTCAATCACTTCTTGGGTCACTTTGATGATTCTACCTAATGTGCTAAAAAAATTTTTCAATTAAGTATTAAACAAAGGCTGGTAGTTACATATTTGCAAGCATTTCAACAAGCAATGAAATTATGCTAAACATCAGTTTAAGATATCCCTAACCAAATAATCCTCTTGAACTTTAACTTCCTTAGCGCAACGTATAATGCACTGAAGCATCACAATTTTTAACTTATCGTATTACTTTTCTACCATACCAGTATGCAGGCACTGACATGTAAATAAGATTTTTACTCTGTGTTTCTACATGGAGTGCATCTTAGTTATCAAGAATATACATACAAGTACCAGTGTACTTGGTAAAAGCAATTTCTCCATACAGATTTTTTTTTCTACAAAATCTCTACTACAACAGTTACGGGATGTACTGAAGATGTTAATATCCCAGCCCTCCAGCTGACCTTCACACTGAAGGCAGAGACCTTCACTAGACCTTGATACAGATTTACAACACAATTTAAAAGGAGTAAGATCCACACAATTATAAAGGAAGTACCATGGATCGTGAGGTAGTGGAAACAAGAAACAGACTGGCTCCAAAACCAGAATAAGTTGGAATTTAAGAAACTTTATTAATAGTAAGTGGTTCGCAGAAAAAGCCGACCTAGTCCTGCTGAACAGCGACCAGTTATCAACAAGTACAAAGTAACAGTCTTTCAACGTCCCTTCCCGACATTGAGCTATTTCAATTGTACTTCTTGAGCAGAAGTTGTGTCCTTGTTCGAGAGCTAAACTTTCAAGCTTCCCTTTCATGAGGGACCAGTGGCCAAAACACTAACTATGAACTTCATGTTCAAGATACATAAAGAACTGACTCCTGCACCAAAATGGGCTGTGAAAAGTTACCATTGTGGAGAAGGAAATGTTCTTTTAGCTTTGAAAAATCTTCACGGTCACAGTAAAGCTTATTTTGTATTTCACATCACAAAGGCACACTGTAACTGTACTGGAATTTTGTTTTGGTTTAGGTGTATAATGGGAAGAGAGGATATACATAGCCTACATGTATTTAGACTATCTTTATTAGGTCATTTCACAGCAACACTTCCAAAAGGAACAATAATTCTCCTGGCTTAAGGATTACTATTCATGCAAGACCAAATACCACGTATTCCATATTTAGTCTTCCAACTTGAAAGACATGTCAGCACGTTATTACTGAAAAAGGCAGTCCAGAATTTAAGTAAACATTGAACCAAATAACAGCATCTAAAAGTCCAAGAGCTGTAGAAGGGTGTCATGGACAGAATGAATGTCATTCATCATTCTATTTATGTAACGTAGCTAAAATGATGTATGTTGGAAAATAAAATCTTGAATTTTATATACAGAATTAAAGGTGTGATTGTCACCACTCAGCAACTAAGGATCTGGGCTATTATAGGTAAATCTTTGGAAACCACAGTTCAATAGCTAAGCAGAGTACATTAACGAACAAATAAAACAGAGGACAGTATTTTGTCAGTGCACACACCCATGACACAACAGCATTTTAAATACTCAGTGCAATTCTGCATTCTCAATCTCAGAAAGCCAGAGAAGACAGGGTTGACCAATACTGTAGTGAATCAGCTGTGGCCCTGGAACTGCAGTCCCCAAGACAGCAATGCCAGTATGGGACTCACACACAGGCACGCTGCCTCTCTTCAGCACTGGGACAGAGAAAGAAATCTCGCAGCTAAAAAGTTTCATCTGAGAATGTCTTCAGAAAGATTTGAACTTTTACTCCAGGATTTTACTCCTATACGTTTCACAACTACCACCAGCTATCGTCTTAGAATCAGAAAATGAACATGGACCGAATAACACAAGCTCTTATGGAGAAGCAGTTTGTCCAGTCTTAAGTTTCTCGGAAGCTACTTTCCCAAAAGAAAATCAATAGTCCTGCCTTCACACACCAGAAGGTAAAAGAATGATATAGGATGGTATGTTCATCAGCATGGGTGACTGATACACCAAAAACACCTGCTACCAAACACACACAAAGGGTGAAACTACCACTACACACCAACAGTAATGGAAGAATTGCACATACAAAACCTGGGAACCTGTTCTCTCACTAGCTCATTTCGCAGAGAATACAGATCAAAGCCCCAAACTCCCATTTTTAGTCAAAAGGTAGTGAATTCCCTTTTTTTTTCTAAGTTATAAGGTCCGGACTTAAAAGGGAGATCCATGCTACATTACACCAAAATTACAATTATTCATTATGAGATATCAGAAACTGAAAGGTGATCAAGGCCATACAGCCATATACTTCACACAGCAAAGAAAGAGAAAGTCAGTGTGATCAGACTAAATATGGCTCTCAAGGAACACCAGATGTATGGGACTCAAGCACATCCATGGGGTCCGAGAAACTTTTTTAAATAAACATTTTTTTTTAAATGTACTTCTATCTGTTTTCAACACAGAAAATGCTTAGGAACAACAACAACAAGAAAAAGTTCATCTATTAATCTGTCCCAATGTCAGTATAAGGGAATTACACTCTTTATGTGTTTCTTTTTTTAGCTCAGGCCAGAATTTCTACAGACGTGAGACACTCACAATTCCTTAAAGATGCTTGTTTGAAAGACACATACCTACCCGTGGAAAAAAACACACTTAACTGGCTAATAAAATTAGACAGCTCTCCTATGAAAGATGTCCCTTTAAGGTTTTCCCTGTAATATTATAATACAGTAAAACTAGGAATAAGCTACTTACATACCTAGTTTGTTTTATAGTAAGAACTGAGATGCTTCTTTTACACACTGCAAGCCCTCAGTTCAGAGACACTTTCTAGCAGTCATTGCAGCACAACTACAGTGCAAATACATCTTAAGATCACTCTTAAAAGGCTCAGTTACTGACATAAAATTCAGTAAAAATCAAGTATCTAAAGCTCCATCCAAGCTCCACATAAATGAGTATTAGAGAAAGAAACAACATCAAGACTGTGAAAGAACAGTGTAAATAACTGCTCAGTAGGCCTTAACAGAACTAATAATGTCCCCCCGGTATTAAAAAGGCAATATAATCTAAAAACAGACCAAGGAGAACCTGAGAAGTATCTATTTGAGCACGAGGATAGAAAAAAATAATCTAAAATCTTTATCTGGACAAATACTCTGTGTAGGAAAAGCTGATATTGCTGATACCTCTTAAGAGACAGCAGGCATTCGAGTGACAGCCACCCACCACTCCAAGATGTGAAGCAAAGAAAGGACTGTTTCAGACATTCCTGCTTTCTGTGTCTGCAGATTTAGCAGGCAAATTTAACATTCCCTTTGACAGGTCTCAGAGCTCCTAGAACTATCTTAGCCAACCGCAGCCAACATATATAGACCTGTCAGCAGTTAGACTGGTTGAACTGTACACTAGGAAAAGACCAAACAGCTTTCAAGCACAGAGATGGAAAGATCACTTTATACACGGCCCAGGGTATTGCTGGTTTGAAGATTATCACCTGTAAATGACAACTCCAGACACGCAGCAACAAAACCTGGCCAAGGATTCCTCAAACTTTGAATCCTGGTGGGCTGGCATGACAGTCGCTAACTAGAAACTTCATGTCCAAAGAAGGGCAATGAAGCTGGTGAAGGGTCTAGAGTACAAGTCTTATGAGGAGTGGTTGAGGGAACTGGTGGTGTTTAGTCTGGAGAAAAGGAGGCTCAGGGGAGATCTTATTGCTCTCTTACAACTACCTGAAACGAGGTTATAGTGAGGTGGGGATCAGTCTCTTCTCCAAAGTAACAAGTGATGAGACAAGAGGAAATGGCCCAAAGTATTGTCAGAGGAGGTTTAGGTCAGATATCAGGAAAAAATTCTACACCAAAAAGCTTGTTAAGCATTGGAACAGGCTGCCCAGGGAAGTGGTTGAGTCACTTTCCCAGGAGGAGTTTAGAAGATGTGTAGATGTGGTGCTTAGCAACATGGTTTTGTGTTGGCTTTGACAGTGCTACGTTAATGGTTGGACTCGATCTTAAAGGTCTTCTCCAATCTAAATGATTCTATTATTCTATGAAAATATCACTCCTTACAGACTTCTTTAGCTAGTTCAGTTAAGATGACATACACTTCTCTAGAGACAGGCTATGGTCAAAGGTGATACAAAAGCTGTTCAAACACATACTAACACTGGCTATAACTATATTTCACAGCTACACTCACATACCCATAGTCCCAAATATTAAGAAATCAATCGTGATCTTAAATAACATTGGCTAAAGCCACAACACCAAAATTGACCTTGCATCCAAGTTGTACAGGTTCAAAATAGATCAGTCTTGTCATTTTCCTACCAGAAAAAACCCTCTTTCCAAGATGATAGGAATCTACTGAATCTCCTAGACACTCTTAAAAGAGGATAAGTGAGAAACTGGGCAAAGTAGATGAGAAAGTCTTAAATTAACTTAGGCTTGTACTCCTTTGAGTTGAACCGACCCTGAAAAAAGAACAGTAACAATGATCACCCAGATTCAAGTCAGTCTGGGGAGTTCAGTCTCCTACAACTTCCTACCATTTTAAGTGTTCATCATTTAGTCTTAGTTGATCCTTCTAGTAAAATGTCATATAGCTTAGTCACTGCTCTTAAAGGGAGCCCACATTACAGTTTAATCTATCTCTAACAAGCTTAGCTAAGGGGAAAAAAAATGGATTCAGGCAAAGGTCTCCTGGATGGCTAAAGCTTTAGGTTAGGCCACGAGAAAAGTCTTTCTACAGAGCCTGTATCACTGCCAAACAGGTGGAAGAAGGATCTGAAATACACCTGTATTGCCCAAGCATATCAGGTTTAACTAAAAAACAAGACTGAACATAGACTGCTGTTGAGGTTCTGCAACAAACTTGTTACCAAACAGCTCATAATCCATCTACAGGTCCTTTAGCATTGATAAGACCGGTACTGGGGGAAGTACTTGCATACAGGATTTTGTTGAACGTTGCTGCTCTTGCATCACCACTCCCTTTGATCGAATGGCAAGCCACTGAAATGACAAGTTCTGCGACTCAGACATCACTCGCACAAGGCGCCTAGAACTAGCAGAAAGACAGGTCAGATGTACAACACCCGAACACTGCTGCTGGGACTTCTCCCCAGGTTTGAAGTCATGACAAAATTCAAACATTCGCCCAAATACAGTAAGAACTGTACACGCGAAGTGCACATACTGATGAGATGTTAGGCTTCCAATAAATGCATACACAAATAAGCTTTTTGATATCTGTAGGTACCTCATAAGTGAATGAATGACTATAACCTTTAGAGAACCACAGAGAAGTTACTGAAAGCCAGGACCCAAGACACAAGCAAAACTTCAGGAGTCCTTAATTTTCCATATTTATATAAGAATGAAGTTTCATTCAGGAACAAGAATTATCAGCCAGTACACATTTAACAAATACACCTTTGATCTATCTTAAACCAGTGGTCTTCAGTGTTAGTGTGTAACACACTGTACCACTCCTCCTGTATCTCCATTGCAGGCACAACTGTAGCCTCAACCTCTGTGAATTTAATACTGTAGCAAACCTGGAGATCCAAGGGCACTATGAAAATAGTGTCAGTTTTAAACCCACAAGTGAAAGACCGCATCCACTGTATGGTAAAGTTACCAGAGAAGAACGATTTCACCCGCCAATTATATTAACGCTGGAGGTTAACAGCTTGACTGGAGTTTGGAATTGTACCAAGATGGTTTACGTGACTTGTTACAGCCGTCTCTCCCTCAATTTGCTGGTGAGCCCAAAGTCACTAGGATTCTATGGAAGTCTCAGGGAAGAGATGTCCTCTGATCTAGCCCAAATTTGTACTGAGGGTTAGAATAACAGATGGTTAAATTACCTATCAAACCTTTTACAACTGCTTATGGGAACATGTATTAATGAACCAGGAAGATTTCTAGCCTTGTCATCTGGTTTTGTGTCCAAACAATTTGATCACACACATTTCTTTCTGCCATAGAATAGACATACATCATACCAAACATTAAACCAGCAGATCTTCCTTTGAAAACTTGAAGCAGAATGTTTGAGGAAAGACCAGTTATCTTCTGGTTCTAAGAGCATCTTACATTGAGACTCATCCTGAGTTTTGTCATGCTGCCTTCATGTCAATGCTGCACGTTGAGGTATTACACTCAGACCACCAGGCAGCCTAAATTTCTGGCCAGATTTCAATACAGCCACACTTAAACAATAAATAACAATATACCTTTTATTGATTTAGACCCAAACATTCCTAATTGATTACACAGACAAATGGATAGTCAAAAAGTGGACTAATTACCTCTCAGAATCTCTATTTGGATATGATCTTGCAAGTGGTGATACTGCATGGCTAAGAACAATGTAGGCATAATCAAAAACTTGTTTCACTTGCATGGCACCGTAAGAACTTCTGCCAACGTCGTTTCCTGAAATAATGTGACAGTCATCAGATCATCTTTTTTTAGTATCAGTAACCAGAAAATTATTCACACTTAAAGCTCAGAGGCCTTAACAATACAGCTTAGCTCTGTTTAAACTGGTTAGCCCATCCTACTTGCATCAGGAACAACTAAGTGTGCCTATCTCAATAAAAGAAGCTAACCTTAGGAATGGCATCATATTATGCATTCAATTTACCACTTTCAAAATACCAGTGTACCAGCGCCTGAAAGAAACAGAGAACAGAGATCAGCTTAAAGCTCTTATAGCTGTCTTTTAAGAAGGAGCCTACCAAGCTTAAAGCACCATGTCTCAACTTACCAGTAGAGTTTCTGCAGATCAAATTCAGCTTAAAATTACACTTGTGCAACCACAGTATCTTCATATGGCCAGGTATACTTACACCAGCCCCTACTTAACCTTATCAAAACTACAGATGAATAAACCAGCTCATACAGATTCATTACCTCCACAGGATAAATCAGTTTGTCAAAATCTATCATACAAGATCCCAGAATTTGTACAGCAGTTTTCTGATCAAGTTAGTGGCACTTCTTGACTGCCCCTCTTTAAGCATGGCATTTGTAGCAGAACTTTTTCCAAATCCAGTGCAATGTGTGAGGAACTGCAGAAGTTAAGAACATGCTAGAGTTTCTGTATCACTGACAATGTACCAGCGTTGGTTTCCCATTTAACACCTAGAAAGAGCTTGCTATTACTAGCAAGAAGAAACATTTGAGGCTTTTTTGGTGTCTGGTGCCAAATACATGTACCAAAGGTTCACTGTCACCACTCAGTTTAAGAAATACAAAGAAAACTTTCTTCAAATTGCACGTCTAAAATACAGACTAGATCTTGAGAGGGTAGAAAGTCATTTACAAGGTTCCCTCCTTCCAAATGCTGCCTGAATTGCCGTGAGAACACTGGAAAGGGATGAACCACCAAATATGTTTATTTTAAGCTTGAAAATCAGATCAGTGCCCATGAATAGTTTTTAATGAAAAATCTACCTTGAAAAATCAATGAGTAAAGGACAGAATCCATACTTCGGAGGACAGAATCCAATGAGGCTGAATTTGACTTTAGAGGAATCCTTCACTTGCTGAATTACTTTTGTCCATCAAGCCATTATAGACAAACATGCTGAGGTCTGACACCCAGGGAGAAAAAAATACAGTCTTGGCTTAAATTTGACTACTCATTTTAGTCCTTCAAAATTCCCAACTACAATGTCGCTTTAACAGAAAAGCATAATCAATGAAAACAGACTGGGAACACAAGAGCATTTTGGGAACACAAAATTTCTTCAGTAGTTTATATGGTCAAATAAAAACTGATCAAGAAATACATCGTGTTTATTGAAGTAACTGAGTGTCTTGTTCTGAATGCACCACTGCAGTATCCAGCAGCTACTAGGCTTTCTAAAGGGCATATTTGCAATTGGACTGTATCCTGAAGTAGAAGTGGAGACCAATGCGGACTTAGGATAGTGAATCTAGGAAGAAACACCTTGTAGTTAAGTTCAGAGCTGTGCTACATAATAGTGGATCACTTCACAAAGGACTTGGTCCAGAGGCAGATGAACAGACACCAGGGTGTTTCAGTGGTCAAAAAATCAGGTCACAAAAATGTTAATTCTACTAGTAAAATAATGATTAATTCAGTACAGGTTTTCTAGGGGCAGGACACACTGTTGTGTCCTGTAACAATGCCGCCTTCCACGTAATGATGTACTAAATATATATACAAGAGAATTAAATTGATAAGCAATACAGAAAAAGAATATATACAAGTGGCTAAACACACACAATTGCACCTACCACTAAATTTAGTTAGACTCGATCTTACGGGTTTTTTCCAACTTAAATGGTTCTATAAACTCACATAACAGGAATTAAGAGTATGTACTTGTCCTGGATTCAATTAGCATTTAATTGTCACAAGCAGCTGCTGGTCCAAGCAGTTGGGAGGGGCCACAGCCGGGATGAACAACTGACCCAGCCAATGGGAGATCCGATAGCACACTGAGTCATGCCCCTATATAAGGAAAGGGCTGGGCCTGGCAGGGAGGCATCTGTTTTCACCTTGCTTCAGTGTGTAGTTTCAGTGCAGCTGGAGCAGGGAAAATTGGCATCTTGGGCACTGGTAGAGCCTTCTCAGCTTCTGTTACTCACTTTGCTTATCATTTCATTAGTACTACTGTTTTCTTCTCTCTTTGTGTTGTTTTATTAATCTGTCCTTACCCAAACCCCTGAGGTGTCATCTTTTTTCGTCCTCCCAATTCTCCTTCCCATTCCACGATCCCATGGGGGTGGAGGGGGAGAGTGGAGGAAGAAGCAGTGGGTGAGCAGCTGCATAGTGTTTAGGTGTCAGCAGAGGTTAAACCATGACAACATTAAACTGCATTAATGTATTCTAATCTGGTGCTAAAGCAGCTCTATTTGACACACATGCTGCATGAAGTTACACCAAAATGAAGATTTTGCTGCTACAAACTCGGTTACTCCATTTGTAAGTGGTTGCCACCTCTGCTGTTGTGCCAGCAAAAGAAGTCATAAACCTTCCCTAATTCACTTACAGCAAACTGAGGCAGTTAAGTTTAAACCACCACTGAAGTTGTGTATGAGTCTTGATTGAAGTAGATTAGAGAAGAGAGGCAAGATAGTTCATGCCATAGCATGTCTAGATTCCTGGATTGCCTCATTCTGCACTTGTAATTGGTTCATAAAAATGTCGGAATAAATGCTTTATTCAATTAAAATCTGTAGAGCTTCTGATTTGCACTGCAGCTGAAAAGCAGGTATGGAAGCCAAAGCTACCATGCAAGCTCATGTGAACTGTACCAGTCAAATCTGTAATAGAGGTGGCCCTGTCCAATCCAGAAAGCAACATATTAAAGATGACAGATCACATATTTGCATTTCCTTTCTTGAATAGATTTTCTTCTCATTAGTAGATCACATCTTACATACCTGAGCATCCTTTTGTCACAATCTACAGACTCATCGGTTAAAGCACGTAATACAAATGCACTCTTTAAAAAAAAAAATTCACACAGACTTAAACCCTCAGATGTACATTAGTAGATAACAATGGTGTGTGATTTCATGTATAATTCAGTCCTCGCTCTTTCTTATAAAGCCTTCATCCCTGAAGGAGCATGTCTAAGATTTCCATCACTCCCTATCAGTAATACCACTCCATCACATAACCTTCCATTACCTGAAGCAGGTAGGAATTTTATTTAATTCAGGTGAGTATTTTAAGAACATGGCCTGGAAAGATACAGGCACGACCATAAGCTAGGACTGAAGCAGATCCATTTATGTTAGGCTAAGTACCTTTTTGCAACATTCAGCACTCAAGGGGTTCTTTCAGATGCTAACTTCAACATATCTTTATAAATGCACGTATTTTACATACACATATATATTTGCAGGTTCCAATGACAAAAAGCAGATACTGAAAAACTGCAAGAAGTGACTTTTGAGATTATCTGTTCTAGCCTTAGTGGCTGCTTATAGTTGTTGCCAATCTCAAATCTAATTACTTTCTGTATTTGTGACCTACCAAGATGCAGAAGCAAGCAACATGAAGCACAATCGGTCCTGCAAGTTTAAGAGTCTCTTTTTAAAAGAAAATTCACTGAATTTAAGGCTAAGAATTTTCGTTAGTGCTCACAGCAATTCAAATTCTCATGAAGGGAGCAGTGAACACGGTACTCCAAGTCTTAAAGTGCAATTTAGCTACTCTTGCCACAGGCAAGCTGAACCAAGATCAAAATCATTCTTGTTCTAAACCTCAGAAATTACTAAAGGATCTTGATAATCACCTGATTCATAAAGGCATAAGTAATAAGCCTCCCTAACAATCTGCTGAATAAACACCAAGTTTGGTTTACAATCACAGATTAAAGACACGTCACCTGCCATCAGTCTTGTCCTCCAAGACAGAATACTGCTTGACCAACTCCACAGAAACCTCTGCTAGCATGATACCTTCTATCCTGCTCCAATATGTTCCTGCAAACAGAATTCCTTCTGAGTACCTGGCTTTGTAGTTCTCTTAAGTTAATGCTTTCACTTTTTACACAAAAGAAACAACAACTGCTTTGAGAAAATTAAATTGTGACAGCTACAAAATGTATATAGAAACTCCGTTCTTTGGATATTTCTAAGGAAAAGATTTTCATCTCATTACTCTGTCCTAGGACATTAATTCGAGATGAAGACTCTTAGGCAATGCATGAAGATAAGTATAAACTACGACTTTAAAAGGCATCACCGGCTAGATTAGTCTGACATCTCAAATGCAGATTTCAACACGCCTCCCACCTCAAGTGTGCACTCCTGGCATCTCTGTGGAATCTTGGTTCCCAAATCACAAAAATTGTATTCCTCTAGCACCCAATAATCTGCCTTTGAGAATCTCAGAGGAAACCCTACAGCACCCAGGAGAAACTGAGCAAAACCCACTATGACCAAAAGAGCAACACGACAGGTTGATGCCTGTTCCTTCCAAATTTAGGACTAACAGAAGGTACTGAGCAGGGAGAACTGAAGTATCATATCCTTCTGATGACATCTGTTAGCCAGACATCACCATTTCAAACTGAAGAAAAAGCAGTTCCTCCAATTTAAAAGAACTAATCCCACTTAATTTAATCCCATCCCCTACAAGACCGTCTAAAGCCATTCTTCTGAACTGTACCTTTTAGCACCCTACTGCTGAACTAGCGCATACTCTCATAGGAAGGACTTTGATACCACTTAGATAATCTTGAGAAACTGAAAGGCTTTTTTTCATCCTTGTATTTTTTGTCTGATTTTCTGGATTAAGAAATCATCTTCTTCCAAGGCTCAACCAGAACTTCAGAGAAAGCTGTTATCAGGCTAAAAAAAAAAGATTAAGAACTTGTGCATAAAGTGCAAAAAAAGGTCTGAAGAAAAAAAACTCTGCAACAGCTTCTGCTAGCTTAAGTCAAGAAATATCTATGCCCACTCTTTACCAAAATACTTGTTCTCATCTCCTCCACAGTACTGGCGTCAGCCCTCATAGTATGAGGCACCAAGTGGATCTGATCACAATCCAGTCAAGCAGAGATGACTTGTCAACTGGGCAAAGACCTGAATCCTTGGAAAAAGTTTTCTGTACCAAGACACAAGCAGTAACAGAACTGAACTAATTAACAGAATTCTAGACATGGTCTACATATACTTGACAGGTAGTTTTAGATAGAAACACAGAAACATCCTGGCTGGAAGAGACTGCAAGGTCATCAAGTTCAAACATTAACCCAGCGCTACCAGGTCACCACTAAACCGTGTTCCTGTAAAGATCCTGTATGGATATGTGATTAAATGTAAATCTAAGAAGACTGTATTTGTGAGATCCAGTTCAAAGAGTCATCCTGTTCTGTATTATTTTCTTCCATCAGGCAAGCTCATGAAGCTCTGTGATAGATGCCAAAAAATATCTGAGACATAGCGGTCAGATATCTTCAAGTTATTGTTAGCTTTCACTTCTCTTGCCAAAACGCTTTAAGAATTACATTATCTGAGCCCATATAACCTTGTCTAAAATTGAATTCTTAGCAACTCCTTGATAGCAAAGAACTAGATATGTTTCTTCTGAACTGTAGTTCTTTGGTACTGCAGGATTGGTGGGACGAACAGTTCAAAGGCCCTACTGGAATTTTTCTTTTTTTTTCTTCTCTTCTTTAGGGACATAGTTTAGCGGTGACCTGGCAGTGCTGGGTTAACAGTTGGACTTCAAGATCATCGATGATCTTAAAGTTCTCTTCCAATCAGAACAATTTTATGCAGAGTCAAGAGAAAAAAAGTTCCAAAGCACTATTAGCGGTGATGAAAACATTGTGCAGTATACAGAATTTCTTCTCTCTGAGCAAATAGGAAAGAACAGAACTGGAGGACAGTAAAGAGTTTCGACACTGAAGAAATGCAGCTTATCCTGCTACTCAAATGGGTCTTGAGGTACATAAGCACACAGCTACTGAAGGAAATCTCGATAAAGCAATGAAAGTTCTTCAAAATCACACTTACGCCTGGCCAAGTGCAAGTGTCATGATGGACACAAACTCAGAGCTACAAATACATCAGAGATGTGGTTACACAAATGAGTACCTGAGCTTGCAACCTGTTCTAGAGAGCTATGAACATTCAGCATAATGTGTATTTAGAAAGGTGCCAGACTTCAGCTCTTGATCCATGGTATTTGCTTTAGAAGTGCTATACATAAGCAGTCTACCCGCAAGACGTGACAGTATAGAGTTTGAGTGCCAATTACATTCTACAAATACAAATGCTGAAGTCCAAATTAGCTGAAAATTGACTTTGTAATAAGCTAGTTTAGAATTTCAGCTACTTGTGACAGCCTAAATAAAATCCAAATTGAATACTACGAAGCTGGAAATTTTTTTTCAGGAGTTCGGCCTAAATTAATCTTCATTACTCTGAAGGTTACCAAATCCAAACTAAATCTTTAAAAAGATACTCTAAGTTAGTTACTTTCAAAAGTACATGCAACTATAACTGGAATTCTCTAAAGGTCACTATGCAGCACAGAAGCCAGTTATGCAAACCACTCTTCACACCAACACCGTAATACAGCTGCTCCCTTGCTACACATCCATGGATATACAGCTATGATTCTGTGCAGGCTCTACTGCACCACCCTGCAGGACAGGCACTGCATCTGAGGCAGTTCTGTCCCATATGATACAACTCTTCTGAAGTGGCACGACAGACTGTGGCAGGAAAAGCTACACCTTCCATTCTCACTCTCTTATAAATGAGCAACACAGAGCTGTTCTTACTAACAAACTCCTTCCAGGATTTCTTTTCAGTAGTGTCCAGTGAAAGGACAAGGGGCAGCGGTCACAAACTGGAACACAGGAAGCTCTACCTGAATACGAGAAAAAATTCTTTACTGGGAGGGTGACAGAGCCCTGGAATCGGCAGCCTAGGAAGGTTGGAGTCTCCTTCTCTGGAGATATTCAAAACCCACCTGGATGCATTCCCCTACAACCTGATTTAGATGAACCTGCTTTAGCAGGTGGGTTGGACTCTATGATCCCCAGAGGTCCCTTCCATCCCCTATCACTCTGTGATTCTATGATTTCCTGGACTTACTTCTTTCGCTAGAGAGTAGCCGTCTTATACGCTCGACACAGCTTTGAATCGCCAATGAATTATGTGTCTGCTCTGGTTGTGTATGAGTCAATTTACTCAGGTTATGAATCTTGGAAGACTTCACGTACTTATCCCTCAGCCCATCTCCTTAACTGTACCTTGACACCAGCAATAGTCTATTCCCAGCACAGCTCCTTCACTCATTTGACGAACTTTAGGGACTCTAACGTAACCTCTGAGAGCACAAGCTGAGCCAGAGCTCTGGAATATTGCGCAAAAAAAATAAGTATCATCTTACCAGGCAGGAGAGGATCTTCAATACATAGCATGGATGGTCTGTATCCATTAGTCATGACTTTCATGATTTCTTCTTTGGCAATATAGGCACCTCCATTTTTTATTCTAATACCAGTTTTCAAGTAGTTAAAATTCCTTCCATAGAGTTCAAAAAATTCTATCAGAAGCATTCCAAGGTTTTCATCAGCTCTTCTGGCATCAATTCTTGGATGCAGCTGTGACACAGAACAGTTAATTATTAAAAATGAATTCTTTTCAAACCATAACACAGTGCAACAAAAAACTCTCATTTAAACATCTGAGTGTAGTATCTTTACCCAAGTCTGAATTGAGTAATGAATTCTTTATATAGTTAAAACTACTTCCACACAACCAAGAGGGGGCAGCACTTGAGCAATATCTGGAAGCCAAAGAATAAATTCTTCCCACCTCTTCCAGCTTTTTGAGCATTAGTAAATTATTTTTCCTAAACCAAAAGCAATAAAAGAAGCACTGCATACTACAGTGCAGCTTAGCCATACTTGATTTTTCACAGCATAAGTACAGAAATCAAAATATTTTTCAAAACACAGAAAGAAATAAGGAACAGACTTACCTGCAGGAAACTAATCGCCATTAAAATTAGGCTGTAAGAGCTAATTCCACCAGTAAAAACTTCATTCAAGTCCCTCTGAAGGAGGAACTGCTTTAATACTAAAATCAAGTAAGGCAGCAAAGAATATTTCTGCAAAGCAAAATAAGTCTTATCAATTACAATGTCAACATTCCAAGACAAAGAACTACAGTCTCAAGACAAGAAGATTCATCTTCTAACACAAAAATGTTATTCAGTCATGTGCTAGAAAGTGTTTCCACAAGGAGAATCGAAACATGGTTGTGTTCAGCTAAAAACAGATGAACAGACTTCAACTCTTATTTGATCAAACAACTTACATATCAAATTTATTTCCCTCCACCCAAACAGGAAGATTTTTATATCCTCCTTTGAATGCTAGTGTCACTCAAAGCTTTCCATCTAAACAGTACTTTTAATGCAGAGCATGAAAGCAAACTTGATTTTAAGTACACAGCTACAGAAGAATTAGTTTTAGACATTTTTTAGTAAGATACTATTGATCAAGCATCACTGAAATTCGAGATACGCAAAACTTGAACAGGCTTCCTTTAGAAGCCAAGTTTCGTACCTATATGCAAATCTAGATAGGCCTGTACAAGTTCTTTCAGTGTACAGGTCTATCCACACAAACATCTAGCACTTGAAGGGAATACTGAATAGACACCAATAGAAAAATCAATTAAAATCTCTGTTTAATTAGTATTACTGAAAATAGTCTTCAGCAATAAATACTCAAATCTTAAGTCATACCAAAAACAGGTTAGCTAAGCATCTAGCACATCCCTGGTAAGAAGTATAACAATTTTATGGCTGATACCTTCATGTACTCCTTGATAAATCGAGCTGCCTTCACACCAGTTTCTACATTAAAACTGATGTCAACTTTCACTTCTGTTTCCTGGTCAGTTAGCTTTATTATTGGTACCTGAAAAGATTACAACAAGGGTTTATGAATCCTCAGAAATGCAACACCAGTGCTATTTTCCAGCTTAAGACACATGGATACTCTCAGTCCAAATGAACGCAACTATCAAGACAACGTGTTTGAGAAAAGATAACAATCCTAATTTGACTGACAAGCAAACATTTTTTTTTTTTAGTGAGGTCTTTAAAAACACAGGCACATATGATCACACTAACTTACAATCGCTTGTGTACTCTCACAGCTGTTGGATGTCTGCCTTCACAGCTGCAACATGAGCATTTCGTAAGACAACAAAATTTTCTTAATTCCATGACTCACTTGTTAATAGGAGACATTCTACTTATAACCTGTGGCAACTGCATTCATCTGACCCAGAACTGCACCATTTGCTTGCTAAACTGACAGATTAGCCTAGCAAAAAAATAAAGCACACTGTTGGTTTACCAAGCTGTACTGGTTCACTGCAGAGTCAAACAAAAGCCAGAACGGATAAAAGCAAAAGCAAGAACACTTCCTCTTTTGGCAGCAAAAATTATTACTGAACAGTTTACCAGAGCTACTGTTGTGTACTGCTCCTCCAACAGAAGCCATAGCAATCTTCCGGACCTAACAGAGAGTCACCCTGTTTCAAAGACCACAAAACGTAACAGCTGGCTAAGAGAAGTTTGGAATACTCTGCTTAGTCTCCTGCAGAAAACACCACTTGCTCAGTAACAAAATTCTCATACTTGAAGTTTTTAACATATTCAATGTGATCCGTTAGGCTTACAAGACAGATACAAGAGATAATTACACATCAGTTTCACAACTGAAATAAAGCTCTTAGCGTATTTTGGAAGGGGAAGACAAATGTTAGGCTTGGTTCACTATGCCATCAGAAACAAAATAACCTGAAAAATCAAGATTTCAAGCTAGACAGCTCTAGTTACTGGCCCCTGGCTAAACAAAGCCTTCTCAAAGGTCAGTGGAAAAACACGATACAAACACTTAACTTCGGCATTTTTCAAATACTAACTTTCAGATCATAACATATGGCCTTCCAGTAAATACAGGACACAGAATTACTGTTGTCCATGTAAAAAACTGTGTGCTAGTGCTCAGCACACACAGATTATTCTTGTACAGACAGAGCAAAACATTGTGCTTAAGACAATATCATTTGTTCCACGAACTAAGACCACGATTTATCACCAACATCTTAAGGGTTCTGAAAGCTTTTCAGTTCAGTATTCAAAAGGCTATTACTTACCGTAGCTTTATCAAGTACTTTAATGGAATATGGCTCAGCCACATTGTGTTTCCGTAGTGCTTGCTCCAGCAGCTGTAAAGGGGGCCGCTCCCATTTCCCAAAGACAACCAGATCAATATCACTGGACAAAGAGAACACAGCACGAGATCCAATACGTCTAAAGGTAATACTCCACCAACAAAAATGGTAAAATTGGCTTTCTACATACTACAAGTCCTCCAGGGTGAGCATTTTGCAACTTTTAATCTAGGTTACTTATGAGCTTTTTCCAGCAACGTTAAGCATGATCTAGAGTGAGTAAGAACCCAAATCAGTATTCTAGTTTCTGGCTTCCAGTTCTCTCCTGAGTTCTTTGAGCTCCTGTCTCTGTCACCTTTCTTGCTCCCTCCCCTCAGAGGTCTACAGCCCAGTCCCATCCCTCATCTACCCATGTTGACAGGCATGTTAATAGTCCAAACAATTTCTAGCAGTGACTGGTATTCATTGAAATTTCCAGTGCTTTCCTACTGAAAATTTAATTGATGCAAAGACAGTCTATAAGACACAGCTACACAGGTTTTTCATATCTACTAAACTATTCACTGATATAAAATACTGAATTAAATATTTTTCTCTCAAAAAGGAGTAACACACTGTGATGACTCCTCTGACTTTACATCATAGCTACATGATAATTGACACTCTCAGTAGTTCACCTTATTTAACAAAACACAATCTTTACACAAGAAATACTAAACATTCAATTTCAGTGTATCTTGGCAATAAAGAGCCAGAGACTAAGCCCAGGCACAAGGAAGAAAAGGTAACTCACCACAGGGTCAGTAAGTACTTAGAGCAATACAATGATATATCAAATACTCATCTCAAATTTGTAAGTTCAAGAGCTCTTCCCTTTGTCACATGGGATATTAGGCAAAAATTTTTACTGGAAGTTTGATGGTTTTACACATTCCCCTTTTAAAGTTACCCTTACTCTAAAAGAATACAAGCTTCATATAAAGTAAATTACAACTTACCTAGTTGGAAGATAAAGCCCTGTACTAAAGCTGCCAAATATCTGGACCTGAAAAAAACCCACACCAGTGAAATATTTTGTAATTATGAATGCTCTCTTCATTTCACTTTCACAAGACTTAAGATTTTTCTGGGCCTTAAGTGTAAAAAATGAATGATAACAAACTTACTTTAATGCTTACTCATAAGCCTTTACAAATACACCTTCTCTCAAAGATGCAACTTGAGAGGAAATTGCAGTTGGATTTTTTTATTTACTTTGTTCGGTTGTTTTGTTTTGTTTTTTTTTAAACACGAAATGACTACCAATCCTGTCAGCAGCACAAATTTTTTAACAAGTCCTTTTCGCTATTTATTTCCAGTTCTACAGAAGTATAGGCTGTTACAAATTTCCTTCCTTCCCGTTCCTTTATTTCCTCATAGGACAGCTTTACTGAAATTGGAAGAGTTTACAGGAAACATTTTTTTTTTTTCCAAATTTTTAAGTTTAAAAAACAGTATGTGCATTTAAACATAATTCAGGTAAACATGAATACTCCAGGTTTTACTGTAAGGATAACCATGAACTTGTGGTAGGTGTTTGTGTGTTAAAAAGGCAGCAGGCTAAGGAGACATTCACAGTGCACATCAAATACTTTTAGTGTCCTTCCAGTCTAGAGAATTGAGACATTCTTCCCCCTCTGATACAGTAGAGCACAATCTATAAATTCACTTCTTTGTGAAGTGACCTATGAAAAGGCTGGGCAACACTGGGCCATTTCCGTGTTTGTATCTGTTCTTGCAAGCTAGAAAAGTGTTATTGCTAAGAAAAATCTAGGTAAGGTTGAAATAGGTGAGCTTTACAGCCTCTTTAGCGCAGTACTGCGGCCTCGGCCCTCACTCTTCATCATGCAAGGCTATGAAATCACAGTGGCCTGAAATGTTTTTCTGCTTGCTAATGACACTGATACCGTCTGGTAATCAGAAAGGTGATGCTACAGATAGAGCTTACATTACCTTCCTTTGGGACATTTTTTTTGTTTGAAGAAACTTACTCTGGATAATAAAGGGTTTGAAAATACAACAGCTTTTGTTGCAAGATCTCAGGAAGTCAGGTCAGATTTTCCACACTAAAACAGGGCAAAAGTAATTCACTGAACGCCAAATTAGCAAAGAGTATAAAAAAAAACTGGGGGTTTTAACTATTCTTTTGTAAAATATTTGTATTTGCAAATATCCAGAGTCAGGACTCCTTGCAGAAGTGGATGCATAGGTAGGAAATCTCACTTTAGTATTCAAAATGAAGTTATGCAGGGACAACTTAATAAGCTCTTACTTTAAGAAGTGCACTTCTTAAAGTGGATAGATCTTCACAATACCCAGTTCTCAAAATGAAAAAATAATCAGTAGCCTTCACTTATCTGAAATCCAGGTTTTAAATTTACTCTGCTTTTTAAAATAAACTGCCAAGCACTGCAAAAGTTGTGATAGTAAGTCAATTGCCTTAAGTTTGAAGTCTTATCTGTTATTTCTAAAACACAGAAAGATAATAGCAAGGTTAAGTGAACCAAGCTCTACAATTTACTAGAGAATCACATCAACACTTTTAAACTCACATCAGCTGTAGGCCAAAGATCTTTGATGACTGTTTCTATTCTTTTCACCACTTCTCTTCTCATAGCTGCTTCTTCAGGACGAGGGGACATGAAGTCATAGAAGTCAATTATTTCTTCATGCAGGCTAAAGGAGAAAGTAGCATCAGTTATACCGACCATTTAACTGTTACAGTAAATTTCAACAGAAACAGGACATTGGGTTTAATGCCATCATTTAACCAAATCCAGCAGGACTTTCAAGAACAGTGAATGCCAAAAGAATTTGACTGTCATATAGAAAACTGGAGGGTTTGGGATCTGGTATTTAGGACACGTACACTTATACTTTGTTTTCATGGCATCACTTCACAGTAATCTCAATACCTACACATTAGCCCTCTCTAACAGATAGCCTCCAAGAGACATGCCCAGTTTTCAAGTATTTCTTTCTATATATAAAAAGATTTTAGTAGCAAAATACAAAGATACTTCTAAAAAGCATACCTATTTAGAATTACTGTTTGTCCTTTCTCTTATCTTAAACTAGGCCTGGATCCATAACTGAACACAGCAAACTTATCTAAACATTCCAATTTGCTGATGAATCTACTAGATTTCAAAGCTTCAGGGCAAGACAGAAAATGCAAACTAACATGCTCCTATTTCATTTTGTTTCTAGAAAGCATGCTCCCCCCCTCTTCCAAGATGACAAGACCAATGAATACTTGAATACACCTAATAGCAGTGAGGCCAAACTAGACTTCCTATTGTCCTGCTTATAAAAATGAGCAGTAGTAAGCTACAGGGTAAAAGCAAGAGGAGACAAAGTTATCTAGCTCCCTTGCAGTAATCCTTCCAAGCCTCCAATAATTTCATTCGGCATACTTTTGGTGTGGATCACAATCACAATATGTATTAGCTCAAAAGACTTTTCTTCCATTGATTTTTCCAACTCTCTCTAGCTCATTTATGCTTTTGTCATTCATGGCACTCTGAGAACGTAAGTCTACATCACTATAAAGAAGTGCTTTGTTTTAAACTGCTGCCTATTAATGATTTTATCTGATGCTCTTTTTCTTCGCGGGGGCGAGGAATAGAATGATTAGTGGCAGCTCACCTCAGAACACTTCTCAGGCTGTCAATTCATACCCACTTCTCTATCCACGAGCTCTTTTTCAAGCTAACGATCTTATTTTGTTTTTTTCTCTTTACACAGGAGCAGGTCTGAAGTTTGATCACTGCTAGCTGCCTTCAGCTTGTTTTGAGCTGCACCACATTTTCTGACAGGTGGCCAGAAACGTACATCAACTCAACATAAAAGTCACACCATTCCATTCATGACACAAACCTTTTTTTTTGTTATTGTCCATATCTTTGCAAAGATTGCTGCTATCTGCTATTTGGGGGTACCTAAGCATACAGCTGCTTTTTAAAAGAAACCATTATGAAGAAGCTTCAAGGTGTTTTCTGAACAATAACCAACAACATAAAGCCCATCCACTGGGCATATTAAGTTTGAATTTTTTGTTCAGATTCATTCCATATTTACTAGGAATTAATCAGCAGTTTTTTAACCTAATGAACATTGCATCTGTCTGCAGTCAGCTTTCCTTTCTATCCTTTTCTCATCCATTTCTTCCAGTTATTTGCAAATATATTGACCAACAGAGTCTTGAGTAATTCCACTGGTAATCTTCTCTTATTATGAAGTAAGTAACTTATTCTTTCCTTTAGTTATTTCTAAGTAATTAGCTCACAAGCCCAGCAAACCTGTGACTGTTCCGTTTCTACAAAGTCTTCAAAAAAGAATCTCAGAAACATTCTTCTGAAAATAATGCAACAGTTCTGTGTTATCAGACTGACCACAGGAATAATGATTAACAAGGAATCCTTCAAGGAAATGAGACTTGTGAAACAACTGCCTTTATCAAAGCAGGTACTAGTCCTTTTATGAATGTTTACTCACAAAAATAAACTCTGTTTTGTTACGGTATCAAATCCATCCAACCACTCCAGGAGACCCAGACTTTCCTAAAACAACCAACCAACCAAATGCATTTATAGTAGCTATCCCGTATTAGGGTAGGAGGAGAATAAAAGTGGTCTCAGCTTCCCTGTGCACTGTAGCCTCGACCATACAGAGTGCAGTCTTCCAAAAGCAGCCCCTCAGGTGTCAGCAAGGTCAGAAAGAGCAAGCACAGAAGCTCACCTCGGTGCCCCGCTGAGCTTCTGCTCAGATGATTAACACTCAATTCCTAACCATATCATGAAAGACTCAAAAGACTATCACTCATCACTAGTCTACATTTCCTTTCCTGATCTACTTTAACAAGTTAGCTTCATATTTTCTACCTTGTGCTGGTAAGACAGCACTTCATTTAATGCTTCAGTCTGCAGGGGACAATGGCACAAGAGCTAGATAATAAAAACTCATTTAAAGTTCAAACTATACACTGTGGTTTCATCATTAAGTTCTTCTGGAGTTCTTCAGCATATACCACCTGCTATGGCTGTACAACAAATATTCTGGTGATGGATTTAAAGAATCCTTACTGAAATTTAAAATGGCAGTTGCCTGGAGTCAAAGTAAGTTCTGGTGAGAAGTCTCTTAAGTCCTTCTCTGACAAAAAAAAAACCAACAAAACAATGCAATTAGTTCACTTAGTTTTACTACACGATCTGACTTCTCCTGGGTGCCCTTTCATGTCTCTCTCTTAGGAGCCTTATTGACTCTGGCAAGTTTCACGCTTTCGATGTGCAAGATTTTCAGGTTTTAACGCATCCAGCAAATCAGTTCTCAAACCCTCTGTCTTGACAGACTTCTATTTTGTTTGCTCTTTCCATTTGTCCTTAATTCAACAACTTCTCAGAGAACATCTCCCTGGTCTACGTCCTTCAGGATAAGAATCAATGCTACCTTCACAGCCAGCATATGACAACACGACCGTCTTAACAGAACATTTTCAAGCATTCTCCCTTTCTGGCTTCCCTCTGAAGAAGCTTCTCAAAACTGAGATGCTTTTTTAAAAAATTAACATTACTGTAAGTTTACATTTTGCTAAAGATCTTTGCTCAGACAATGTTATTGGAACATAAGTCACAAAAAAAGCAGCTCTGATACACATAAAATCAGATGCTGTATGCTGCTCAGGACTAATCTCAGAGTAACTTCTCTCCTAGTTGAAGCAGTAATTTGGTGTCCAAAAAAAATCAGATCACAATGGGATATTCACCCAGCCTGTTCAGGGATAGTTTTCAGTTAAATTTTTTGCCTGCGTAGCCTCTATGAGTTTCATAAGCACTTGTTATTGGTTAAGTCAGGTTTGTGACATTATTTTAATCATTAGAAATGGAATCTCAATTTGCAGCACAGGATGTACATGCAGATACAAGTAACATCTTAACATTTGTTCTTTAAAAAAATAAAACTTCCTTCAATGTATAGCAGGAGACTTTTCTCAATTTCCTACCTTGAGCCCCCAACACAAAGAGGACATGGATCCAATGGAGCAGGTCCAGAGGAGGCCACAAAGATGCTCAAAGGGCTGAAGCATCCTCCTATGAGGACAGGCTGAGGGAGCTGGGGCTGTTCAGCTTGGGGAAGAGAAGGCTCCGGGGAGACATTTTAGAGGCCTTCCAGTATCTGAAGGGGGCTACAGGAAAGGTGGAGAAGGACTTTTTATAAGGGCATGTACTGATAGGACAAGGGGCAATGGTTTTAATCTAGAGCAGGGTAGATTTAGATTAGACATTAGGAAGAAGTTCTTTACTATGAGGGTGGTGAGACACTGGAACTTGAGACACTGGAACTGGTGGCTTAGAGAGTTGTGGACACCTCAACTCTGGAAGTGTTCAAGACCAAGCTGGATGGGGCTCTGAGCAACCTGGTCTAGTGGGAGGTGTCTCTGCCCATGGCAAGCGGTTAGAACTTGACAATCTTTAAGGTCCCTTCCGACTCAAGCCGTTCTATGATTCTGACTTCTTAAAGAATTTGGGTTCCAAGAGCATCCCAACACTTAGCCATTTCCTATCACATTTTAAGGTGCTTATTATACTACTTTCCTAGCAAAAACAGGCATTTTGACTCTTTCATAAGGTAGTTTCACTGTATTTATAGAAACATCAAGAATGAAACTTGTTGGTGAGATGTAACTGTACTCTTAAAGCTAGGTGGAAAAGATTAGAATGCAGGGATGCAGAAGAGGCTACTTGTACTTGCTACACTATTCAGCTTGCTAATTTTAACATACTGGAGGAACTCCCCATTTACTAACCCTATTGCTGCTAAGCACAGCGAACATCTGCTGCTTACAGGCTGAACTATACAACAGAATTGACACCTTTTGCTTACAAAAAATGTATGCTTTTGACTGTGTTAGAAAAAGCAGACACACTTCTAGTCTTCATGTTAAAATAATACTCAGGAGACAAGCTTGGACTTTTGTAATGTTTTTTCTTAAAGGTAAGTTTCCAAGAAAGGACATTACTTATATATAATAATAGTTGCAGATGCAGTAAATAACATTCATTTGGTACTTCAAGGGTTAACTTCAATGCAGCAAAATCAAATTCTCAATCACCATCAACAACCGAGTAGGTGAATGAAAGCTGCGGACTTCATTCCCTCAAGTAAGCATCCTGTTTTTCAACACATTAATTTTCAGCACATTAATTTATTCTAAAAAACCAGAGAAACATAACTGCAACATTTATGTTGAATTGATTCTTTTTAAAAACACTTTCATTCTAGCAAGTAAAGAATATTTTTCTACCTGAAAAGTCTAACACATCAACCGAGAATCCTCATAAAAAGAGAGAATAGATGCCATAGTTAAAGCCTGGGTGTGTAACACTAGGGGTGGGTAGCAAAGGAAAGAAGTGGGGAGGCATTGGCAACTTTTCATCAGAAGCTTTCTTGAAATAAAGGTTACAAATAGGATCCATTCTTTTGATGAAGCGTGAATTCTGAAACATGCCAGAGGACTTTGTTGTCTCAAGATTAAACAGTGAAAGGCCCAGTAGCCACTACGCATATTTCACAAACCTGCTGAACTCCACTTTCACCTACAGCTACCTCAAAGCACAATTACATTGTCATGGAAATGCAGTTGAAATCTTAAAAGTTTAACAATCAAATGCACTCAACAGTTGAAATCAATGTTACAGTCTAAAACTCAGGAACATAGCTGAGTGAAACAGAGGAGAATATAGATGTGTGATTGAAAACAATAGTACATTCTGAGATGCGGACTTTTTCCAATGATCTAAGGTTCAGACATCTGCAAAAGTGAGCAGAAATAGAACTATGACCAAAGAGAGGAGAGGAACTTACAATTCTTCACTTCCCACCCCCCCTACAACACCCATCAGGTGCCTCTACTTTTTCATACCAGTCCTCCTCACCACCAGTAACACTCAAGTAATAGTACTCTACGTCCTACGCAAGGTTCTAGTTTTACAGAGGAGAGAAACTATGAAAACATAGTGCTGGAGGCACAGGCAGCACTGCTGCACCAAATCACTCTCCTACTACTATGTAATTCAGACAGCAATTATCTTTGTCACTCTAACAGTACGGAAGGTAGTAAACTCAGACTAGCAGAATAAAAAAAAATAACTGTAGAGAACTTGTGAATCAGAGCTGTGAAATGTCTTACAGATAACACTAAACTCAAATAATCCTAAACACTAAACTCAATTAATAATCAAACTTACTTTGCAAGTTAGCCACTAAGAAGAGCAGAAGAAAAAAAAAGTACTTTTGCTCTCATTCACAGAATAAAGTTCATAAAATATATTGTACTTTTTCCACAAGAGACTGTATCGTTCTTATTTCCTCTCTAAGTTTTCTCTTTGTCCCACATTCTTGCAAGCCAGAGCCAGTCCCAAGTTTAGGCTGAGTTTCTTGTGAATTGGATTTTACCTCTTAGGAGCATTTTGACAGTTCCTGTACTCAAGAAACTAAGTTTGTTGGACTGGTTTACAGTGCAAGTTTCCAGACTTAGAATTTGATAGTGTTTTGGAAGAGAAAAAAATCAGAAACTAACCTGCATTTGCAAAATATGTCAATACAAGAAAACAACCAGTTATCTTATCAATGGCTAGTTGAACTTTGAAAAATCTGCATTACAAAAATCTAGATAAGAAGCTGACGTGTATCTCCAAGATGATACGTGGCAAAATAGATCTGCCACATAGGCTTCTGAACAGCCACACATTGCTCCTGACTTAGGCTGCTCAACTTCACCAGAACACCAAGAAAACATTACATAATTATTTTGTTGCATCAGTGAAGGAGCACACCATACATTAAACCTTGGAACTGAATCAGTGAGCTCACTAGGCCAATAAACAGAACCACTAAACACTGGAATTCCTGTCTTAATACTATTCTTCTCCAAATGCCCAAAGATAGCAAGTGATTAACAACCCAGACAAGTCAGAAGGGTTGCAACAGTAGAAACACAATAGTGATGGGAGACTAATTATGCCCATGTAGATCATGTATGAATTACACCAGGTTAGCCACTGAAATATTTAAGAGAAGCAACTCTTGACATAATCTCAGGCAGCAGATTCTAATTTAAAAGGCATTCACCAAAGCACCACTAGCAGCAAACCTTATACATTCAAAGTCAGCACCTCTGCAAGGCAACAAAAGTTAGAAAAGCGTTTTCTGGATTTAAGTACTGCTGTAGTTCACCATATAAAAGAGGAAGTTTCTTAAATTAGGAATCTCAACCAAAGAATAAGGTGTTTCAAAGAATATACTAAAGATACCACACTGGTTGTTTAGCAGAAGCAGGCATCACTAATCAGATTTTAGGGAAGAAAGAGCTACTACTACCTTGTCACAGAAGATGTCTTCAGAAACCCTGAAGTCCTATACAAAGCAGGAAAAGAGGATTGGGAGATTAAGGATATCAAAAAGGATTATGAAGAACCATTTAACAAGATGCAAACCTATGCTTGAGAAAGGATAAACTAGCTCAGGAGCCCAAAAACCTGCTTCTATTAAGTGAATTAAGTGATCAGAACAGAGAAAGTTAAGTGCTCACAATGCAGGACAAGCAGAGAGAAGCTAGTAGTTTGGAGATTTTTTTGGAGGAGGGGTTTGGTTGGTTTGTTGAGAGTTGTTTTTTTTATCCGTCAGAGGTTTTCCTGGTCCCTAACTGTACAAGAAGCACTTGTCCCAAAGCAACTTTTGAGTAGAAATACTTCCAGCAAATTCTATTCCTGATAATTTGTTAATCACCAAAAGCAGCACTCACTTGATACTGCATTTGTATCACAAGAACATTAAGAAGCTATCTTTTTTTTAATTTAAAAGCGTTAGTTTTCACATTCATAACAGTCAAACTAGTAAAATTCACTAGTCAAAAGTAGAATCAATGTAACACACATAGTTATGACTGTAACAAAATAGCAACACAGCTTTCAAAAATTAAAGTACCATCTTAAAGAAAACCATTAGGAAATATTTGCAAGAATCAGTGAACCACAAAGGAAACCCTCTTATGTACTTGGATTTTCAAATGGCATTTGATAATGGTCCCACACATCCTCATGAAGATTACAAAGAAACTAAGCTAACACGGGATGAGAGGGAAGACCTTTGTATACAGAGAACTGCTTTAAACAGAAAAGAAGCAGCTGGAACTTGAAGGCCACTAGTGAAGCTCCACAGTGCCCTATGCTAGTCAACACCTTTTTTTCTAAGTTATCTGGCAAAGGGACAAACAGTAAAGCAGGAAAGACTGAGGCTGCAAGGCTATCTAGAATAAGCCAGCTCAAGGCATTAAAATCCAGACTGCACAATGAATTAGCACACAGAATTTGAGATAAATAAAAGCAGAGAGGCATATGAGAAAATTCTATCGTTACAAAGATGCAATAAGGGGCTCGGCACCAGCTGAGAATCAAGCTGAGAATGGGCTCGGCACCAGCTGAGAATCAAGCTGAGAATGAAGACCTTGAAATAAGAACTCTATTAAAAGGTCTGTTTAATCCTCACTAGCTAAAAAAATAGGCAAGTGCCACATTAGGAAAAGAAGTACAAGATCGAACAAGATAGCCCAAGATGTAGGAATACTGTGACACTATCACACACAGGTCTGGTTCACCTGAGTGCCAAAGACAGAGCAGAACTGTAAAGCATACAGACCTGATAAACATCTGGAGGCAGGAAACAGCTTCAAGAGAAGGAATGATTAAACAGACTAGAAAGCAGACAACTGGCAGGCAATTCAACTTTTCCCTTCCCTCTTTCAAGTCAGCTGCACAGAGCACTCACAGACTGCCTCATTAAAGCATAGACCTATAGCTGGCAGCAACTACAACCCTAGTGACAGCCTTAGGACAAAAAAAATGGATCTTTACATAACGCATAGGTTAACGGAGGAACACCTTGCCACAGGACACTGTTGACCCCAAAAAGCTCATACCAGCTCAAGATGCGATAAAACAAATTCATACATAAAATTGACAGTAAGATTAACAATGCACTGCTGGTAGCCCAGGCAGTCTGAGAACCATGGATCATGTAAATCTGAGAGATTATTCCAGGAAATACCACCACAGGCTCACATGGATATATTCTTCTCCCTACATTTGGCATTGGCCTCTACTGGTCTCACCTAGAACAGCTGTTTATGTTCTTAGTGCCAATTACCTCTACTGCCAAAGCCTAACCACCATGAAAAGCATCATGAAGCTGATGCCAGGGTTAAACTGTTCCAAACATGTTCCCATTCTCCTTTAGACACAGATGTGAGCATCTGTCGTGCAAAGCCTTCTCACATTTTAACTACTGTAGCTCAGCCGTTCTGAATTCTAGTCCTATTTTCTCTCTCAAGCCTACTGCTGCCTAAATACTCCTTTCATTCTGTTACTGAAAGCATTGGTCTCTAACCCTACGCCAGGCATCCACTTGGCAGGAGAACTTTGAGCTTTATCTACTCTAGTGAATTTAGTCGCCCACAAAAAAAAGATACTCTGTTCTTCCGACAATTCATCCAGCAGCTGCCCTTGAACTCTGCTGTGAGCTGACCTTTAGGCACGAAAACAATCTGTTCAACTACCACCCAATACTCTCCTCAGTCTCCCTCTGGAAATTTACTATGACTAACAGAAAACTATTCCCACCCTTCTCCTTGCATCTTACAGCACACACTCCCTAGTTCCGCCCTGACCCTCAAGCCAGATGAAGCAAGAATCAAGTGTCCAGTGCCAGCACTGCCTGCCTCTTATATTAAGACCTTCACTACCTAACATTGCAGAGAACAGACACCAGTGACTGAACAGTAGTGTGGATGAAGCATAGATCACTGTGGTGATTCTTTATTAGAAGGTTTTAGAGCAAGACAGCACTAAGTACACAGAGGACTTGGAATATCACCCTTGGGAATCCCTCAAAGTCCTTACGAGTGCTGGATGTCCCAATGCAGACAGTAAAGGCTTCAGAGTTCCCAAATTTTGCATTTTCTAGTTTAGCCAAAGTACAAGAAAATAAAATTTACAAAAGCGGTCGACAACGTGGCATCGCTACAGATTAACTCACAGCTCTGACAGCAGCACAACCAGAAGCAAAGGCTGACAAACGTGGAACCAGAGCTATAGAAGACCCCAAATGCATTATTAGAAATGCACTGCATAAAACCCTGTTAAGATTGGACTTGGAAACACTTCAGCATATAGGTGAAGAAATAAACTAAACCTAATGCAGACTCAGTATATAGTAACATCACCACATCAGAGTAGTTACAGAAATTAATCTCTAGACATTGCTTTTGGTCCACAGTACCCTTCAACTGCAAACTGGTGAACACTGAAGCAAGTCTTCTGGGAAGCATCATCATAAACTTACTGTGCTTATGAGACCTCTGCCGTGGTCACCAGCCAATGCTGGCCTCAGTCCTCCTTCAGCCTAACCAAAAATGGAGGTGTCTGCACCCTTGTGCTCTACGGCAGAACTTTTATGTCATTATAGTTAAAGACAACAGGTATGAAGGGGGTGGAAATGAATGCAGTAAGTCATCAGGTGCTATGCAACACTGGTCAGTACAGGCAAAGTACCATTCCAATGTATCGCAACACTGCTGGTATCCACACCAACCCTCAACAAGCCAGTCCTGTTGTTCCTGCACAGCACTGTAACATACCAAGCAGATATGCCAGGTATTTCAGCACTAATCTCATTCAACATCTACAATTAATTCGAATACTTCATTGAAAACACTAAGCAGAATAGGCTCATAATGTTAAAAATGCCTTGTTTACTTACTTTGTTAAATTCCTATCGAGAAGCAGAATACTTAAATCATTATTTTATACTATTCATAAGCTATTAGCTACTATCTACTATCTTAAAAGAAAGTGCCCTATTAGCTCTGCAGACAAGCAATGCAAACCTAGTAATAGAGTCCCTATTTAAAAGTTTAGCTTGATACCACATTTTTGATTTCAGGACTTTTAAACTTTCTGGATGCTTAAACTAGATATGTTTAAAATACTGACTTTACAGAAGCAGGAGGTGTTACCTTGATGTATAAAGAAAGCAGACCCTAAGACGCTAGACGTAGTTTAACACCACTCAGGAGGATACTCTACAATAGCAAGAAACCACATACAGTTCTGAACATCAGTCGTGACAGTCTGAGCTAACCTCACCAATCATTTTGCCATCTGCACTCCTAACCTAAACCCAGGCATTTCAGAACTTACACTGCTGCTATAATTAATCACTCTGTTGAAGCACTGGAATAAGTATGGCTTCATTCTCCTCAATCCTTACCTTCCAAAAATCTGGAAAAAGATTACACAGGTCAATCTAGGGCATCCTAGGGAATCTAATCAAGCACGGCTATTCACATTTGTATTTTATCAGTGGGAGCATTTCCTTTAACACACGCACACACACACAGATTGACATGCTGCTGTCAAGAGGGCAGTAAAAGTAATAGGCAGAGTCCACTGGAAAAAAACAAAAGGAATGCTGTACCTAAGATACAGCAAAACACAGCCTTTACAAAGTAAAACTTTCCTGAACATCGCCACACCTACTACCACAAAACCACCGAATATGATCTGTTTGAAAAAAACATGGTGACAACTCACACTGCTAGAGAACATCTCCAGCTCGGAATTGCTGATGTGGAGAGGGCACAGAACTATTTCAAAGCACACAGGCATTTCATCAAAAGTACTACTGCAGCCTGGGAGAGGACAAATAAGAAATTACGCTTCTTAGCCTGCTACCAAAAGACAATACAATAACCCTGTGAGCTACTGCGTATCACTTGGAAATTTCAGCAGAGTGAGCTCTAACACTCATGATAATATGAGCATAAGAGCATCTATGATCAAGTCCTTCTTCCTATAATCTATGTCCAAAGCAGACTAACTAAATTGTAAAGATCGTTTTTTTCCAATCTAACACACCAGTCTGACACCACTGAAGATGCTCTGTCAATTGACAATGACAGTTACAGAAGTGATGCTTCAGGACTGAGCTGACTGTTCCAAGTAACACCAGGCAACAAATCAAGAACGTAAAAGATCCAGAAGAAACTTCTGTAGGGATCTGTTCCCATCCCCATATTTTCAGGACATTTTTAATTGAACAGCCAAATAATACACCAGTCTCACTTGAGAAAAATTAAGTGAAACTTGGCAGCAGTCAGGAATTACTGCAGAACATAGACACCTAAAAGCCACCCCATCGGTGCCAATATTTTTACTTCAATCAGGAATGTACTTCATATAAAAAAAAAAATCTAACACCAAATAGAAAATTGTTCTAAAACACACATTTGTCCAAAATTTACCTTGAGCAATAAAACTCAAAAGTTTTAGGTAAAAACATCTTCTCATATTTAAGTCTATGGTTTCAACTTGCATGCTCTCCCTCAGCACTAGTCCCCTGCTGATCTAAGGAAAGATGCAACTACGAGATCACACATGCTGCAGTCACTGGTGTCCCACTCCTATCATCAGGTCTCACTGTAGCAATACAGATCCTTGACAGAAAATCAGGAAATGCAGCTTTCACCGTCAAAGACATTTAGCTGAGAACATACCATCAATGCATCAGCAAAAGAACAACTTGCATTATGGAACTGAAGAGTGTAACTGGAACTTGGCTAAACCATTTTCTTGTGTATGGAGTCTCTTAAACTCATACTTGAAAAGTGGCATAACCTCCACTAAAGGAAAGCCACAGAAAAGGGCAGGAGATGAAAGATAAGGATATAGGATTGGCATAGGTGGTGCTGCCTAACGGCTAGAGCACAGAACCTGCAGTGCCTGGATTCAACTCCGAGGCTTCTCTTAGACCTGCTGAATGACCTCAGGCAACTCCCTCATCCTTACGCCAGGAGACCTACCCCAGTGACTCTGACTTGCCTTACACAGAGAAATTGCTAATTTGGTGTTCTACGGCATCTCTAGATAGATAAAGCAAAGAAATTCGGACTAATTTTAAGACAGAATTTTAGACTGAATCTCATCAGTACAGGGAGCAAAGCTCCTAGCACATGAAACTTCTTAAACGTTCAAATCCTAGCTTCTTGTAAGTAATTTTCATTTTCAGTGTCAGTTTGGAATTAAAAAACAGTAGTCATAAGTTTTGTCCTCCCCAGGAGAGGCTACGGTTTGCAAAAAACAGAACTTTAAAGTTATCCAGAAGTATTAAAATATGTTTTTAATGTACTCAATGCCTTATCGTACCACTCAGAAAAGGAAGACACTGTTCTTAAGTTAAATCTCACACTTAAATTTCTCTAGCTCTGCAAGTATATCCTGTTATCTTTATCTACTTCCCTCCGCAAATATGCAGTGCCTTTACTCCATGGGCATCCAAGAGCCTTGGACTTTGAGAGTTCCAAGAAACTATTTTAAAATTACATCAGAAATTTGCTATGGTCAACCAATGCAGCTAGCACTTCTTCCATGAATAAAATCATCTTAACATTAGAAAGCAACATTGCCCCCTCACTGAGTGAAATTTGACAGCTGAAATACAAAAGTCTCATGGAACATCCTAGAGATGCTCTGTTCAAGTTTAGTCCCTTCTACACGTTAACTGGACCAACCTGAATACTCAATTGGACCAACCTGAATACTCAGCCTTACTAACAACTCATTCATATGAGAAAGTTATGGCCACAGGATAGGATAAGCTCCGTAAAAGTGTTCTCTTAGCCAAGATTTCAGTTCAGATATTACCTGGCTCAATTTGTTCTAGAGTTAGAACATTTCTCTCAAAACTGTTCTAAAACTACATTGACTTCCATGCTTATTTCAGCCCGAATTGGGCACCTCCCTTTCAATTTATGTTGCTAGCACTGAGGCACTTAAAACTAAGTGTAAGAGTTTTCTTTGAGCTCTTCTGAACCAGCCTTCTGCTTCCCCTTTTCAGTCTGAACTGACCCCCCGAGAGCTTTGACAAGCATCCCTCACACAGCTTTGCTTTGAATACTGTAGGTGCCTTTTGGGACTGGCCTGATACCTTCAACTCTCAACCTACTAACAAGGCAAGGCCTAACTCCCTGTATCTGTGGGTCTCAGGCCCTGTCTGCATCGCTGCTTCAGCCAGCCACCACCCAGCCAGCCCAGACCAAGCTGATCTATGGAAGAACACGGTCATGGTTGACATCAGCCCCTATCATCATCAACCTCGCAGCCGGCTCCAGAGCCACTTGTGTGACCCCAACCCACATATCTCCGCCCCCGAAGGGGCCGCAGGAGAGGCTGCCAAGGTCCCCTTTCCTCTCGGGCTGCAGCAGCCCCCGGGTCCCCGGCTGCTCACCCCTGCACGCCCGGACTGTACTTCCTGCTCTTCCAGGGTGTGCCGGGGCTCTGCAGCGCTGGCTGAGGCGGCTGCCGCTGCTGGTGAGGGGAGTTGTTGACGGCAACGCCGCGGCTGCCGGAGAGCAGATAATTCATCCCATAGGTGCTGGCTTTATTCTCTCGTTTCCTCCGGCCCGGGTGGTACTGGTGCTGCTGGGGAGAGGCCGGCGGTGGCGGGTGGGGGCTGCGCGCCAGGTGCGGGGGCTGGTGGTGCCCGTTCACACCGTTCACTTTGTTCTCGTGGAAGTTAAAAAACTCCCCGGGTCCGGCCCCGCTGCCCAGCAGCCCGGGAGGAGCCACCGCCGCCGCCCGGGGGCCGCAGGAGGAAGAGGAGGAGCCGCCGCCTCCGCCGCCGCTGCACGATCCCGAGGAGGAGAAGCCGGGGCTC
>VWZK01018863.1:77021-99453 GCA_013396935.1 Baryphthengus martii
CGGGTTTTCCGCAAGCACCGCGTTGTCTCCTCCGCGCCGGGGTCTTATCCCTTTGGAGAGGTGTGGTCCTGCTCCCATAGAAATAGAAGGTCAAATTTTGAGGCATAATTGAGATAAGAAGCGGGCACAGGCGGTACCCCCTTGCTTCTAGAGGGGGGCTAACCGGCCGGGAGTGTGGGGGCGTGAGCAGGAACGTGCTGACTCCCTGGAGAAAGAGGAAAGCTCTGGCCGGGCGAGCCGTGAGTACAGACAGAAGCACACTGTTGTATTCACGGGGAGGCACCGAGAAAGTCTGTACAGCACTAGAAAGAACCGTGAAGTACTACATTGGCAATGTAGGCTTTATTGGGCTTGAATCTCAGAGGATCAGACCCTGTTCCGGCAGATGGCTCTGTAAGGGCTGGGTTTCGTGTGCAGTGACCGCTGAGTTAAATGCATATGAATACGCATGGTACATTTCAGGTGATCTAACAACTTACTGCTGCAGAAGAGGAGAAAAGGAGAGGTCCCACTCTTCATAATCCTTCTACTCCCATTAGCTGCTCCCTTGCACAAGCCTGATACTGCTCAGTGAGCCAGTTTAACTTGTTAGTTCAGCAGAAAACTGCAGTAGGAAGAAAAGCAGTAGTTTTCAGTAGCTCATTTTGAATGAGCTTTGAATCAGTTTTGTGATCAGAGCCTGCACTAAGGAGTGGGTGGAGAGAGGATGAGAGAACAAGGCTGTCATTTGTTAGCAGGGGACAGTTGTATTTGATGAAGCTGTGTTCCCTAAGTATACCCTTAGACTTCAGAACAAGAGAAACTGATTTGAGGGTGACAGCCTAATATTTATTGTTGGAAGTCATTTAGAAAGAGCAAATCATTTATTTTTGTTAAAAAACAGATCTATATAACAGCCAGCTCACATAAAAGTACACAATAAATGAGCCAAAACCCAACTACACGAAAGAGCTGTTATGCTTGTCTCATATAAAAGCAAGTTCACGAGAATTTCTGTCTGATGACACTGAAGTGCCCTTCCAGTTTGTGTTGTCAACTGGATATACAGATCAGCACAGATTTCAGCTGTTCTGAGTTACTGATGGCAGTCCTTTTCTTTGGAGTTCATCTTCCCAAAGGATTTTGGATACGTTTGGTTTGGTTTTAATTGAACTTGGAGACAAATAGGTCCCTCAACTTCATTATTATTATATAAATGCTGTGAGAAATAAACCATAGAACTATAATGTCTCTGTTTTCTCTTAGTCCTGAGTACTTGCATGAGAGTCCAGTTTCAGCAAGGCAAGGTGAGGATTGGCAGTGTTTCCGCCAGCCTAGCTGGTGTGGTGTGCTGGTGGAGAGAATGGTTATTTTGTAGGCCCGCTTTGAAGTTCTGAGGAGGCCATAGAGCCCAGATCTCAACCTTTTTAATTCCGTGTTCTGACTTTTCACACAACTGGTGAAGATCACATCTTGAAATGTTAAGTTCAAATGCGGAGTGAAAAATCGTAATGAAAAGGTACTGATCAATGTTGGGGGGTGGGGCAGGGGGAGAGAGGTAAAAAAAAAACACAAGGACCAATCTTACAGAGGCAGTTCCAAGCTCTGCAGTTTCATGACCTGTTTATTTCTTTTGCTGCCCTGCTGCCATCTTTTAAAAGTCAGCGCTTTCAAGAGGGCCTGGTTCCCCACTTCGCTAAAATTATCTCCAGCTACATTTTGAAGTCTCGCTCGTAAAGACTGCTGCCTTGTAAGAGACAGTATCTCAAAAGCAGCTTTTTGCTGAGGAGAGACACAGTATTCCTGAAACTCTCACCAGTCTCAGCACTGTCTTGGAAAGGACCAGGCTGTTTCCTGAAATAGCTGCCATCTTCTCAGAAGGGGTTGCCTTTCACTGACTTAAACTGTGTACATGTAGACAGAATTTCTGAAGCTACAATGACGCTATATCAGTTCTTTCTGTGCGGTGAAGGCAGCAAATGCCATGTGAGCATGACAGGATGCATGGGCACGGCCTGCTTGGGAGTCTACATTTTAAGAACATGGAGAAGAAGGAAGTCCCGTCTGAGAAATCTCGAAGGGATGGTTTGTAAATACACCAGTTCACTCATGTATCCCGTGATACATGATACCTTGTGGCAAGTCGCTGAAATATCTCTGCAGAAACGGAGACATTACGTGTTTCCTTCGTAAGTGTGTATGATATAAAGAAATAACACCCCATGGCCTGTTGTGGCACAAGGACAAGAAAAATTACCATCTTCTAACATCAGCTCTTACTCTCGTCTGTTTCTAGCATGTCCACTGAGAAATCTAAATAAAATAGGTTCCTAATCTTGTCTCATTAAAGTCAGAATGTCCTTTGTAAGAACTTTAAAAAAAAAAAAAAAATGGTTGATTTTTATTCAGTTATACTTTCCTGAATGAAACTACTCACTGAAGGTAAGACTCAAGAAGTTTAAAAGTCAAATGTATTTTTGATCATCAGAAAAATTCACTTTCTTTTCAAAAGAGCTTCCTTCCCACTGGTGAACTTGTGGGGATGCAGATAATGAAAAGAGCATAACCTCAGGAGACACAATGCTTTGTTTGCCATAGGGAAGTTCAAGTGCTTGATTCAGGTTATTAATATCATATTAAAATACTTCATGCTAGCATTGCCTGTTTTACGCCAGTAACTAAATGTCCTCATAGCTACTCTTTTTCTTTGTGCCTTCAGTTTCTTTAAGGTAGTATTTAATTTAATTGAAGTTCTAGAACTAATGACTAAAAATGTGGTCTCATTACCTCTGAGTTCATTTAAATAATCTGTTCTAAAGTGTTTTTAATCTGGCTGCTTGTAGCACAGAACACAACCACAGCTTCCTCTTGGATGAAGATGATATTTCAGTTTCAGCTTCAACTGCCACATCTTTAATGTGACAACAGTGACAGTGCTGGAGTCCTCAGAAATCCGGTAGTTGGTGACTTTGACGTCCTGATGTCTGCAGTTCCAATTCTGTGAATAATTCATATGTTTTGGTAAATAATGGCAATTGAGTTGAATACCTAAGTGGGGTATATACAGGGCAGTGTTGCCCAATGCTTGCTATTAATTTACTTTTTTTTAATGAAGTCACTGAACTCATTAAGACAGTTAAAGGCAGATAGTGTCTTATACCTTTAATATGTCTCAGTTTACATCCCTGGAAATGATGAGACGCAAATAGAGCTTACTCATGGGGTGCAGCCTTGGTGCTGTTCTCTGAAGCTGGGAATTGCTATGAATGTGATTCCATCAGGGCAACACAGCAGCTGAGAGACGACCAACTGGTTCTCCAACAGTTCACACTGTCCAGGACATCTCCAGGATTTTGTCCCATATGACCTTTATTCAGGTCACCCACGTTCTTGCTGCAAGCCTCTGATACATCACCTCCTTCACGCTCACCAGCTGTCATCTCCTTCTTCATAGCCTTTATGGCCCATAGGATGGATGGAGAAGGCACAGGGGTGTATCTGACCAGACTTGTGTTTGCTGAAGGCAGGAAGAGGAAAGAACTGAACAAACCACTGTCTCAAGCTGGATGGGGGTGTGAGATAAAGGCTGTCCAGCCAGCCAGATGTATCTCTAACAAGTGACCTTCAGAGTTACCAGGAGACAGTGTTGGGGAGGAGGTAAAGGGAAGACAATTTCTTTAGCTGCCCTCTTTTTTTTCCAGTAAAGATATTCTTGGAGAGGAAAGCAGAGATAGTTTTCATCTCTCAAATGGAGCTCATCACAATGGGAAGATGAGTAGAAATCCAGAACAGGAGTTTCTGTTTCTTAGAAAGGAAGATTTGGGGCATTCTTGTAATCAGTTCTGTGGAAAAATGGGCTTTTACCTGCTTCATAATGGCTTCTATATCACAATAAAGAAGGCCTGGCATAAGTAAACCTGAACAGGCTAAAGTCATGTTATTTTTTCCTCCTGAAATCTTCCACTTTGCTCAGTCCTTCCTCTCTTCATGGCTCTATGTCCTCTTCTGATGAACGCTGTGTGTCAGCCAAATTTAGGGTGTTGAGAGATATTTGGAGCCAATTAAAGTGCAGAGGCTGAAACAGCCGTCAACGACCAGGCATCTCCTCTTCTCACTCCATCTTCCCCACCTCTTAGAAGGCTTGCCAGCCTTGTGTCAGAGAAGCTGAGCGGATGATAAATCAACAGCTGAACAGCTGCAACTTCTAGCTAGTCATGTTCCTATACATGAAAATCCTTTTCTAGCTGCCTACGTAGAACAGCTGTGTGGTAAATGGAGAAAGCGTGGGATGTGATTCCCAAACCATTCAGTTACACTTGCAATCAGGGTGTCAGTGGGGCAGGGAGAGGTTGCATGGACAGCCAGATGTGATTCTTGCCTCATGCTCCTGGAAGTGTGTTGACACTTCTGTCAGGAGCTCTGTCTTGGAGACCTTTCGTCACTGCACATTATATAGATGTGCAGTACTGCAACAGGAGCAAGATAAACGTGTCACCTTAATATACTCACCTACTATTTCCATTCACATATTTGGGCTCTGATAGAGATTACTTTCAAAATGCCACTTTGTTATGAATATTTATCTAGTCTTACTATACAGCAATTAAACACTTAACACAGCTATTTTTGTCATTTTCCCTGACATAATACAAGTATTTAATTGTTCTGTATCAAGGATGGTCTATGCAAATTTTTTAATTGCTCTTACGTTCTATTTTGTTTCTCTTCCTCATTTAGAGAGAGTTTGGAAGGGCACAGATTTTAGAAGGTTTGTTTTTGAACTCAGAGATTAGGAATTCCTGCCTTTAAGACTTGTCAGTTTTCTTAAGAGAGAATATGCTGCCAGCACTAACATCTAATTGAAGACATTTAAATCTTGCAGACTTTCTTTCTTCAAAGGCTTGTTTAGGCATGGGAACTTAATTGTGGTAACAAGCACAGAGAAGGTTTTAAGAATAAGTTTAGGCATAGAAAATAATCAGTGAGAGATACCATAAACATGTGAAGTTTATGTTAAATATCTGTAAAGCTCTTGAGAGTATTTTTCTAAGTGGGGTCTCAAGAGTTGTATGAAATCTGGTGTCCTGGTTAATGCAGAACCCTGTGGAGAGTTCATTTTCTAAGAAGGATAGTTTCTCTTTGAATGACAAGTTGATAGAACCCAGTAAGGAGATTCTCATGAAAGTTTGTGGGAATAAACTGGTCAGGATTCTTCCTTTACTCATGTTTGCAATCTAGGAGATCCCAGGCTCATCATTCTCTGGGCTATTGTGTAGAGGACAGCTGAGGGCATACAGTACGTGCTGTGTGAATCCTGGCAAGATAAAGAGATCCCAGCTTACAGTGTGGTTGCATGTGCTCTAAAATGGAAAGAAAAGGTAGATGTGGCTAGACCTTCTGCTGGGAAAAGCATCTGTAACTAATGCATTGTTCTTCCTAGGAACAATATTACAATAAAAACACCTTCCTTAGATCTGTTGAATGTAAGCTTCCTTCTGAGGAGAACAAGATAGCCCTATAAAAACAGGATAAAAAAGTGCTAAGACATAAAAGTCAAACTGTGAGAGAGCTGATGTAAAATTTCCTTAGTGAGGATGTGCCCTGGAGCCCTCATCTGCCGTGTTAACATGGCATCAGCTAAGACACCAGCTGCTGCTGTATGAAACCTGGGAGAATCATCTATCCATAGTCATTCTGCAATGCATAATAAAATTAAAGAAAGGTTATGTCAGATATCAACAAAGATTATCACGGTGAAAAATGTAGCTCACTTTTATTAGCTTCCAAGCTAGATCAAAGCCATATTTGATCTTGTACAGATTTCTAGAGGGTAATTTATCTTGTGTGGTCAGCTGCCCAAGTATTTTTCATTGGTTCATCCTGCCCACTGGTCCTCATCTATAGGCAGCACATGCACATACCTATACGTGTTTACTCTTTAAATAGAAACACTCTGTTGCAATGCACCTCCCTCTCCTTAAGTATGTCTTGTCCTGCACCTCCACCTACAAAGCTATTATTTTTACCTGTTCTTGGGCCACAACTAAATCACTTGGACATGTCAGGAAGGAGATTTCCAAAAGAGAAACAGCTTGATGCTAGCATAAAAGTGCTGACCCAAGCCGTGTTCACACTGGCCTGTGGGTAAGTAAGCAGAGAAGTACAGCAGATCAAAGGAGAGCAAGATTTTTGGCAGAGTTTTCAGGTAATGATAATGTGCAGCATCTGTAGGATAGATTAGATAGGGACTGATAGGAAAGAATAATGTAGTTTAGCAGGTCCTTTAAAATAAGGGTAGGAATAGGAAAGGGAAAGGTATGAGTCGGTAAGAGAGCATGGCTGAACATTTAATCTGATTTAATCTGAGAAAGACCTGGCCTAGAAATAAGGAGAACAAAGGAGGTGAAGTGTACAGATAGGGGAGTTGGCCAGGGGTCAGGAAAACTGGCAGAGCGCTGACTCATCTGTCAGCACACACACTTGCCATTTGCTCTTTGAAAGAGCTACAGTCAAGGCCAGGAACCATCAGAACAGTATTCAGATACCTTTCCCCCAGACTTTCTAGCAGCACTCTGACTTTCTTAAACCAAACTGACCTAGCTCAATCCTGGAACCACACAGCACTTTTTCATATCTTTGGGGAGACAGATGAAGCTGTAAACAGCCTCACCATCAGTTCTTTCCAGTGCATGGACAGAGTGTGGACAGAAATCAGATGGGACTTCTCCAGGACTTCTTCAGTTTGTCAGTGACATTTCATATTGGGACTTTACGCACATGCAGTAGAATAGACATGCCTTTGGGATCCTGAAGACTGTAGATGAACAGAACATACCTAGAAGTTAGAAGTCTATTATGCTTATAGTTCGTCATACATCTATGGACATTTAGGAAGAAATGTAATCACTTGTAACATTTATGTTACAACAATGTGTCTGAAGCTTAATAATACAAAACTGGGAGGAGTAGCTGACATGCCAGAAGGCTGTGCTGCCTCCAACATGACCTTGACAGACTGGAGAGCTGGGTGAGGAGAAATTTAATGCAATTCAATAAGGGCAAGTGTAAAGTTCTGCCTCTGGGGAAGAACAACCCCCTGGATCAGTACAGGTTGGGGGCTGAGATGTTGGAGAGCAGCTCTGGCAAAAAAGACCTGGGAGTCCTGGTGGACAAGAGGATGACCGTGAGCCAACAATGTGGCCTCGCAGCTGGAAAGGCCAATGGCATCCTGGGATGCATTAGAAGGAGCGTGGCCAGCAGGTCGAGGGAGGTTCCCCCTCTACTCTGCACTGGTGCAGCCCCACCTGGAGTACTGGATCCAGTTCTGGGCACCCCAGTTCAAGAAGGAAAAGGAACTACTAGAGAGAGCCCAGCACAGAGCCACTAAGCTAATTAAAGCAGCAGAGCATCTTCCCTATGAGGAGAGGCTGAGGGAGCTGGATCTCTTTAGCCTGGAGAAGAGGAGACTGAGGGGTGACCTCATCAATGTTATAAATACGGAAAGGGAGATTGTCAGGAGGACGGAGCCAGGCTCTTCTCAGTGACGCCCAATGACAGGACAAGGGGCAATGGGTGCAAACTGGAGCATAGGAGGTTCCATTTAAACAGAAGGAAGCACTTTTTCCCAGTGAGGGTGACAGAGCACTGGAACAGGCTGCCCAGAGAGGTCGCAGAGTCTCCTTCTCTGAAGATATTCAAAACCCGCCTGGACGCGTTCCTGTGTGATCTACTCTAGGTGATTCTGCTCTGGCAGGGGGGTTGGACTCGATCTTTTGAGGTCCCTTCCAGCCCCTAACATTCTGTGATTCTGTGAACCTGCAAGCTACTTGCTAGAATTTCCAACTACTGGGTGAAATAAGGTCATACATGCTTTATTCTTGTTAGTTTCTTGTTCTTTGCTCCATGTGATATGCTGTTACTTTCACCTGCTGAAGAAGACAAAAGTTTTTCTCCCTCCAAGTGCTGACCAGAAAAATTAATTCTTCCTCTACTCTAAGTCTTCAACACTGAAAAGCAGTCCCTGAGCAGCAAGCCATGTCAAACCCTCTTCCCTCAAAACAAAGTGCTTTTAAGAGTGCACCAAGTGTGTGTATACCATGCAACATTTGACGAGATTCTGTTTCCAACCTATCTCATGGGCCTTCATGCCTTTTCACCTGAATGGCTCTCTAATGCCAAACACACATGCTACTTCCAGCACCTCTGTCCCATGCACAACAGCTAAAAAAAAAAATAAAAAAAAAAAATGACATCTGCTCTGGGTAGGACGGTTCATTTAACCTGCCTCCAGCCCCAATAAAACACAAACAAAACAAAAACCACAATAAAAAAATCTTCCAAACCCAAACAAAAAATATACTCTGAAATGCTAGATTTAAAAGTCCTCTTATACAGGTTTCCATCTTTCCTGGCCTGCTTGGCTGCATGCTGTGATACTAGGTGAGGATGTATGCTCTAAGCACTGGCAAGAAACTGGCCCAGTTACTAGTTCAGAGAGGCTGGTGTACCTTACTGAGGGCTACCATGTTGGAGACTGGAGAAGAAAGACTCATGATCAGGAAGGTTGGCATCCCTGGTTGTTCTAGACTTCATTCAACATAGATGACTGATGGCCTCTGCTGATGCCATTTGTGTGCTTGTTCGGAGTGATAGTCTTGTCTGCTTCTATGATCCTCATGTGGGAGAAGCATAACACTGAAGTAGAGGTGGGAGCTATCCTTAAAATTGCTACTGTGACTAGTGAGTTCCACTCTAGCCAGTGCTTACTGGAGCCTAGAAGCTATGATGCACTAGGTGGCCAGTAAGGCCACATCTGTGCAGTGGCACTTAACAGCGTTTGACTGGATTTTACATGTAACAAAACAAGTCAGATAATCAGTTCATGTCTCTAGTTAGCCTAGTGTTAATACAGACATTGAGTGCTCAAAGATGACATTGTTACTTGATAAATAAGGCATGCCTTATCTGCCATTGTTACTCGTAATTTATTTTTTTTTTGATCTGCATTAGAAATGAGGATATTCAAGAAGTTATCTGAGATTTAGCCACAGTAGCATACAATGTTACATTTGCAAAGGAGTTGCTTGTTTTGTCTACTTTGACTTTAAATTAAATGCTGTTGCAATGGCAACTTTCACAGTATGAAGAATTAGGAAACATACAACTACACTTTTATGAACCTCTGCTAGTAGCCCTTTTAAAAGTGGTAATTATAGCATATTGTCAATTGAGGTTTGAGATGTGCAACTTACAAAACATTGCATGGCAGTTTCAGTTTAAGAAAATCACTTAAAACAATTGACAAGACTTTCGCCTACAAGTGCCATGTAATTGTTTAATTTTGCAGTTTTATAAAATAAAACTTGGTATAGGTTCATTTGGCAAGGTTTTGGTAACAGAGGGGCTGCAGAGTGGCTTCTGTGAGTAGATGCAGAAGCTTCCCCTATGGCAAATAGAGCCAATGCCGGTCAGCTCCTTGTCCATATCTCATCCCACAAGCCCTTCATCATCTTGTTTCTTCCCCTGTCCAACTGAGGAGGGGGTGAGTGAGGGGAGAGCTTTCGTGGGCACCTAGTGTCCATTCAAGGGCAACCCACCACAAACTTTCATAAACATTTTTCTGATCAGGAGCAAATAACAATTCATGAGAAAATTTGATAGCAAAAGGAATGGCGTATTTTATAAAAAGGTAATATATAAGATTAAGTTACAACATAATAGCAAAGAGACTGAATAGCAAAGAGACTAGTCCTCAAGTCCTAAAAAATGGATACTTTTAGCCAACATTTTAAAGAACTGCAAATCAACATAGCAGATACTAATTTACAAAGAGAATGAAAGGAAGAAACTCAGATTTAAGTGTATCTTCTTGGAAACACTGCTGAGAACACACTAGAAAGCAATGAGAAAGCTGTACTCGATTCAACAAGTATGCCTCAGATAAAAAGGGCTGCTGCCATATGCTCCATGACACCCTCCTCCTTACCACTGTAAGACATGGATCAAAAAATCATGTCCATGAATAATGCTACAGGAATACTTTAGAGAACACTGGGAATTAAACTGTTACAGGAGGAAATAAAACAACTTACCTAGTTTATCTGCACCTAGAGATGTGTTTCAAGGAGAGTTCTGAGTGTCTACAGATGGGAACCTCTGGGTGAACACAAATTCATAGTGCCAGATTTTTCCTTTACTGTTTTAATGATTAATATGTAATTATCACAGTCTAAGCAATCAAATATATGATTCTTTGTCAATTTAAAATTAATGAAAATTATATGCTGTTCATCAAGGAACTAGTTTTTTGGTAATGAAAATATCCCAGCTCATTTTTTCTTGGCCATTTAGCTTCCTATTTGTAAGATTATGCTGCTGTATCCTGTCTCTATAGCTATACATATTTTCTAAACTACTTTTCCTAATAATACTTTATTCTATCAGTAATGATCATATACTGCAATGTTTTATGCTAAAGATCAATCTTAATCTATTAGTCTTCAGTTCTGAGGCCTAGTAAAATTTGCAGGGATTATTTGAAACATCCTAAAGGCTATTTTTATGTTTGGTTACTGATGTTAGTATATATTATTGACTTCGTTTTAATGTTTCAACATTTCCAAAATACTATTGGGGACTTTCAAGTTGGTTCTGTTCCAGCACAGGCACCAATTTGCAAAGAGGCAGGCAGAGAGCAAACAAGGAAACATACTTGCCCATGTAAAACATGAAAATCCTACAAATCTGCATTAGTGCCCTAGGCTTGTCTCACAAGGTTTCTTCTCAGGGACACTTGCAAGTTAACAAAATCTTGGCTCTACACAGCGTGGTCTTCTGCAGCAAATACACCTTAGGGTTGGGGGGTAGACCTGGAAGCCTTTTGGATTGTTCACTGATTCAAGATCCAAAAGACTGAATCCCAACCCAATACAACAGATAGCAGGGCACAATAATAGCAGGTTTCTGCTAGCTCACCTTGGACAGGCCTTTATCTACTTTTGACAGCGCTGCTCAACATTTGAATCCTGGTTCACGGATATGGTCACACAGCTCTTCCTTTTCTGGCAAGTATAAACTCCTGAGTTTGTACTGGGTTTTTTTTGTACGCTATCTTCATTCTTCAAAAATATAATATGATGCTGAACCACAACTGAAATATTTGAAAGAGCAGGTGCCACAGTTCCAAACAAAGAATTCGCCATGACCTAGCAGCAGAAGAGTAACCCAAACAAGTAGCCTTTGCTTCTGTTAATCTTTGCTCTAAGTGCAAGTGTAGAACATGCTTTGTTGTGCATAAGAATACATTACTAGATAGATTTATCTTGCGACTTTTCATTTAATTTTGAGTGCATCTCATCAAGTTCATATATACATCTAGGTTAGTCTAATACAACCTTACTATTATAGTCCTCAAGTCCTCATTTGGGATAAATGTCACTGGTACAAAAGTCTTGTTCAGCCTTCACATGTTATAGCAAGGATTACTAACAGAAAAAAAAAGCATTCAAGCAAGACACCACAAACCATATTTTATTAGTAGAGAACTTTTAGGAAACTCGTAAGCAGTCAGAATAAAAGTGATTAAGAATTGCTACAGCTATTACACCCAATAGTAAGCATACATGATTTCTCCTTCTGGAATGGGTAGAACAGAGTTCATTTTCACACTATGTATTTTCAAGAAAAAAAAATTGAAGTATCACATGTTTTCAAACAGAAAAATTCTGTCACAGGTGCTGAAAGGGGAAAGGAACACAATTATGACAAATAAACGGGATGTTGTTTAAACAAGAGACAGTTGTAGCATTTGACCAAGTTGATTCTATGCTTTTCACCAATATACCTTCATCTTCAAATACAAGAATCGTAGAATCATTTAGGTTGGAAAAGAAATTTAAAACTGAGTCCAACTGTTAACCTAACACTGCCAAATCCACACCTAAACCATGTCCCTAAGCAAAACATCTTTTCAAACACCTCCAGGGATGGTGACTCCATCACTTCCCTGGATAACCTGTTCCAATGCTTGACAACCCTTTCTGTGAAGAAATTTTTTTCCTAATATCCTGTCTAAACCTCCCCTGGCACAACCTGAGGCCATTTCCTCTAGTCCTTAATAGCTGGTGCACAGGAAGAGAGACCAAAACCCACCTCACTACAACCTTCTCTCAGGTAGCTGTAGAGAGCAATAAGGTCTCCCCTCAGTCTCCTTTTCACCAGGCTAAATCCCAGTTGCTCTCATGCACTCTTTGTAAGATCTGCTCTAATGAATTTCCTCAAATACATTCCGTACTTAAGTTCCAGTAGTATAATAATATAAACTATAACACAAAGAATCTTCTTCTGTTTTTTCTTTTATAATCCAATTAACTTGATGCACTGACATTTGCATCCCATACGCCTTAGCTTTTCCTTTTCTGTAACAAGAACATGGATAAGCTGTCAGAGCATCGTGTTTTAGATCTTCATCCTGCTATAGGTAAACCATAAGTTAATATTATGTGAGCAAGCAAACTCAACTTTTAGTCAGGATAAATATTTAGCAGCATAGCACCACAGCAAAACAGAGTTTATGGAAAATGTACTAATGCCTATGATACAGACTATTGACTACAGAGAGCTACAGCTCTTGAATATAAGGAGATATACTGAACACAAAGCAGTTTCTCTGTTTACTATTAAAAGAATCTTTGCCTTTTCATAAAAGGCCAAAAAGAAAGAGGTGGTGGCTAAGAGATTAAAGTGCTGCAACTAGATCCTTTTTACTGCTTAGTTGTCCCATTAGTGATTTTATTTAACAAATATCCCTATAGGTATAAAGATACTATTAGACCATAAGCTATGCAAGGACTTAAACACGTAGAGTAGACAGTGCTTGTTGAATCCCATATTTTTCCTCTAAATCAGATTTTGATAGCTGGATGATTTAGATAAAGATTTAAAAACCTGTCACAGGGATGTGATGTATCAGGATATTTCTAAACTCTGTAAGACAAGGCTTATAAAATTTTCTTCAGAATATGCTTTAAGTGATCCTGTTGAACTTCTGTTGTCCACTAACTCCACTTTAGCATTGAAAAGTAAATCATTCCCCCCCATCATCCCCTCCCCAGGGAACTTCATCACTGATTTTTTCACCAAAACAGCTAGCCTCAAACATCAAATGACAGCATAACAACAACACAGGAAGCCTAAAACTTCCTGTAAAACACTAAAGATGTAAACACTAAAAAATGGTTAAACAATTTAAGAATCAAGTAATGACACTAGCATCAAAGGAATGGGTATTCCTATATTCTCCCAAAGCTGGACTTTTCAGATATTGCCTGAGAGCAGGATCAGTCATCCCAGTCAATATTATGAGGAGCAACTTGCAGCCCTAGGGCCTACCTGTGGGTAAGTCAGTTACTACCACTGCAGGACTGCCAGTTTCTCTCCCCTCCTTCCTTTGACTATTTCAGTCAATAACAACAGAATTTTGTTACACTTATTTACACCACTGAATAAATCCTTAATGACAGACAAGATTTAAGTGCAGAAAGTACTATATCAATGTGGCAGGAAGAAAACTCTTAAGCAGAAGCTCGGCTCACTAAGTTCTTTTTTACTACCCATTTCCTGAATGTATTTTTTTTAAACTAGTATCTAAAATCTGTAAAGGTAAAATTCATCAGTTATGTTACTTTGATTAATACAGCAGCATAACTCAGACAGAATTTTGAGCCTTAGATAAAGATTACTGCAGTACCATACTGGAAAAACTCAGCATTAGGCAAAATTATATTACCAATTTGTTTTGAAGCACATAACCCAACACAGACTGTAAACAGATCAGAAGACACTTGGCAAAAAGTTTGATTTCTATCAATTTCCAAAGTATATTATCAGCAGACATTTATGGTTTTGTGGGAAGTTGTTTGTTTGGTTTAAGTTAGCATTATTTGTTGGTTTGAGTGTTTTGTTTGTGTTTGGATTTTGGTGGTTTTGTCCAAAATTTCTTTTTTTTCCAGCAATTCTAAAAAATTCTTTAACTCTGGAGTTTCAGGCACATCTGTGTCCTTTGTATGCTTATGATAACATGCTCAGGATCCCATCATGTTTGAAATCTTTCTGGGATCCTTCAGGAGAAAAACAGGTATGAGAATTGAGATTAATAAAATAAGCAGCATTAAAAATTTTTGGAAATATAAAGTCATCTAAACAGTTACCAAGAGGAAAGGAAAACACTTGATTTTTAAAACAGCATATTATGAGAATTTTGTTAAAATCTTAAGGGTTTTTTTTTTGTAAAGTTAGAAAACATTACACAATCATTAACAGTGCTAGACTGGCCTAAGTATCCCAAATAAAGAATGCCTTCCAAAAATAGTGTTGAGTGTGAAAACACACTGAATATTGAGACAGTTATCAAATTTGAGAGGTAGATGACAATCTTAATCTATTATTTGGCAAAAGTAGCACTACGACTGTTTATATAAATGGTGTTATCTATATAGTGTCCATACCTCTACAAGTGCAAAGAGGAGGAAGAACACTGTCTCTCACCTAACAGCAACTATATTCATCTCATGTCCTTGGTCTGCATCATTAGTTCTCCTGGAAATGCAGGTAGGAGGAAGAAGAGATTAGGAAGGCAAAGAAAATAAAACAATCAACTTCATTTGCCCATACAGTCAAATAACAGGCAGAACACACCACCCAACTTGAATTGAGCATGGCTGGGCTCCCTGTGCGATCCTCCGGACAGCATGGCAAGATTGAGTGGAAACAGCAGAAGCCTGCACAGGCATTAAAGGAAGCACCAGAAGTCCTGTAAAGTACTTTTCCAAAATGTGAATTCAGACATACTGTCTAATGTATTTATGATGGTGCTCCACTGTTGGAAAAGCATTTCTGTTCCTATTCTGGGTTTTCATTAAGATGAAAACCCAGTAACTAATAGCAGCACTGATGCAAAGGCTTTGTCACAGTGATGATCAGAGTATGCTGTTAACCTGCCAACCCCTGTAAAGAGTTAGCTGTTGCAAAAAGCAGCCATTTCAAAAACAATGTTAAAAGAACAGTTCAGTACACAAATGGCATCACAATTTTCCTGTCCTTTGGGTAGTCTTCAAATTTTTCAAGGTACCATCTGAAAAACAAAGACAGAAATCTGATGAGTAATGAGTCTTCAAAATGCTGTTGAGGAAATTAAGTAATTGTACAATGTGTTCAATACAGTCCATGTATTTTCTGGCTACAAACAGAAAAATGCCTTTAGAACCTACTTTGGATAGAAAGCTGCTATTTACCACACTCATCTTAATGACATCTAATCACCAACTACAACAGAACAAAGTTGCTGCTACCAGAAATGGGAAATCAAACCAACATATGGTGAGAGCAACTAGGGAAGGAATAACTTATTGTTGTAAAACATAAGTTGTTACGCATCCTGAGTATTTGCATTATAGAAAGAGAGGGAAAAAATACATTAAAAACATTAAAGGGGATAACATGTCAAATTGTACAATGACATACTGGAATGACAGTCCTGTTCTGGATAGAAATGTCTTCAGTTCCCATCAGGATTTGGATAATCCAACCGAGTGTGACACATTACGCTAGCGTTACTGCTAATCTGCTTCAAATTCAGACAAATTTAGAAGAATAAATGCATAACACCACCAAAAGTTGTTTGTCTTGTCTCACATTTACACCCATTTTCAAATACTTATTCTTCTGCTTCTCTAAAATAAATTAAAAAAAGAATAACTTCATCTGGCCTCCTCAAAGGTACCGGTATTCATATTATCAATGGCTAACTGCTATTATCAGAGCTGGAATAAGTAGAGAACAAAACATGCAATGCATGATAACCTGCTGTTGTGGAATATCAGTATTCCACTATTTAACCTTTTCAGTCATTTATTCTAAGATTTTCAAACTAAACAGACTGTACCAAAACTTTTTTCACTTTCATGGATTTGTCGTTTTCGTTTGCTTCTTTTTGCCTGTACTCCTCTTCCATTTTAATGCATTTTTCCTTCAGTGCTAATTACTTCCATTAACAAATTTTAGCTTTTCATAATGCTCTAAGTCAAGAGCTCTGAAAAAGAGTGCTGTCAAGGCTTAAGATAGACAGAAACAAACCATGAAGTTTGAGCCTGAACATAACGTACAAGGAGAGGCTGAGGAACCCGGCATTGTTTAGTCCAGCGAGGAAAAGACTAAGGAGCCCTGTTATTGCTGCCTGCAAGTACTGAAAGGGAAGTTGTTTAAGACAATGGAGCAAAACTATAAATGAAATGCACACTCTTGCTGCTGGAATGCAATGGCCCCCTGCAAAAGTGCAGGCCAGAGACTAGCTGGCTAGATAGCAGCTCTGCAGAAGAGGACATGGACAAGTTGAACATGAGTCAGTAATGGATCCCTGCAATGATGAAGGCTAACTGCATACTGGCCTCCTTTAACAAGTACAAAGCCACCAAGTCAGACGTGCTTATTCTCCACTAGTCAGCAGTTCCATTACTGCCTCCAGTTGTCAGGTTCCTGCACGAAGAGAAGTGCCCACAAACTGGAGAAGAATCCAGCTGATGGTCATCAAGACAACTGCATAGCCAGAATACGTATGAGGAGAGGTTGAGGGAACTAGGCTTGTTCAGCCTGAAAAAGAAGTTAAGAGGAGATCCAATTGCAGTCTTTCACTGCCTACAGCAATGTTAAAGAAAAGGCAGAGCCATACCCTTCCTGGAGGTGCACAGCAAGTGGACAAGTGGCAGGGGATAGAAGTTGCAACGTGGAAAATTCCAACTGGATGTAAGGAAGAAACCCTTTTCCACACGAGAATGAGAAAAATTCTGTTCCAGTGCTTTGCTAGAGATGTGCTGAAGCCCTGGGAGACACCTGTGTGAATAAGGCCCTGGGCAACCAAGTATAGCCTTGCAGTTAGCCCTGTTTGGAACAGGTCACACCAGATATCTAGACAACCTTTAGATGCTCCTCCCAACCTAAGATATTCTGCAATCCTACTGAGTAATGGTGGTAAAACACGGGGAGATTGTCACAGATGATAGGCTTGAAGCGTTGAGGTTGGATAGTAGGAAGAACTTTTTCACCGTGAGGATGATACAGACCTGGAACATCCTACAAACAAGGTGCAGGAAAACCTCAATTTCTGGAGGTTTTCAAGACTCCGTGAGACATAGCAATGGCATTTTTTTCAACCTATTTCCTCCATAAATTCATATCTATTTCTTCTTATGCCATTAAGTTTCATCATGAGAACCAAAGCAAGAAGCTGCACATAACCAAAACATGATTAAGGTGTTCAAGATATTTTAAACATGCTATTCCTTAAAGAGAATCCTTTCAAGAAGTCTTCTTAAACTATGATCCTTCTGTTAGCAGGAAAGCCACATTATGAATACCATACATTAGTAGTTGGACTGCTGACTTAGAGCAGAGACTATATTCAATATCATCTACTAGAACCATTTTTATATTGTCTGTACACTTGATTATAGACAGTACGATATAGACTTGACTATAAAGTGTGCCTGTTAAAGACTTGAGTGGTCTTCAAAATTTTAATATTATAAAAACAAGTTTGAGCTGCAAGTATAGCATATGATCAACTATGACAAGTTTCCCAAACTTGTTTATAATCCTTACAGATTCAGGATGAACACTGTTCATTTAAACATTATTTTGACCAACTCATTGGACATGGTGTGTGCTTATGCTAAGTACTGTCCCACTGAAATTCTGCAGTGCTTAATACTACTCAGAGTATTCACTATCATGTTCTCCGCTGCAATGGCAGTCTTTCACAAGACCTGCTCTGCAACATCCCTATGGGATGAGGCATAGTTTGTGAAATAGAAATGAAGTGCAGCATAAAGACAACAGAAGTTAAAAGACAAACACTTACAGGTGGTGTTGTCTTGCCCTTGAACCCAAGATGAAAAGCGTACACAATGCAAATGCAAGGCTTTCGATGGTGCAGCAGGCAAGGGCAAACCCAAACCATTCCAGGATCTCTCCAAAAAAGTTGGCTCCACTTACATACTCAAACATTCCTCCTGAAAGCAGAGCAGAGTTATCTATATCACCAATGTATCTCATTTTTAAAGGCAGAGTTTTCTAGTTCAAACTGTACTATGAAGGATGACTTCAGACCTCATTCTAAGACAGACCTTCTCCAGATCTATTTTTCCTTCTATTTTTCATGGAAGAAAAACAGATTTACTGGTATCAGAAGCAAGTTCATGCCTATGTAAATAATTACTTAGTGATATCAAACGGGATCTTTGATCACAAACTAAGTTTTTTAAAATAGGTAAAAATACAGAATATATTCTGTCTCAGAAAATACTCCTAGTGTTAGTTAGCATACAATGTTTAATTTCTTTAAGTACTTCAGAAATTAATTCATAATAATAATGCTGCTCATAATTTAAAGTTCCAAACTTATCCTTTATCTTAAAGTGTGTTGTTCTTTTGTTCCTATCCAGTCTACTGCTTCAGCTCTGACGCTCAGCATAAGAAACAATTCACTGTCTGCATTAAATGCTGCATTTTACAGCCAATTATGCATAAACGATCAGTACTCACCTGCCAGGAACTTTATAAAATAAGAACTTTCACCCTAATTCCAAAGTTAGTGTACAAATTGATAACATCTCAGTATGTTTTACCAATGGGACTAAATAAACATTTGCCAAGTGTAATAAAGGACATGTTTTGACCTTGCTTTAATTACTTCGCTTTTGTGACAGAAACCGAATTCTAGCACCTAAACTGGATAAGCAATATCAAAAAGCCCAGCTCCTCCTGACTGTGAAGCAAATAAAATCTTATCTATCTCCCTCAGAACTTTGTACACTGAACATAGTACAGTATGCTTATATTAGTTTTTCACACGGGCATTTGGATTTCCATTATGAAGTTACTTTCTTGGTGAAAAATAAGCCTACTGACTTATCTCTAGTTCTTCCAGTTTTATTTTAAAACTCTCTAAAAACCAAGAGAAAACAAAACCTAAAGGAAAAACTTAACAGAAAAAGTAGATTTCAGAGGTAACTTGTTTTTCTGCTCTCACTGCATGTAATACACCAAGAGTGAAGTTTCCAAAAGCATCAATAAACCTTAACACTTCTATAGGCTCCACAAGAACTTCTTTCATATTCTCCATTTCCCCCACAAAGGCCAGAATTTATAATGCCTAACATCCTTTGAATTTCTCTTCTCTTTTCCCTGTGTCTTCCTTAACATAGTAGTTGTTGCTGCTGATTACCTAATCTCTCCTCCTTCATACATGGGACAATACGAGGTGGGCCAGTCATACACAGTTGCTAAGCATTTTCTGCCTTCCACTCCTGCCCACACACTGGGGTGATAATTTAGGTCTTCTCTCCACCCAACTACTGATTCTCACAAAAGTTGTGGAAGACTATGTTGCATTTCTACTGCTTCCAAAAAATACAAAGTTCATCAAGAAATTCAAAAGACTTGCACATGCCATATAATATCATGAAGCAGATTCCTTAAGAGTATTTGGCTTAAGAGGAAGAAAGTGAAATGTGTCCAACGCCAAAATCACTTCTTGAGGTAGAAAAGAATCTAGTAATTTATGAGAGGAAATTGGAAATACCATCTCCACTAAAATGCATGAAGCTTTAGAAGGTTATCTTTATACAGAATAATTTTTGGGAGGGTCCTGTCGAGGTCATGTAGTCCAATCCCCCTGGCTGAAGCAGGGTCAGCTAGCACAGTTTGCCCAGGACCATGTCCAGTCTGGTTTTGAGTATCACCACAGATGGAGACTCTACAACCTCTCTGAGCAACCTCCTCCAGTGTTTGATCACCCTCACAGCAAAATGTGCTCAGCTGTGATTTCATGTGTTTTCATTTTGTGCCCAGTGCCTCTGGTCCTGTCTCTGGGCACAACTGAGAAGAGCCTGGCTTTGCTCTTCTTCATTCCTTCCCATCATGTATTTATACACATCAACATGATATCCCTGAGCTATCTCTTCTCCAAGCTGAACAGTCCCATCTCTCTCTACCTCACCTCATAGAGTAACTTCTGCTATATAAATTTCTGTAACATTTTTACTCACCTCTCGGTATCTTGTAACCAGTTTCCCCTGGTTTTCTCAAATTTCTGAGAATATGATCCGAATGAATATTGATTGCCATGCCAATCAACCAGCCTACAAAACCTGCAGAGAAATATTTCAAATACTATATTTAATACACTGACCCAAAGTGCTTGTTGATAAAACTACAGTCATATATCACATAAGACAAAGTAGTCGTGTAATCAGTATAAGCAATTCTGGTGACATCCTGCACAATCCCAGTCCCCCACTGAGCTCTTCAGTCAGCAGAGCTCACAGCAATCAACAGGTTTCCAGATAGGAATAGTACTATAAGTATAAAGTTTATTCTTACATTGCTAGACTTTATATAAATATATACATGTGCATATATACACATGTAATGTGGGTATTTCCTAACTTTGACATAGAAAAATAAGTACACTGAAGTGTTAAACACTAAAAGAAACAGCCATTCTCATTTCTACCAGAGGCACACATCTTAGTCCCCTGCATTTCCACTGAAAATATGCCAGTTTCCACAGCAAACTTCTGTGCAATAAATAATAATATTTACTTCTGACATTCAGCAAAATGGTTTAACCTTTTATAACAGGCTTTCATAGAAACTGAGATGATTGTTACATTCTGCATCCTTATATCTTCTTGCTGTAATTGCAGGGGATAAAATCAAAAGCAATCTAGGATGGAAATTCAGTATTTTCACCCTTTGATTTTGAGTCTTTGCCTACATGTTACCTATGTTGCCTGCCTCTGAAACAGCACTCCTTGTTACTAGGAGCAGAAAAGATTCATTTTTGGTTTTGAATCCACCTCCAAAGATGCTGATAAATTACCAAGAAAATGCCAGTGACGTACTTCCAGAATACAGTCGCTTCACGTGCCAGATAAGAAAGCTTTGCCTTTTTGCACCCGTAACTTAAGTCTTCCAGATGGTTCTCTTTCAAAACAGAGAAATCCAGTAGTATGACCACCTCAGCAGACACTGAGTGGATATTCAGATGAATAAGGACACGTAGCAGGACTAGGAGGTTGTCAGAGCATACTTTACTAAGACTTAAGCCACATTTCCAAGAGAAGCTACAGATATATGTGGACTCTGCCTCCCAAGTTCGTTAGACAAGCAGCTTTCTTCTCTCAAGCACTTGTGGACTGCATTTATCTGGAGGACCTAGCTATCTGCTTCCACATGGATTAGGAAGTGACTGCTCTGTAGAGAAACTGCAGTTTCTGCATAAAAGCTCTCTCCATATTTACCTATATAAATAAAAAGTGTTTGATTAGCTTGTTACAATCAGCTTACATTACAAAACTAGTAGCAGAATTTAGTCCCATGAACAAGCATGTTTCTTAACCTTTTGTTCATACAGCACACTGCAGTACATTTCCATTAGCAATCAAGGTGTATAGATGCCATATGCAAAGTGTCTTTTGTACTAAAGTTTTACCACAATTCTTTCAACTACATATTCAATGTAATTACATCACCACGAGATAGATCGATGTAATGAGAAGTTTACAGAACAATTCATATAATGACAACATAGAATCATAGAATGTTAGGGATTGGAAGGGACCTCTAGAGATCATCTAGTTCAACCTCCCCTGCCAGAGCAGGATGACCTAGGGCAGGCCACACAGGAATGCATCCAGGCAGGTTTTGGAAGTCACCAGAGAAGGAGACTTCAAAACCTCTCTGGGTTGTTCCAGTGCTCATGCTGAGGTGGAACTTCCTATGTTCTAATTTAAACACATTATTTCTTGTTCTATTGCTGGGCACCACTGAAAAGAGACTGGCCCCTTCCTCTTGACACTCACCCCTCAAATATTTATATGCATTGATAAGATCCCCTCTCAGCTGTCTCCTTTCAAGGCTAAATAGCCCCAGTTCACTCAGTTTCTCTTCACAGGAGAGATATTCTAGCCCTTAATCATCCTCATAGCTCTCCATTGGACTCTCTCCAGTAGGTCCCTGTCTCTCTTGACTTGGAGAGCCCAAAACTGGACACAGTATTCCAGGTACCGCCTCACCAGGGCAGAGTAGAGCGGGAGGAGAACTTCCCTGGACCTGCTGGACACACTTTTCTTAATGCACCCCAGGATCCCATTGGACCTCTTGGCCACAAGGGCACACTGCTGTCCCATGGACAACTTATTGTTCACTAGGACTCCAAGGTCTTTCTCCATGGGGCTACTTTCCAGCAGGACGTCCCCTAATCTGTACTGGTACCTGGTGTTATTCCTCCCCAGATGCAGGACTCTACACTTGTGAACCTCATGAAGTTCACTAAGGACCTTTGCCCGGCTCTCTAGCCTGTCCANAACCTCATGAAGTTCACTAAGGACCTTTGCCC
>VWZK01018864.1:9658-44529 GCA_013396935.1 Baryphthengus martii
AAATAGACAATAAAAGATCTTTCAAATACAAATGATTCTAAAAAAAATCCCCTTGAGGGAACAGTTAGTGAACATGACATGCTTCTTTATTCCCCTGAATGGTTTTAGAAATGTGGGTTTAGTTTAAAATATGTTATTTTGACATGTTTGCGTGCGTAGCTGGAAGCCCAAGGAAATTTGCAGCAGTAATAAAAACAAAAATAGAAATAACCACTGTACAATAGAAAACTCCTACAGACTGGTTGTATAACACGGTATAAGCATTTTATTCCTCTTTCCTTACATCACTTGTTGCAAAGCCTTGCGTCTACATTATCTGTTTTTTCATAGTATATACTGTAGGGACAGAAATCACAAAATTTGGAATTTTGATAAATGTGAAACAGGTGCTCTGCTACTTAAGGCCTGCTCTTGTGGTTCACAGACGATACCAGGGCTTCCAATAATAATAACAGAACTGCACAGACATCAAAGAATGATTTATTTTAAGCTGCTTCATGAAGACAAAACCTACCAAAGAGCTAGCAGGTTCTGCTGTGAGTACTTTACTACCCCTTCTCCCTGGATACTTTCACTTGAGTAATTTATCCGGTTCCCAAATGACAATAAATTCTTACCGCATCAGGAAGCGGTGTTTGTAACTCCTTGAGAAATGCATGGAGCACCGCAGGAGGAAAGCCCTTGGTCTCAGTGCTGTTACAAAGAACGCTTCAGCAGCGCAGGGTGTGGAAAATGGAAATAATTTCTTTTTCATTGTGCATTGCCATCTAGTGGCGTGTGGCCCCCGCAGGCCTGGGCATCGGGGTCTACCCACAGACATCAGGTAATGCACACACGTCCTGTGCCACGGGTTAGGGACAGGGCTGCCCACTAGACTTGTAACGGACGCTCTCTGTTAACCCCCTTCCCTCCCGGAAGCGGAAGAGAAAAGGAATAAGGGAGAGAGACTTAGAGACTAGAAAAAGAAACTAGAACAGCATGAATGAAAGTGGAAATAATAATAATTATAAAAATGGAATATATACAACTATATACAAACCCAGTATGGAACCCAGCCCCCCAGTGGCAGTTACATCGCTGTCACCACTGACACTGTGGAGCAGGCACCGGGAAAGTTCCAGACTGGGCCCAGCAGCAGATGGGAATTGAGTTCAGGAGCTGGATTCTGGTGCTGGATTCAGGAACGCACAGATCAGGATCGAAGGCAGAATGGACAGAGCCCTCCTTGGATGCCAACCAGTGAAGAAAGGAAGAAGAATCCAAGCAAAGGCCCAGAGCAAGAGCCCCCAGCTTTTTACGGAGTATGATGTCTATGGGATGGATCCTTCATTGGTCGGTTTGGGGTCACCTGTCCTGGCTGCTCTTCCCTACAGGTGCAGCCTTTTTAGTTTCTGCACCTCCAACGTGGTAGGTTTTGTATTGACAGAGTGAGGAAATGAACATTTGAGAGTAAGAGAGGAAAAATCCAACAGTTGGAGATCAGTCATAGAGAGTCTGTCCTTATCAAGTAATGGATTTTCTGATGGTTTCTCATATTTTTAATGTGGGTATTTTACACTAGCTGCTGAACTGCTGTAGCTGAGGGTGGTTTCATATTTTAAAATTTTATTTTCAGAAAGAAAAAGAATTATATAAAGAACTGACACAATTTCCTGCTTACCTAAAGTTGGATGGTATGTTATCAGCAAAGGCAGAAATCTTAGTATTTAAGGGTTGCGCTATACAACAGTGGAAAGTCGATCAAATCATCTGTCACTTAGAAGACGTAAAATTTTTTTCTGCGGCCTCCTTATACATTTGAATCAGATTTTTGTGGAAAACATCAGTGTAATTCTATGGAAGTTACTACTTTGTAGTAGTAGGAGAAGATAGTAGATTTCCTGCTTTAAATTGAACCAGTGGGTAGGTGAGCTCTGATTTCTTTAAAATATAATTACTTGCTTAGCTGGCCAATCACGCAGACTAAATCATCAGAACTTTGTCATTTAACTGTACATACATTACGTGTCTGTGGGTGATGTGCTCATAACATTCCGTTCGTGTTTGAGTTAGCAGTGGCTTGTGATAAGAGTTGGCGTAGTTCAGATAGATGGTGTTGTAGATCTGTTTGCACAACAGGTTGTAAACTGGACTGATCTTGTTTAATGTTTTGTTGCTTTCGTCTCGGGCTCTTTTGGCACTGCTCATGTATGGACGGATCACGACTCTTGGAGAAAAACCTTGATTGTGCTCTACACCTGCTTGCACTTAGGAAAAGAAACATTTGTCACTCTTATTTATGTAATTCCTTAAATTGCATTTTAATTTTAACAGTTTAAGTGTGTTAGTGGAGAAAAATGTTTTCTGAATGGAAGTTTGATCAAATGCCCTGGGAGCCGGTGCAAGACTTTCCATTGAGTCGAGATTTTGTTTCAGGCATTTTATTTAAACACTACTCCTGTCAACCATACCCAAGTAAAGTTAATGTGTTTTTCATTAAAAAAACCCAAACTGAACAAAAACGTTTCAAAAAGCAATCTTTAATATAATGTTTTGAGAGAAATTACTAAAAAATTACATCCTTCTATTTTACATTTTTTATACCATTTTAAAATACAAAACCCCCATGCATTTACTTCTTTAAAAAGCAATATATCTGCTTAAGCATTACAAAACTCAATTTCTACTCACTAAAATGGAAATTGGATTAGATTCTACTGGAGCAAACTCAACAGTTGTTAACCTCTTTGGTGTTATTCTTCATTCCCATTAATAGGAATAACACGATGCCTATGCTCACCAATTCCCATCACTGTGGGCTCTTAAATAAACACTAGGAAATATTAGTCTCAAAGTTAAAGACTCCATTTAGCACCCTGCCCAGCTATGAGTTTTATATTTTCAAGTAGGAACGGCAGTCCAGGTTTTTTGACCACTAATGCTCGCAGGCTTTCCCGGCAAGACGCTTCACAGAGCCGAGCAGGTTCAAAATGTATCAGGCGGCCTTATCACTCAAAGTAAACTTTCAAAGCATATTTCCCCTTTGCTGAAAGATTGACATTAGTTGCCTGTTAGGCAGCGTATCAATTACAGAGCTGCGTTTCCTATGCGTCACAGGTACGAGCTCCCCTTTTGCTGTCACCCCAACCAAAGTTGAAAGTACAGATGCTATAAAAAGAGGACCTGCCTTCATTTATTTAAGAAAAGGCTTTTAAACTATTTGGGTGAAATCCTGAAGGTGGTAAATCACGCCTGTGTTGGCACTCTGAGATTCAGGCTTTGATGCCCTCGGTCGTGCCAAACAGCACAATCCACTACAAACTTTTCCAAAGACTTCGTCGGTGCTACTGTGTAAGCAGCACTTAGCTGATCAGATAAAGCCGATCGACTTTGTCTCTCCCTGAGGTCCCAAGCTAATCTGAGCAATAATTCAGGCAATATATTTCCTGATGAGCAAGTGTAGAGGGAAATTACATTGTAGACAGTGGACTCTTCCAATAGCGAGATTCAGCAGCAATTGCATTGGTGGGGAGCTCTTCGCAGCTCCGTGACATCGTGCTCGGGATCTAACTGTGAACCTGGGCTCCTTGCTCCTGCCACGAGCGAGTGAGACACTGTCTTGAAGTGCTGGGGTCTGAACCCTGAACCCTGAGCCCTGAAGTGAACTTGACACCTGGATGAATTTCACAACCAGGTCAAAGGGACTAGGGCTGCCCAGGTGCCTCCTGTTGTAATCCCGGGCAAGACTGGCTTGGCCTCTGTGTTTGCCACCAAGAAGATCTTTTAGCTCTCCTGCTGGCTGTGACCCAGCAGGTGTTGAGNTCTACAGAGCAATCTGCAGGAGGCCTCATCCCCAGGAATGGGGGCAAAGGGATTTCAGTCATGAATGCTCCACTTTACATGCGACACAGCTTTAGGTCGTTGCAGCACTAAACTCTCTCAAACTGCATCAATTCACATCACCCAGCTGAACATACAACATGGATAGTTTCTACTGATGTGTGTTAGATCACTATTTGTGGTGTGCAGGGTGGTTTTTTTGTTAGTTTCAGAGATAAAAAGAATCCAAACAGAAACCTAAAATTTTGACTAAGATCAAAAAGCATCATTCCGTGGGTTTATTCCATACTCCCCAGGAAAGCTTTCTCTTTTGTCACATCTATTTATAAACCATGACATGATATTTTTTATTCAGAGAAGTTATAACAGGAACCTGATTAACCTAGACATCATGACAAATAAAACACAATTAAGAAGGAGAAAACAGAGCAGGCTGAGAAAAAAACTGCTTGGGAAGTTGTCCTAGGGAGAGGAGAATTGTGATCCATTGCTTGTATATACAGTGATCTCTTTATCTGAAATTCAAAAATGAAGACTCTGAGTGTTTCTAAAAGATGAGTTGGAGATGAACAAAAGTTGCATTCAGGTGGCAAAAGTATTAGTTGAAGTTGAAGTTCTACACAAGAAGTAAGTTCTCTGTAAGTCAAAACAGAGCATTTTAATGGTCCTGTCTTGTTTCAGTGTCTGTGGCTTTGTTAAAGTTTAGTTTTCTTCTTGTAAGCTGCCTTAGGGACTCTAAACTAAATACTTTTTTATTACTACAGCTATTCAGAGAAGTGGGACTACGCTCTATAGAACTCTATGCTTACCAAAGTCACAGGGCACATGGCTGGGTGTTGTATGTTTTACTGAGATGAAAACAAAGGAACAAACCTAAAAGGGTAAGGCCTGTGCAAGCAGGTCGTGTGAAACTCTCTCAGTGGAACTGAAGGAGACACAGTGTATGACAGAATTTAAAAATTAGAGGGTTAAAGGATTAGAGTAATTAATTTATAAAAAGGTTTTTTTTTGTTGTTTCTTTTATTCCCTTTCCAGCTGTTTTCAAATCTTGAAAAAAAACTTTAACAGCTTTTCTTTCAATGTGAAATAGGAAATGGCTTTGAAAGCTCAACCTTTAATCACCAGGGGGTTTCTGAGTTTTTGTGAGTATAAGAGTCTCATCTGAGTCTGTGAAATTGTCTCATTTTTGTTACTGTTATATGAGCAGCATTTTTTCTTAGAGAAAAAAATGAGTGCTCGTACAGCCTAAATGATCTTGAAGGTCCCTTCCAACCTTAATCATTCTGTGAATCTGTGCATCTTAAGCGCTTTATAAATTTGAGACCCCGAGGCAGAAGTAGGGCAAAACCCATCCAACGCAGTTTTCTGCTGCGGCAGAATGTCATGAGAAGGTTGTGATGTGAAGAGGAGCCCAGCCCCACATGTCCTTCTGAACATGAAGTAGTTCCTGTCAGTCAAAGACCATGACCACCTTGTCTGAAGTCCATTTCCACATGGCGTAAAATTTTTTTCCTGACTTTAAATGTATTCCAAATCTGACTGGAGTCCTTTAACTATGGAGTAAATTGAGAATTTCTGTATTCTGTGTTTTGGAGGTTCCTGATTCTAAGGCTTTTAAAATTCTTATTCTTTGTAGTAAGCACAAGTCTGTCACATTTTAAACAGCTGCTGTTTAAAATTCCAGTCAGTTGACTTTTGCCAGGATATTTTTGCTGTGAGATTCCAGAATAAAGCTACTAACTGCACTTTGTCAAGTAAGTGCTCACTGGGCACTTCAAACCTAATCATTTTTATCTACCTTAATCAACATTTCTATCTAATTTGTCCAGTTCCTTGGCAACTGCTGCAGCCAGCTATACCCAGATGTTAACATATATAGCTCTGCTGTCTGTCCTAGTTTAAGATTCTCAAGAAATACACAGGAAATAAACTGTGCAGTCTGACTTCAGTCTGTATTTTAATTCTGCTGGCTTCCTCGAGGTTCTCAGGCCAGGGTAGAGTAACAGAATTTGTGCAAAGGCAAAAGGTGGCACCATACAAAATTTCCCCTGGGCAAAGATGGACGACAGAATGCTCTCCTGTGAAGCGTCCATAGGGAGAAAAAATATGTCCAATTCTCACTCCTGGTTGTTCAGGAAGACCTCAGAGTAGTCACTTGGTAGGGATTTTGCCACTTACTAAATCTAGAGATATCTCAGAACCACTCAAAAGGATAAGATGTGGAAGGGAAAGGTTGCATAGCGGGAAACACATTCCATTTTCACTCAGGTCATCATACAAAACCCTGCAGACCCAGGTGCTATAGACTTGCCAAGAGTGATTTTGTTTTCCATAATGTAATTCTTAAATATGCCTCATTTATTAACTCTATAGAAAATTGAAAAAGACCCTAGCGTGGACTTTTTTTGTTTTGATTTGGGTTTTTTGTTGCTTGGGTTTGCTTTGATTCCTTTTTTTTTCTTTTTTTTAAATGAGAACAAGTGTTAATCTTAGTCCAGTATTTTCCATTTTGCCAAATAATGATGCAGCAGTGCAGTGTCTGCAGAAGTCGTATGTCAGGTGTTAACTGAACATTCATGAAATTGGCCTCATTGTGGGGAAGAACTCGTTTTTCATATCTATAGCTCTTTGCCAATTGGCAAATATTTGTGTTCCAATAATTCGGCTTTTAAAAAGTATGAATTGCTAAAACTACAGCATGACAGTTTTGGTTACAGGAGTAGTTGTGAAAATATTTATTCTCTGTGTAGCTCTTGTGACATCAGAACCCTGGGCGTTGTAGCAAAACGTCTAATTGATTTTAAAAGGAGTGGGATTTTACCCTTGCAGATATACTTAGTCTTTCAAGAAGTACATTTTGAAGATAGCCTCTTCATGTTGCTTTTGTTTATAGAATTCATGATGTTTGTAAGGTTGGTGAGCCATTTGGCCTGGTCTCTCAGAAGACATTGCAGAAACTGGAAGTGCTTTCCTCCAGCGGAGGAAGTTTCTAGCAAAATTTTGCTTAATTCGTGACAGGCTGATTTATGTCAGGTTTGGGCATTTTTTCATCATTGATTTTGGTAAAACTAAATGATGCGTCATTGTTTATTACAGCTGTGTTTTTACTGGCACTAATATCGACAATTGTTTCCTCTCACTCATTGTATTTGCCTCCTGCTTTACTGCTGTGGTTTTGTGCACAGCAGCAATGACCTCTAGTTGCAGCTGACGGGCCAGATTTTTTTACAAGAATAACATAATTAGCGTTCAAACTGTCTATGAGTACTTCTGCCAGGTGGCACACGGTTAAAATTCCATTTGCAAAAGCCGTATTATATGGCATTGCTGAGTCCTATACTGTAAACAGTCTTTTTCTAGGCAATAGGAGATGAGTGTGTTGCCTTCTCACACTTGATGAAATTGTGAGCTAAAGCCTTCAGATCTCTGAGCTGCAGCTTTGCCAGTGATCCTTATGAAGAGATGTCAGTATATAAAGAGAATATTTGGGCTTTCGGCTTCCTGGCCATATAGCAAAACTGTACGCTCTGAAGGTAAAAGCCGGCCGTCAGAAACTCAGTGTGAGAGGTGCGTCGTGGGCGTGAGGCAGAGCTCCTGCTAAATACAGTTTGGCCATTTCATTGTGTATGCAAATTATTATATCTGTAAAGCCTTGAGTGCACTGGTTTTGTTAGAGACTGCTCTGCAAGAGACTGTTCTTCCCCCACTGCTGAGGAGTGAGTGGAAATGATTCCATGAGATATGAAAACTGCTAACTTAGTCTTTGATTTCTCGTGCTGTACATGCATAGACATGTATAGATGCTTTTACATAACTGCTCAAAGAACCAGCCTGCATGAAACAACTATATCTCTGGAAGTCTGTGTGAAAATGCAGCCTCACAAAGAGATACTTGCCTTTTGTTGGGTAATAAACCACTCTCTTATTTCCAGTTCTGCCATTTTACCCCAAGTGCAGTTACATCTGCAGTATAAAAGTCCATGTCAAGTAATGTCCATGCATTTCCAGACCCTGAAAACTTTTCAAAAAAGTTTTCAAAAAAGAAAAAAGACCTGAAAAAAAAAACAAACCAATAATGCTGACACTTTCTCCACAGTGAATGCTGGGAGAGACTTCAAAATGTAAATTTAGATTAAACAATCAAAACTTGTATAACTTGCTTATGTTTTCTATCATAGCATAACGGCCAAAGACATCTGTGCTCTAACGGCTTTGAATCTGCCTGCTTGGAACCAGGGATATATTTGGACCAGTGACTGCATACATGAAAAATCATGGATATGCAAGCTCTTCTTTTAATTTTTCATGCAAGCTTTTCCTTAAAACTCTTTTATAGTACATGCCAGCCAATAAAGAAGTAATGCAATACATTAGAGTAGAAGAATCTAGTCAATACTCTGGGCTGGAACTGGCTCGTGGGAGATTTCACAGAGTTTGGGGAAGTTTGCATTCTTATTGCTGAAGATTTTGCATGCGATAAGCTAGATTTTGCTTGTCCTAATCAGGTAATCATCCTCCAGATTGCAGTTAGTCAGCTCCCCCGACGAAGTCCGGCTGGTTTTTGGCACACAGAAGACTTTTCTGGTTATCAGAAGCAGCAGCCTGAATGGGATTGGGTATGGCATTGGATTCCAGTTTCTGGCAGAGAGGAAGAAATGGACGCAATAACACTTGGGTGTCTCAGCAATGCTCTTAAGAAGTGGTTTAAGATGTGAAAGTGGGAACTTGGAAACCAGGCCACCGCATACTCCAATAGAGACGTGGATTTAATACAGCTCATTTATAACCAGTGATTGCTTGGAGGCATCACGGACAAAATCCTTAATGTAAGAGGAAAAAGTGTAGGCTGTCACTTCCAGTTCCAGACTTTAATTTCGATCGTATGAGCAGGAGCAGCTGCACGGTGCTATCAGGAGTATGAAGTTTTTAGTGCTAAAAAGGCAGCTGGACTGGAAATACCCCAGAAGTACATATCCATTTGTCTGGTTAACTTCAGCACTTAGACTATCAATCAGGTCAACCTAAAGAAAAATGAATGACATCAGTCAAAACAATAGGATATCTCTGTGCAGTGATTAGCTCCGTGTAGTACAAAAAGTTAAATAATTTGTTCTTTGAAAATGTGATGATTGATTGGCTTCCATTAGGCTTGGATTTTAAAACATTCCATGAACTCTCAGATAAAATGGCACTAAAATGTTATTGCAATAACCAAATAAATCATATTGGACTGTAGTGTATATAAGTACTTTAAAACATTATAGATACTAGAATTCTGTGTATAATAAAAAGGTGAAGAATGTAAGCCATGAATTTTTTTTTTAGGCTCTCATCTCACATCAGCATTATCCTGGGCTGTTTTCAGGGGTAATGTTCCTAAGGCTAAGAATTTTTCATTTTAATACATTATGTATACGCAGAAGTTGCACAGGTCTGGATATGTTTGGTCAGAGGGAGGCATTTTAAAGTTATCACCGTGCAGAATTTAGCTGAGCTTTTGATCCTGATGCTGGCCATCTTCATTTGGTCTCAGCCTTGCCATCGGCTTGCAGCTGAGAAATAAGCTGTTAGCAGTCAAACATGGTGCGTTTTTCAGTATCAGATTTGTGGTTCAGTTCATGGTCCTGTACTTCTGGCCAGAGAACCTCTGACACATAATATTTAGCCTTGAATCTCGGGTAGAGGAATAAAACAAAATCTTGCCCTGATATGTCGGGTGGCAGTACAGTCAACACTTGTATTTTATGATCGTTCTCCTAATAGTTCACTTTTGCCTAATGACCCAGACTCTGCAGGCAAATAATCCTGTGACTCATCTCTTACTTCAAAACAAACTCTAGGCCCAATGCGTGCGAGATTGCCTAGATATTTTAAGGTCTGGATCGTAAATCAGAGGGTAAGGAAAATAATCCCACCAAAAATGGTTTCTTTCATTATTTCAGGATTTTACTCACAAATTTTAAGCGCTGGTGTCGAGCTTAAGTAATTGGTGACCTTATAAATCTTCAGAGAATCAAAGGCACAGAGCATGCATGCAGCACACGAGTGATTGTCTTTGAAGTCAATTGGCAGGGCATGACTTTTATACTGTTTGAGCAATACTATTTTGTAATTTGTTTTCTAATGACAGAAAATTGAGCGTGTTGAGAAGGTCCAGACACCTTCAAAATACTCTTTGGAGGGTTTACATATTTAATTACATTGACTGTTGTCTAAATAATACCTGTGATCTTGGGTATTGCTCATACTGGAAGTACCAGTCACAAATCGTCACATTTCGGCAATGAATGCCAGACTTTAATGAAAGCATCACGCTTGGACTTTGTCTCACGCTCCAGAGCCAATGTAAGCTCTGAGTAGCTGGTGAGGTAGCCGTGAGTAAGATCTCAGGATCATCTATATGCATTTATAAAGTCATTGTTATTAAATAAACACGTCAATTCAGTTTCCAGTTCCTGAATCCTGAGAAAAGGAGGCTCAGGGGGATCTTAGCAGTGTGTGTCAATACCTGAAGGGAAAAAATCATGGAGTCAGGCTCTTCTCAGGGATGCCTGGTGACAGGATGAGAGTGGATGAGCATGAGTTGAAATGCTAGATATTTACAGTGAAGGTGGTCAGACACTGGAGCAAGTTGCCCAGAGGGGTCCCATCCTTGGAGATAATCAAAACTTGACTGGACACTTCCCTGAGCAACCTACTCAAGCAAAGGGTTTGGGCCAGAAGTAACACACAGCCTCAACAATTCCATCACTGTAATGCAGAAATTCCACTGAAATTATATCTTCAGCAAGAGATAACTAATAAATAGTGATTGATGGCTATTCACATTTCCTGATTTAGACATATATGATGTGTTGCATCACTAAATGTGGGTATTACTGTCTTTGTATTATAAACCCATATTCAATATCTATTATTCACTGATATCTACAAATCATAGTTCTGATTTAGGCTGGCTGAGTTAGAATAGTCACCTGGGCATCAAGGTTAGAGTTTGTACTGATGTAAGGAGCAAGCACAAAAGCTGTACTGTCAAGTTATCTTGAAGAGGTATGCAAATGGTGCCCAGCCTCAACATTATACAGTAAGGTAATTGTATTTTGAATTCATGTAGTTTACTGAAAGGAGTAGATAAAATGTTGGCTCCTGGTTCAGAGCACCAACATGGAGACAAATCTACATGGTATAACAGCGAAAGTTTGGTTTCTTTTTGTCTTTGTGAAAGAGTGTATGTGGAAAAAATGTTTAAATTCCTCGAAGTTGGTGAGATCAAAGCTAGAGCTGGGCAGTGCTGGATTTCCTGATGATATCTGCTGATAATATCTATTGCTACTGGCTTAATTTTTAGTTATTTTTTTTTCCTTTGTAGATTATTTGGAATTGGGCGCTTGGAAGGGAAACAAGGACTTTGCTTGTGTATTTATCCAGTGCCCTGCTCAGGGAGGCTGCCTTGTCACCAGCAGTGTTCCAGTGCCCTGGCTGCTCCAGCCTATGGATCTCACTGCCTGTGGCTCAGGCAAAAGGTAGACTTTGGCTCCCGCCTGGAAGAAGGTAGGGGATTATTTCTAATGCCTTGATCATTAGGCCGTCTCCTTCCTTTCACGACAAATTCTCAACTCCTCTTTACAGCAGACTTCTACCTTGCTGCGCATCTTACCTACAGCAGAGTCAGGAATGCATTCGTAAACCAGCGCTTGTTTCTAAAAGCATCAATAAAAACCTTGTACATCACTACTCTGGAGACATATTTGCGGGTGAAATTCTTCCTAGATTAATTTCTGTCACTAATTAGGCTGCAGTCTAAAGTTTCTCATCAGGCCTACTGTCCATCTTCTTATTTACCTACACGTTGCGTCTTAGCATTCAGGCTCAGAGGCTGTGGAGCCATCGCCTCTGGACATAGTATGTCCTTGGGAAGGTGCCCAGACAGGCAGGGCTTCCTGTACAGGACACTCTATGGACAGTGATGGGTGACAGTCGTCACCGGTGTTTGGCTGCTTCTCCACATTTAGGTTTAATCCATTCCAGTGCGAAGTTAATAGGCTTGTGCTAAGCACTGACTTTCTGATAATGTGCTTCATTTTGCAAACACATGCCAATGTTTGCTGTGGTGTATACACAGATAGAAAAGTCAATACACACAGTAAAGAGCACTGGAATTCGTCATCTCCATCAACAATATCTGTTTTGTAGCGTCTGAGGCCATGTGGAGGCTATGGGAGGGCCTTTTACACCAGGTGTTTAGATGCTGGTGGATGTCTAAAACCACCCCATTTTACATCAAAGCACTGCCTCAGCTTTTTGATTTGACAGAAAGGCAATTTTGGGTTTATCAGACGGATTTCTTCACTTCCTGGGTCAATGTCCTGTAGAGATTGCAAACAGAGTAAGAGGTTGGCTCTGTGACTTGTACACCTCAGTTGCTTGGACTAGACTCCAAAACCACCTGTATCATTTACCTGTTTCTGGAATTTTTACCTGGGGAGAAGGTTACCTCACGACAGCTCTACAACAGCTTCACTAGGCAACTCCAGAGCTGCCTAGTGAAGTATTTTTCTAAACTTCAAGTGGATAGGGAAGGGGTAAGAAACATGAGAAAATTTTTGCATTTTACATTTGGTATGTTATCTGTGTGCCTGATTCCATGTCTGAGCTTAGAGAGGTGCTCGGAATTCCAGCATAAAACTGTAGGAGATTTGTCAGCAGTTAGTATTTAGCAGAACAGTTGGAAACTGTTTTTCACATTAAGGATCCCTGTGGGCTTTGTACAGGGACAAGGATGCAATCCAGGGAGTTTGATAGCCCTGACCTAGTTAATCTGGGTAGAGAACCATGCATAAGGATAATAATGGTTTTCCACCTCTAGGTTCCTTATTCTATCTAGGAGAGGAATCTCACTAACCCCAAGGTAAAGCTGGAACCTGTTAAAGTGCTGGGGAGGCTACTTTGTCCACGAGAATAGGAGCTCTTTTACAGAACAAGTGAGGGGAAAATGATACCAGTGATTACACATTTCCTCAAAAACATCACATACCACTATGGCTTTGTTTAGATTACAGTCAAGTTCAGAGGAGCAGTCTGTTAATATTTTGTTTGGGATGGACCAAGGCTGTCTGTGCAAGTTGCGTAATATTTAAGATAGGTGAAAATTCTGCTGAAATAATTTTTAAAAGTGAAAAAAAGAAAAATACTGGCCAAGCTGAGGGGGAGATTGAAATCAAAGAAACAAGACAGATTTGGGCAAGCCCTTCTGCATGCCTTCAAATAAGAAAATTCACCTGGGATATCCACTGATCCTGATCTGTTCAACATCAGTCCTCCAATTACCCCTTCCAAGACTTTTCTCCCACTAAAGGCAGCTTCACCAAATGTTACTACTTGGCTTTGCTGTGGGTTCTTTCCTGCTGGAGGGGAGAGATCCAGTGTTTCTAGGACCAGCATGTCAGCATATTTCATCACAACTTTGGGAAGAATGTTATTCAGGAGTATGTAGCACAAATAGTACACGGAAAACATTATATGTAATCATAGAAGGCAGATAATAAAGTGTAGTGCGTTATTTTTTGGAAGTGAGCACCCTCTATAAAAAAACAACGGTGATGGAAAGAACACTGCCTCTTAGTACTTTGTGGTTTTCTTATAGGATGTATGTTTCTGTTTTGAATGACATGTGAATACTCTCTATTACTGTCTACCTTCTGGAGGCTGTGTCTTACAGCTAAGTAATACACCACTTCTGCTTAGAGTTAGCCAGATCTGTTCGTAACAGATTACCATCAATAGCTTTTATAGAGGTGATTATCAATTCCAATTGTCTGCCAAGTGGCATTAGGTTTAGTGTTTCCATCCATCGAGTCATTAAGCACATGTCAGACTCTAAGTAACTGGTAATTTCTGCAATTAAGGCCACCATTATTGTTTCCTTTACTTAAACAAGGAGCCCAAATTAGGTGTTTAAATATAACCACCAGTTTCCCCCCACACGCTTAGGGTCTGTGCTGCAGAATAGTGTTAATCCTATAAGAATACACAATCAAGAAGGTAACTGTAGATTAAATTTGCTACTGTGAGCTCAAACTTTCAAAGATCACATCCTCTTGAAAGCATCTAATCTGAGGGAAATCCCAGAGAGCAGTCAAAAGAATGGCCTGGAATCTTAAGGACAGAGAGGTATAAGTTCAAAAATGTTGCTTAAAGTTATGTGTGTGCTCAAGGATATAGAAATATATTAAATAGTTATATACACCCAGAACAAACCTTTTTTTAGTGGTTGTTGAAGCTAGAAACTCAATTTCATATTTAAAAAAAAGAAAAGAACAACAGTTCATTAATACACTCTGTGGGGAACAAGAAAAGCAGTGGAATGCTGTACAGGATGCCATGGAATGGGGGGAAAAAAAAAAAAAAAAAAAAGACGAAAACTATCTGAATTCCTTGATCATTTCTTACAGGACCTGGTCCAAAGTCTATTTGTCTCCTACAGAAGGATTTCCTGCTGACTCCTGCAGTAGCCTGGCTTTTATTTCAGGTCCTTAATTCTTACATTTCTGAGTGCTGATGATAGCAAATGAAAAGTATTACTATAAAGCCGTTCATGTGAAATGGCCTAGTTCCTATGTCACATTGCACAGTGAGTGGGGATGGATGGTAACAGGATTAACTGGTATTCCATTTACCACTGGCTGCCATTAATTAGGCTGACTATTAGTATTTGCAGAGGATAATTTACCTGAGAGACCAATAACTGTTAGAAGTTTCTATCTTGTTTCACACCTCCAAATGTGGAAGTCTGATACAATAGACAATTGGGTCGTACCGGGCGTGGAGCGTTAGCAATGCAAAGCCATGGAGACTAACAACGTAAAACTGGTGAATTGTTTCTACTTAACAGGGGTGCCCTTCTTTTTATAGAACAGGACTAGGGAGGAAGGTGGTATCACTCCCTCACTGCAGCTTTTTCTGCTTGTTGGTTTAAGCCCAGCTGCAATGTTATTTAAATGTCGGTTTCTGGGTTTGCTTGAATGTGCCTTTATTGAGAGAAGCAATGCTCTTATATGAATATAACACAGTTTTGGGTTGGTTTTTGTTTTGTTTTCTGAGGGAAATCAAACCTTTTCAAGCCACTTGAAGAAATTTGTAAAAGCTACAGTGAATTTAATTTAATCTGAGTGTATGTTTAATCACCTTTAAGGCACTTAAGGGATTTTGTTTATTTATGTATTTATTAACAGGGGTTCTTTTAGATCCTGTTTCATGAATATACAGCCCCTTCAAATTAAGAGTAATGTTTTGGGTCTATTTTCCTCTCTTTTCACCAAATCTCATAATTCCATATAACTATATGTAAACTGCTGAAGGTTCCATACCCTGCGGAGATAGAAAACCACAGTGTAGGTAAAAAAAAGGACACAATGACAAAGAGGAGGTGAAGTATTTTCACTTGACCAGAGCAGAGCTGTTTGATGATGAGAGGCTTATCCTTATTAGCCCCTGCCGATTTAGCCCATGCACCCTGCTTTCCTTCCCTCTTGAAGCACCTCTTTCCCCCAGGAGCACCTACCATCCCTCCTTCCTTGTGATGTTATGCAGTTATAAATTTGGGTAATGCCACCTTCAACTGGGTGGACGTTTCTCTGAAGGACATAGATCACATTTGCAGCTGAATCTTGATGACGTCGTTTATTCCACTCCGACCTAGTTACGTACTCCCTAGCTTCCCCTTCCTAAGGCAGAAAACTAAAACCCTACTACCTTAGAGTTTTTGAAAATTCACATTGGTCATGTCCCTGCATCATGGCTGTCCAAACCAGATATGTTTCAAGGTATGTCAAGGACTTGTCTTATGAATGGGTGCGTGTGTGCACACCAACACATAAGTCTACACACAGCCATCACTAACAGATTTTATGGGCCTGAGGTGGTCCTGCGAATGACCAGCATCTCCAGTCTTATGCAGGTTTAACTGAATTTAGTTATTTTGTCCTTTAATTTGGTTTTCCTGGTCCACATAAAAGAGCTCCATCTGAAGTGTAGAGACATCACTGAAACGCTAGTGCTCCACCTGAGTTGGATGGAGTGAAGCTGTTCCCATTGAAATGAAGAATTTCTTTCAGTGAATCCTGCAAGGAAAAATGTCCTCATATAGAGGAGGGATGAATTGCAGTCCCCTCAGCTTCATAAAATACCCCTCTTTAGAGCTGAGAGTTTATCTGATGCGATCAGACAAGATTATCAGTCTCTGTGAGAAGAAATTCCAGGCTTAGGAATGAGCCAGGCTCTACCAAGGGATGAGTTAGGAAATGCTGCTCTCCCTCCCCCTGCAGGGTGTGATTTCTCCCTGAAAGCCCTGCCACATCTCTTTATCTGCGGGATAAATACTGATAAAGCTGCTGTGCTGAGTAGAGCGGCGGGAGCGCGTGGGAGCAGGAGGGGACGGCGGGAGAGCCACCCAGGCCCCTGACAAAGCCCAGACCATGGCGGCCCACTCAGGCACTTGTTACAAGCACATAAACACTTGCTGTTTCAAGATATGGCAGAAGGGCAGCAGCTGAAAACAAGCAAAATCAGAGGGTCTGTCCGGTTCTGCTATTTATCAACTCCTAATTAACTGTTAATTTGCTGGTCTTTAGGTTCAAGCACAGCCCTAATTCATCACCAGCGGCAACAACAGTGTCAGGACTGGGGGAAGGCGCTCCGTGCGGCACTTCAGCACTCTTCTCGTTCACCAAAAAAATACGACATGAAGCAATTCATATTGCTGTCCGCAGCTGAGATAAGGCTGGGTGTAAAATGCAGGACTATTTTTGAGGCAGCCCGTGCAGCACTGGAGCTGATGTGAAATGGCTGCCACCGGTGGGACTGCAGCTGCCACTTGGGCTGTGGCCTCTGCTCTGCGGCACTTGCCCTTGCAGGATGAGGGGGAACAGGCTGGGAGGTCTCCTAGTTATTTTAAACGACCATTTCTGGTTGTGCCTAGAATTAGGAACTAAAGCAATCTGTGAGAATTGCTATAACATATTTGGCCTTAGTAGAGTAATGGTTGGGGTTTTTTTCTTTCTTTGCTGATGCATAGAAAATGGGAGAGCCCACCTCTACACACCTATAATCGTATCACATTATCTTTAAGAAGATGATTTGATTCTATCTCAATCAAAATAAAATGCTTAATCACAAGAAAACACCAAAACAAAACTAAAAAAAAGACTGCTCTTTCCTTTCCAGAAATGTTTCTCCTGTGATCTAATTCGATCTTGTACAGCTCCATTGCCAGGCTCTCCCCACTGATATTTGCCTAACAAGTGTTTACTACTGTCATTAGCTCCGTTTGGGTGATGGGTTCAAGACTTGCTCGTTTGGCTTTACAGGCCTAATGCCCCCCGGCCCTGCAGGCATTAATCCATGGGAATAGTGCCATGGATTTACTGAGCGCATAAAGTTAAGAACATGCCTAAACATGAGACTGTAAATGCTGGTGGTAGGAAACAGGGTTTATGTTGTATCTGGAACACTTGTGGCACTCTGTAAACAGCTTTTAATAGTAATACATGTTTGCTTTTTGCTTTCAGGCTATTTATTCCCTGTTCCTCCTTCACTGCTGTGATCTGTGCTGCCATCCCCACAACGCTGCCAGCATCTGCACCGCTGAAATTATCATTTTCACTCTTACTGTCAAAATATTTTAAGAGGAGCAACAGCAACAGTAGCAGTAGGAAAATATTATTCTCAAAGAAGCTGAGGAAGACTTTTAACATAGGAGCCTCATAGAGAGCTTGTGACATTTACACACTTTGTGACACTTCATATCCCCTTGTTATAACACCTAGTTAAGGTTTTCCCTTAATGGTCTTTCAGGAATAGAGAGCACCTTATTAATGTCAGGCCTCCAGATTTCCCCAGCCAGGCTTGGCTGCTGCCTGCTCAAACCAGCCCTGCCTTCCAGGGGTAATGATTTTGGGGGACCCCTTGAATTCAATTAGGGGGCAAGGTACACTAGTTAAGAGTACATTTTGTACTCTGGTAACAAAAGATGCTTTATTGTTTACACTGAAATTTTGGCAGAGTACTCAAAGTATTTATTACAATCTTGGGAGCTGGATTGCTGCTTGGCAAAACTGGCTGCTTTATTAACACTCGAAAATCGCCTACTGCACAACAGTAGCTTTTCATTGGGATTTCAATACACTCATCTGCATTGAGAGGTGACCTGCAAATCCAACACCTCCTTTTTTTTCTCTACTGAGTCATAGGTTTGGGAAAAATGACTCCAAGCCCAAACAGTGCAGCTCATGCCTTTATTTACAGTTTGATTGAGCCCAGATACAAATGGATGAATCAAAAGGGATGTTACTTCTGGATCAAGAGGCCCAAAGGCAAAACTACTTGTTTCATTGTAAGATCAATGGGGCTAATTCAGAAGGAAGGGTTGATTCACAAATGCGAACAGACAAATTTAGGATAATTCTGTGATTTCCTGATTCACTTGGAATTATCCACCTTACCTCTTTAGTAGCATTCTTGCTTCTGAAGGTTGGATAAATTGCAGGGAAGGAGCCCAAAGGTGCTGAAGGTTTACAGTCCTGCGTATGTAGCCTGTTATTGATTGTGCTGATTAGCATGATAAAAATATAGGAAAATAATAAAAATAATTCATCAGTTTCCTTAGACTTCTGTTGAATTATTGCCTTTTACATCACATTGTTTTTCTACATCAGGGTAATTTCTTAGGCCTGGTAGGTTGCATTCGCTTTGCAACCAAAAGTGCAAAAATGAATTTCATGATTGCAGCCGCATTCACGAACCACAGGCAGGTCTGAAGGCTGTGAAACATTGGTGTGACGCTTCATCATTTTTCTGTGACACTCCGCAGTGTCCAGATTGTACTGCTGAGCTGTACCGAGCTCCGTGAAAGATGAGATGGCACTAGCAGAGCACTGAGTTCTTGTCACTGTATCGTGCACGCACACTTCGGGGTAATAGATGGGCAATGGGCTGTAGGACTGTGACTGATAGAGAAAAATCCTGTCCTCTTGGATATTGTTTCTGTATGGTGGTGTCAGGGAACTCAGCTGTAAGTTTCTGGAACAAGCAACTAGGCTGTGCTAAGAGATGGACCGATGTAGCAAGAAAAATCAAGAGGGCAGTGTCGACATTTTTATGATAGCATAGGAGATAGTTCCGCTGGAGCCTTGTTAGAGCTTTGCCTTCAAGTCTCTGAAGGGGAGGTCAGAGTGACTGAGCTGAACTGCCTCTCTTCCTACCCGGGGAAGTTGCATTTTCAGCACGCAGCTTGTTGCATTAAGAAAAGGACGTGGGTGTTTTGTGCTCTCATGAAAATGATGAACGGCTTTGCACCTTCACAGGAAGGAAGCGTGTTGCCTTTGTGGGGTCACAGTCCTACAGCAAACTGCCAGTGAACTGTGAAGGTGAGCACTTGTGCCCTGAGCCTGCAGACAGCACACAGGCTGCTTTTTGCCGGCTCTGGGTGCTGCGATCTTTTACACTGATGGAGTCAGCGAGGCTCGGCGTTTCGGGACCAAAATGAGGAAAGATACGTATTCATCTAATATGTACTCCTGCCTCTTACCGCCCACCCCTCTTTGAGGCCCTTTCCAACCTGGCATTCTATGATTCCATGTGTGCTACTGTTTCTTGAGCCCAGAAAACTGGATACACTTGCACATAAGAAATGCCCTCATGTATTAATCACCTTTTTCTCTGCTACATTCTAAACCACGTATTATTCAAGCTTTACAAATAAGTTTAAAATATGCATTGATTTCTTCTATGTGCTCTTTTTGTGTACTTGGGCATCTAGAGGCCAAACTCAAGCCAGCACAGAGCAGCAGAGGATTTCCTGGTAGATAAGAAAAACTTTGGGATAGTTTCCTTGGCTTCAGTCCCTCACAGGAGGCAGGTAGCAGACAGCAACATGAGGTGCAACAAAGTGGTAGAAGGAAGGACATTTGGAACCCAGGGAACCTCTCCCCTTCTTTGCCTATCTCTGTGTGAGCAACACTTGCTGTCACTATGGTGTGTGTCCCTTACTGGTGGCCTTGGGAAGAGCAGCGAGGGTTTCTTGTGCTTGTGAGTGCTCTGGAAGGTGTCCTGACAGTGTTTCATCAATGGAATGTGGGATATGGGTATTTCTCCGGGCTGTGCTCACAGCAGAGACAGCTGCGCTCTTAGGGAGGTGAGGGGTAGACTGAAATCTGATTTATTTGCCTTCGTTTCTTCCTCCAGAGCCAGTGTGCAAAGGATCATGTCCATTCGTATTTGGGGTTTATTATGCCCGTGTACTGGCGCTCAGGTGAATTAGGGTTTGTGTCTCTACTTAAGTTTAAAGCAGAGAGGTGTTTGTTTGCAGCCACAAGTGCATCAGTTATTATTCATTAATTATCTCACTTTGCCAATGTGATATTATCTCGTTGTCATTAATTGTGCTTTCCAAATAATCTTTAGTTAAGATTTAGGATGACAACTGCTCTTTAGTAGTGGGATATGTATATTAAAAAAAAAAAATAAATAAGTCTCTTTAAGTGACTGTAAAACCCCCCAGTATTCCATTATGAAAAGGAGAAATAATCTACATACTTTGTGTTCTTATACACTAGTGCCCTCTTTTCCCAGCCTACTTTTCATTAGCATGCCAGACAGAATATAAAATGCAACTGTGGCCAAATAAGCCTCTAATTCATTTTGATGACAGCTTCCATCCCTTTAATGGGTACAGCCCACTTAGTGCAGCTGTTGACAGCCAACCATTATGAGAAGTGCAGAAACAACACAACTTCTGTATCTTCACAAATTCTACAAGATAAATCCTTCATTCTCTCTCTCCCCTCCTGGATGATGTGTATGCAGATACCCTTCCCTGAAATAAATATTTGCATGAAAGCAAAAGATGTTAATGAATTCCTCCTAGTTAATGAGTTCCAAGTGAAATGTTATGGGTTTTTTTCTATACCTCAACTATGTGCGTGTCCTGAGGAGTACTCACTTCTCTAAAAGTATATACAAAAAGGAGTGTTTCTTCCCCTGTGCTCCCCTGAGTCTTGTATCTCTCTGATTTATGTGAGAAGATGTGAAATTCAAACCTCAAATAGAAGAGCGTGATGTATTCTCCTTGCTGCCTTTATTTCACTGCTTAGAGATGGAGACTGGCTCAAAAAGGGACTTGGGACTTGGATTCAACTCTGACACAGGAACATTTTGCTCTTCTGAAGCAGCCCAGGTGATCCTCTTGTTCTTGCTCTGCGCTGTGGTCATTTTGAAGGGAACACCTCTGCTTTTCTCCTGCCCTCAGAGATTAAGCTGCCTCCCTGGCAATCCCGTAAGCATCTCAGACACGCAGCACACACTGCTTACGTAGAGCATCAGTGAGCTGAATGTCTCCGCTGGGGACTTGGGGTCCACCATAATACTAACTCCATAATATTACTGTTGTAAATGGATCATATTCTGGTGCTTCAGTCCAAAGTCCAGGGAAGGACTTTGCTTCTCTTGGTAGGGCCACCAGAGACCCCATGGCTGTTTATAGTTTCCTGGTTGAGCGGCACATAACACTCCTGGTCTCGTGACGTTGTTCTGACCGTGGAAAATAAAATGCTTTTTATGTCTCTCCCTTGTGAGAGAAATTAAATAATAAAATTGGACAAATGATTTGATTAAACAAAAGCTCTATCACTTAAATGAACAATATGAAAAGACCCTTTAAAAATGACAAAAATTTTGTACTGAGAAAAACCTACATAACCAACGAACCAACTAGTGGCATCCTCAGATTTACCTGATTATTTTGACTGATCCTTTGTTTTCTCTCTGCATCTCTAGATCTTCTTTAGGGTGACACTTAAATATATCAGAATGATTTAAGACCTGCTTCATCACCACATTATCCCTTGTCTTTGACCAGAGCTGGAGCCTTCACTGCTAGTTCATTCGTCTGCTGCAGAAGAAGATGAGTCCCCTTAAGCTTCCTTATCTTTGCTTTCAAGTCATCCTGAGACTAATCTGGACTTCCCAAAGGCCCTTTTTGTAAATATGTCCTCTGTTTGGCCCTGTGATGTTCATGGGTTGTGAGTTACTGAACACTTTAATTAACAGGCTCAATTAACAGTGGCTTGAAAATGTGCAGCATTATTACAGGATTGATAACCAAGATTGGGAACAGAAAGGTGGCTTCTCCTACATCACAAAATATCTCTTTCCTTTAATTGTAGATAAATTCAGACGTTTTCATCTGTGTCTTGAACAGCAAGTTCTTCAATCTTTGAGAGGCTCTTAGCTAAGACAGGAGGTGTGCTTCCATGACCTGAGATTGCTCTTCTTCCCTATTCCTTTTTCATGCCAGATTTCTTTCTGTGTCAAGACTAGAAGCATTCGCTCTCTTTATTGAATTATATTCTGTATTGCTGGCAGGTAAGAAAACCAGTATGATGTGACCACTTTTAATTACCCTGGGATTTGAACCAGTATGGGAACTGGTCTGTCCTAAATTCAAGCAAGGTCTGCGCCCCCTTGGCTTTCAAAAACTAAGTCATAAACACCGGCATGTTTGGAAAGGGGTGCACACCACATTTATTTGCTAGTTTTCATGAGCAACTGTGGGAAACAAAATCAATGGTAGCAGGATCTTAACCCAGGGCAGAGAGCTGATTTTCAGGCAGACTGGTCCAGCTGCTGCCCATTTCATGTGCCATCCAAAGCAGCTCATGCAAAGGTAGCCTGGGAAGCCTGGGCCGCGTTGGTGCTTTGGTTTTGGTCTGCCTCTCCCTGTATCAAGGTTCCTCTGGGTTAGAGGAGGCGAAAAGCTGCACCCATGGATGGCCAATATGTGTCCTAAAAGAACTTCAGCTCCAAAACACAAGTCTGATTAGGGTATCATCCACCACTGTGTCTTTTCTTTTCTCCTGTTTCTGTAGCCTTCTGAAAAGAAAAAGACTACAAAATATTATATGAAAGGACTGAGTCCTGAATCAAGGTGCTACAGACAAGTCTTGCTTGATTCAGGGGGAGTTGGTTTGACCAATACCTGATCTGTCTTCTGCCTCTACTCTGAGGACTGCTAGATAAAGTCTAAGTCTATATTGAGAAGGAAGGAGAGACTGCTCATTTTAATTGCCTAGTTACATCCTGCCCCCCCAGCCCACAAAAATCCTCTTAGGTCTGTACTTCATGGAGAAACTGGAGGAGCAGATAGAATTTTCGCCTTCCTTTCCCCAAAGCCAGCAAACCCTCAGAGTGGTGGTACCGTAGGCCACACGAGACATCTTGAAACTCTTCCTCCACATCTGCTCCATGGCAACTGTGAGCTTGGGACTGTGCTCCAACCTGAACAAGGGCATCGTGTCTGCATATGTGAAGTGTATTTAAAAGATATTGTTGGTAGGATCAAATTAGCAGTAATTTAATTTTAATGGGGATGTTTATGCTGAACCGTCCACAAGTACAAAGAGTCACAAATCATATCTGCCTTTAATTAATTCTCTTGATAAATCAGTTTCTCAGACTGCACCAAATTACCTTAATGAGGAAAAATCCTTGTTTATATCAACAACATTTAGCCAAATGTGGAATGTTTATAGCAATAATTCAACAATGTCCTTCAAGGAGCACAAACAGCAATGATGAATGTTCAGGTTGTGCTGCTCTTTCTGTTCTCTTCCCTCCCATCAAATAAAAAATATGTTTGCTTTAAAAATAAATGTAGATGTTTTGGGTAAGCAGTAGTATTGCTGAAGGGGAAATGGGCTAAATTATACCACTAAATTATTTGCTTAGGTAGATGAAGGTCCCACCTAGTTTGAAACAGACTGTGCACAGACCCTTTATAAATCAGACTTGCCCTGAGGATTGGCTTTATTTTAGGGACTATTTAGCTAATTGGTTACTTTTAAAAACAAAGTAAACTTGCGGTGAGGCTCGATGGGTCTGAGAAATTTCTCCTCTGTTTCAGCACCACTTAAGTGACCCATTCTCTGCTGGATACACCTGCTGGCATCGCACAGCAGGCGCTTCCCATGGGTTTCCAGCACAGGCTCCTCATGGTTATACAGGACCCCACAACTGGCCACAGGGCCCTGTAGGGATTCAGAAATGTCTGGGAGATCTAACAGGTCAACGGCTGCTGGGGCAGATGGGCCCAGGGAGGCGGGCACTGTGTGATGGTCCACAGCACCTTTGTCGCCATCCTGCTGCTGGTGAAGTGCTGGTGAAGTTTCTGGCTTATCCAAGTGCTGAGTATACTTTTGAGAGTGTATCAGGGCCTTATGTCACATTTCTGATGTTTGAGCACAATCAGAGTCATAGAATCAATGTTAGGGGTTGGAAGGGACCTCTGGAGATCACCGAGTCCACCCCCCCTGCCAGAGCAGGAACACCCAGGGCAGGCCACACAGCAACAGATCCAGGGGGTTGGAAAGTCTCCAGAGAAGGAGACTCCACCCCCTCTCTGGGCAGCCTGGGCCAGGCTCCAACACCCTCCCACCAAAGAAGTAGCTCCTCCTGGTGAGGTGGAACCTCCTGGGTTCCAGCTTGGACCCCTTATTCCTTGTCCTATCCCAGGGCACCCCAGCAAAGAGCCTGGCCCCTTCCACTTGACCCCCACCCCTCAGCTCTTTCTAGACATGGATCAGATCCCCCCTCAGCCTTCTCTTCTTCACACTCAACAGCCCCAGGGCTCTCAGCCTTTCCTCACAACAGAGATGTTCCAGTACCTTCATTACCCTCGCAGCCTCCCTTGGACTCTCTCCAGTAGATCCCTGTCTCTCTTGAATTGGGGAGCCCAACACGGGATCCAGTATTCCAGGGGTGGTCTCCCCAGGGCAGAGCAGAGGGGCAGGAGAGCCTCCCGAGCCCTGCTGGACGCAGTTTCCTTCATGCCCCCCAGGAGCCCCTTGGCCTCTTGGCCACCAGGGCCCGTTGCCATCCCAGGGAGACCTGACTCTGCACTAGGACTCCAAGGTCTTTCTCCACGGAGCTGCTTTCCAGCAGGACGACCCCTCATCTGTCCTGGTGCCTGGGGTTATCCCTCCCCCTGTCCTTCTGGAACTTCATGAGGTTCACCACTTTGCCCATCCACAGGCACAGAACTTGCTACGTTCAATGCCAATTCAGGTTAGAAACAGAGAAGGAGGAGGAAGTTGCTTGTAAAAAAGATATGAAGAAATTGGTGTGGAAAAGAGACTTGCCCAGCTTCTGGTCTTTTAGGAGAACCCAGTCCTTCCCGACCATGTAAGGCTGGCACCACAGGGGTAACCCATATGGAGATTTTTACTGCTTTGCTTCATCTCTGATTTCTTTGTTTTAATTAGCACAAGGAAGCTATCCATGGATCTGTTCGTGATTAGGGCTAAGCAAGGCTTTCTCAGCAAATGCTTTTTTTCTAAAGAATTTTCAGTTTTTACTGAATTTTTGAAATTGGCCTTTCCAACATAATTGCTGGAGATTTTATTCCTTTCAGCTCTTCATTTGTGAGCACATTTTATAAAGAGTTCACAGGATTTTTCTTTAATTGGAAATCAGGCCTTTGGGGTCTATACACAAATTATGTTTTTGTTTTGGTTTTTTTCGTGCTTGTTTGAGTTAACATCCTACTGAAGTGGATTTGTGAGTATTTACCTATATTTATGAATTCAATATTTTTTTTGCAGATCTTTTCCCAGGAGCCACGTTCAGGATAATTCTTGACCATTATGGAGTTTACCCCATCTGTTTCTGGAGAATACCAATATAAAAAGGATGCAAATATCTATTAGATGAATCGGTTTAAAAAAAAATAAATAAATGAATGGGTGCAGCAAATAAATATCTTTCTTCCAGCCTTGTTTGTCATATTGAATAACACTGATTATTGTATTCAGAATGCAAATAGGGCTCTTCCAGCTCTCTTTCTGTCCTTTTAGTTGTACAGCACAGTTGCTTTGGCTTACCTTAGCACATATTTCTGCAGCGATGTGAACAAAAATTGTATTAATCTTAGTGAGCTGTAGATATTTGACAGCAAAAAGTCCATACTTCAAAGAACCATTAGAATCCTTCATGCTTTTGTTGCAATATTATGTGTTGTAGAAGTGAAAAGAAAAATGCCCTTGTATCTCACTACCAGTAAGAACTTTTTTCCTTTCATTTCTGTTTGCCATTCCTTTCACTTTCCAAAGCAATTCAAATCATTCTGGGGGGGGGGGGAAAAAAAGGGGGGACTTTTTTATTTAATAAATCAAAATTGAATATAAATAACACTTTGCAATTATGAGTGTTTAAATTCCAAATTTTTTTGGCTAATCACTTTCAGAAACGAATAAGAGATTGAATTTATATCGCCTGCAGTTGTTATTGGAAAGGTATGCCTAGAGATTGCTAAATGAAGTCAGTCCCAGCGCAATTATGATCACTCAAGCATGCTTTCAACGTATCGTGCCAAATTAGGTAGATTTGAGCAATTTGACTTCCTGTAACAAATCTCTAAGGCACTTTTGAGAAAGTACAGACTGTTTACAAACATTCTCAGGTTTCCTGAGGAACTTGGCCCAACAGCAGTCCTAGCAGTGCGCGAGCACACACCTGTCAAACTGTGACAGCACGGACTTCTCAGGCCACATGTGCTGGAGAAAGACCTCCCTCTCTAGGTTTTGTTATCCTTTAGTGGCAATTTAAAAACTGAAAGGCCACCAAAGTTTTAATTACCTTGGACTCGGTCTTTTGAAAACCAAAATGCTACAATCTGTTAAATATAAATATTGTCGGTTTTCTGTATTACATTTTTTTCTTTGAATTACTTTTTAAATTTTTTTTGGTGGCCAAAATTGGTCTTTTTTTTTCTCTCTCTAGCACAAAAAAGCAGAGATTATATATCTGGAGTATACACGATGGAGGGTTAACGGTTTAGCTAATGCTTCTAAAGAACTGCAGTTGCTCTGATCCTGATCCAATATAACTGGTCAGTACCTCTGGAAGCACGAGATTCAGTAGATCCTTAGCTGGCAGAGGTTTCAAAACCCATGCAGCCATTACAAGACATACATTTCCCACTGAAAACATACAAAACTTTGAAGGACTGAGCCCCAGAGAGGTGCTAAAGTGCTTATTCTCCCGCTCAGCATTTTAAGTTTAAAAAGTAAGCCGTTTTTACTAATTGCATTGTTCAGCATAGTGGCTCTACTGCAGCTCCGCCAGCACAACCATGGTGAGCTTCTGCTACTGTCCTGGTCATCACTGAGTTGCATTAAAATCCCTTAGCTGTTGTTTTTGTAGAAAAATGGAGAAAAAAAAGTTGTTGAAAAGTGCTTCTTCTAGGGGAGAAGAAGGAAGGTGGGTGGGTTAAGAACAGCCAAAAAGAGACAAATGTTTTAAGCCCTTCCAAACTCACCCGGGTCCATTGCAGGAGCAGAATCCTTTAGCCTTCAGCACTTTGCAATAGATGCTTTTCTGTGGGTCACTGTTAAAAACAGACATCTGCCCTGCATGGAGTGGCAAAGGCTGGAAGCGGCACCCCCCCAGCAGTGTGCTGATATTTTGCTGTAACACCGAACCCTCTGGTATCTTCGGCACCTCTCCTGTACTTTTCAGGACGTGCACAGAGAAAAGGATGGGTGAGAGAGTTTCCACAGTTATCCCACCACAGGAACTCATGGTTCATCAGCTTATAATACCACTCACTTTCATAAATTAGAAGAAAAATCTCACTGAGATGCCCTGGGGATGACTTTTTGACTCAGTTCGACTTAACTGCTGGAACGGCTTGGGCTGGTGGAGAAAACGGAGTCTTCTCACTTGGGTACTTTTCTGTCCTGGCCTTTCTTGGATCAATCTCTTCTTCCCTTTCACAATTTGTTCATATTGCTGGGGTTCGTGCACGCCAACTTTCTCTCAACTCCTTCCCATGGGAGATGCAGCTCCTACTCTGGGGTCTGCAATTCTGCTGCCGCTGGGGTGTGTTGGGGTGTGTGCTTTGGGCCAGCCTTTGTTTCCCCACTTGGAGGCAGACAATCAGCTGTAAATGTAAACCAAATAAACTTGCTTTGGCCTCTGGTCTGGGGCCAGATGTGAGATGTGGTACAGATGTGAGTATGTCAAGACGTCGTCGTGGACCCAGGATACTGGATGGGTAGAGTTGAAGAAATGCTAAAGAAACACACACCCTGTGGAGAAAGATTCATGTCCCGTTTACCACTCTGATACTGTACTTATAGGATCAGAAAGACTAGGTGTTTTTCAATTGTCTAGTTTAAGGTTTACGGTTCTTTGGGGGTTTGCGACATCTTCACCCAGGGGGCACGGGCAGCTGAGCTTTCATCGGGCTCTTGCATTGATTAAAATTTTCTCCTGCCTAATGAGTGTGTGGTCCTGAGCAAGCTGTGCTAGAAGCTGAGTGCATCCAAGTTTATTGATCAATTAGAAGCTAATTATACAATCAAAGGTTTTTCATCCTTAAAGGCAGTTGTGGATAGTTAAAATTGTGCTCAGCGCTCTTTAGGCTTTGGAGCAAAATGGCAGAAATGAATAAACTTTACAGAATTCTGAAATGTATGTGATTAGGGCTCCTGTGCTGTGTGAAATGGTGGTGAGGAAACCCAAGAGAAAGGGACCATCACACAAAGGACGTGCCAAGGTCATTTCTCACACTTCTGTGATTATTCCTTACCTTGGGAAAAAAGCCCGAATTGTCTTCTTCCTGTCCAAAGTGCAAAACCACTCTATTGGTTAGATCGCTAATTTTTTTATGTTCATGAATTTCTTCACTACTAAGAAGGAAATAAAAGCACAGTGTATAAGCTTGATACACTAATGTTTTGCAACCTAATTGCTACGCATTGCACTGGGCCTTTTGCATCTACTGAATATACATTTGATTTGCAGCATCCTTGTTCATTGGCACTGTTTGATCCCATGATGGGAAACCTCATGGTTTAGCAACCATAGAGTAAGTTTTCTGTGAGACCTGGCAACATATCATCATTTTTTTCCCTTTTCTGTCTTTAATGTTTGAGGTTTTTGTTAGAGCCACCAGTCCAAGAGTAGCCTGACAGTGCTTAATAATGATCACAGGGTCACTAATCACAAATTCCTACCAGCAGCTTGTGGAGTTGCCCCTCACGGCTCATATCTCTCTGGGGCTCCTAACCTCCAGCTGAAGTTTAGCATGCTGCGTATGGTAAATAAGCACTAACAGATAACATCTAGAGTTATTTTCAACTTTGAACATTTTTCCAAGAAATACAAAGGTCAAGTGGAGTGAAATTGTTTTTAAAAACAAACAGGCCAAGAAAGAAAAGAATTAATTGCAGGTTTGAAATAACATAATGACATCGGGAAATAGCAAACTGGATTTGTAGCTTGAAATCTTATTTCAAATGATTTATGTTCGTCATATTTCTGCTTGTAAACAGAGATTAGAGAATAAACTTAATAAATCTCCCACTAAGGCACAGAAAAGCACATGTGCATTGCTAATGTTTTAAAGGTTCCAGTTAAAGCTCTAGATTTCTCTAACAAGCAGGCACATTTTTTGTAATGAAAGACGAGTAGAAAATACTTTCCTGTGAATTAATGAGCTAATTTTTGGATTACACTCACAGCTGTAACTACACAGGCTGGCTTTGGTCATTATAATATGTTCTGATAGTCCCCCTAGCAACAAGTAAAGCAGTCTCACAAGCTAGGAACAGTTCAAAGCTTTTGATTGCACGCTGGTCCTTCAAGCTCCCAGTCACCCACTCTCTACCATCTGTGCTCTCCATCTACCAGAGCATCCACATGACAGAAGCGTGTGAGAAGGGCTACTTGAGCAATGCTTTCAAGATGTCAGCAATCAACTAACAGCAGACATTAAGAGCAACTATTACAGCCCTTGCCATCCAGGTTTGGGGATTTCTGGGTTCCTTCAGGAATGATCAAACTTAATCTCGATAATATAGAGCACAGCCTCGCCAAAAGAGATCCAGGCTTGTCATGTGTCACACTGTTTTCACAAGGCAAAAAGAAATTTTTTTTTTTTTCCCCTTCAACTTCTACATTTTGTCTACTGAAGCATTTGAAATGTAACATGTGAAGCTAACCTTGCTGCCTTTGAGCACGCAAAGCTTTAATTGGGAATCGTCTCCAAGAAGGGCCCAAAGCACTGACCTGTCGTTACATTAGCTTCACCAACGGTCAGAATTTGTGTTTCTGTTCCCAACTTTACTTCTATGAGCCTTCAGGACCCCCTCATGCCTTGTGCATTATGCACTTTCCATTAACAGATGCCACATGTTAACAGTTTTAATAGAACTTATTAGCTTTAATGGGACGGTGGTAGGGAAGCAGCAAGCAGGATGATGGATAGTTGCAATTCATCCATCAAGCAAGCTTACTTTAAATGTCTTTGTCGGTGTTTTACCTGTGTTTAAAGCATCTCTAAAGTGATCAATTAGCCAAGAACTTTTAAACAAAATTTAAACCTCAGAGCTGAGGTGCAGCCTAACAGAAAGGATGAAAGATAAATGACTTTTGTAGCTCCCCGGCATTTACACTTAATGTACGTGTAGGGGGTAATTGCATCGGTTTATAGACTTTCATTTACATTAATAAAAAAAACCCTGGTGCTCGACATGTAACAAAGTTATGTGAGAAATAACCCAAATTTTCTGTACTGCATGCTAATAAGATTCTCTTTGCTTAAAAAAGATTGTTCACGAGATGACTGTTTTCACAAACTGATAGTATAAGCGAAGGAAACTCCTTTATGATCTGGTTTTTTACTTGTTCACTCTGAATGCTGTGTGTGCTGCTGTGAAGTTTGTAAAAATGAAGTGGCTAATAATCTAACTTGCAACCAATCCACTCCGCTGTGAAATTATAGGGAAAAGGATCTTGTTACTGTGTTTGAATGTAAAGCACCATACTGGTTTTTTTTTGGAACCATGCAACTGGTTATTAAACTGAGCTCTTTCTTTGTATTTCAGATTTGTAAAGTGACAGTTTTAGAGGATTTGCCTGGGTTTGTGCTGGTGTTATTTGGAGCTATTGTCAGAGATATGCAAATGTGCAATAAGTAATTTGACTGCCTGTTGTCTAGTGATCTGGAGTAGTCATGAGCTACTCTCACTACAGGCTGTAACCCAAGAGGCAAAACAAAGCACATTCTTGCTACGGCCGTAAAACCGTGTCCTGTTGCCAGCAGACAGGTTCTATGACAAGATTATCTCAGCGAGGATCCATGATCTCTAGCCCACGTTCATTTTTTGGTTTGTTTGTTTGTAGCTAAACTGTTGTTTGGGGCAAATATTTTCATGCACTGCACACTTCTTGCAAAACCCGGTCTTCGTGAGAGGCAATGCTAGTGTAGCTTTAGCCAATATGTTATTTGGCCACATAATGGGAGCAGTACCTGTTGGTAGAGCATCAAGAGTAGAAATGGTCTTAGCTTGCATTTCACTCATCCAACTCAGCCTTCTCCTAAAATTTTGGGGATATTCAGAGGAAGGCTTTTGAAATGAATACACTGACAGCAAGAGCATTGGTGCATCGGAGTTCAGGTCTGATTCCTCGTACTTCTTCTTGAAAATGATTTTTATTTCTTATTTTTCTGAAAGGTGCAATTGTTGCTCTGAGCAAGAATGATTCTGTTATTTAAATCACAGAATATGCGTAAGGGTTTATTTATATCTAGGCAGTTCCTTAAATGGGAAACAATGCACTGGTGTTTGTTCTAATGCATTATTAATTTCAGTCTGCTGGATTTCTCTTCTTCTAGAGTATGAACCTATTGTCAAGAAACAGCAGAATTTTGTATACATTCAGATATATACAGATTCCCAAAGTTTGAAATGGTGTGATTTGTGCTCTTTGCAATATATTTACCCAGAAAGGTTTGGCTCGGTTGGAGCAGTGCGTTCCTAGTTTTAAACTCAGTTTTGGTTTTGACATAAGAAGACCAAGTGACAGAAGGTCACGTTTGGAGCCTCTGACTCAGTTGGAACCAAGATCTTTCTGCCTTTGTGCTTGTTGCTCAATGTGCTGCAGAGCAGCTTGAGTGCCTACGGAGGAGAGGATGCCTGTATAGGACACCTCACAGAGATCAGCACAGGGACGTGTGAAGCAAGTGATGGAGATACAGTGGCCTTTGTGACCTTCCTGTATAGAAAAGGCCAGATAGTCATCGTTAGGAAAAGCATCGAGAGCCTCTAGTTTTGTAGAGTGAATTTCTGTGTGTGTAACTTCATGCGTATGGTACAAGGAGAGGGAAGACTTGTTCACAGGTCTGGTCTGTTGTCTGTAGACCAGATCTGAAGACCTGCCCCTCTGTGGTTATAAGAAAATCTAAGTCCAGGTGATTGAACCCACTATAGTAACTGCTTTTTAATTTCAGTTTTAAAGGGGACACGAGCATGTTGGGACAGCTCTTCAGCTCTTTAAGTGCAGCTTCTGTTCATCTGAAAGCAAATGCACAGATTTAAGCAAGTCTGGACTCTGAGCATTTACTTATTAGCTACGTGTCAGCTACAATTTTGTAACAATAAAATCACACTACTTTCCGAAAAAAAGCCACATTGCTCCTATGCCATATCTGCAAACAATTAGTCAAAAATCATACTTGTTTGAACTGTAATCATCTTAATCTCCCTATGCTAGAAAATTCCTAACCCTTGAGCCAATATTGTGACAGTTAGTTTATAATTTGATAACACAGGCATTCCGTATAACAACACTGCTCTGGATGCGGAGTGTCCTTTAATCAAGCGCAGGGCTGGAAGCAGAAATTGTAGATGCGTCGGTCTCATAAGTGAGAAGGAGCCATCAACACCAATTTGCTCTGTGGAAAGCACATAGTCAGTCTAAAGTGTGTCTTTTTGTTGTTTTTTTTTTTCCTCTAGAAACTACCCATAGTGCTCGTACCAGCGCGCAGAGGGGCTTGCCCTTGCCCTGCTGCTTCCTCTCTGCCCTTCTTTCCCTGTCTGAATGGGAGCAGATTTCCACAGTGCCTGATTAAGGTAAGGTTTGCAATTGCATCTGGAATGAGTGGAAGCAGCGATGGTCCTTCAGGAAACACACGAGTGGTGGTGACAGCTACGTGTTAATTTTTTGTGCAGCCCATGAAGTAAATTCGGCACGGCTCTGAAATAAGCACAGTTCCTGGGCTAAAGAGCTTCTTCCCCATGATTTTGTCTTCCCTAAAATTTGTTCTAACCTCCTCAAACCCTTGAGGAGGTTTAGGTGGATGCTGCTTCTTGATTGTGGTACCGATGACGTTCATTTCTCAGCTAACAGCTTTGCTCTGCCTGAAGGTGTTAAACCTTGACAGACCCGCTGTCCTGCAGAAAACAGGATCCTCGCACACCTCGGAGCCAAAAAATGGCTGCAGTGCAACCGAGGTCCAGCTTTTGCAGTCGTCAATTGCTTTGCGAGCAGTTGTGATTGAAATAGTTGTGGGTTTGCTTTTCTTCTTCAAAAAAACCCGAGCACTTAAGTATTCCAAATTAATGCACAGTATTTTTGATGTAAATTCTACCAAGGGTGTATCGACACGGACAACACTGTCCTCTAGTGATACCTCATGGTGTGTGATATGCTTGGCATTTACTGGGAATGGTGTTCCTGGATTTCTCAACAACAGGCCTCACAGTGAGGGGTGCAGGACCTCCGGTGATCACTCGCAGGGAAGAAGAGGAAAGCGAGACCGGAATGAATGCAGCGTTGCTTCCTCAGGACTTGGCTGTGACGACGCTGCTGGCAGATTCTCGGCTTCTCACAGGAAACCTGAGGCGCTCCGACTGGCGTATCCCAGCAGCAGCTGAAGCCAGCAGGTCCATACCTTTGCTCTGTTCTTCCTTTTCATTCTGGCATGAGTTCCTCATCTCTGTTCCCTTTTGGGTGGTGAAGTGCTGGGGTCTGAACCCTGAGCCCTGAAGTGAACTTGACACCTGGATGAATTTCACAACCAGGTCAAAGGGACTAGGGCTGCCCAGGTGCCTCCTGTTGTAATCCCGGGCAAGACTGGCTTGGCCTCTGTGTTTGCCACCAAGAAGATCTTTTAGCTCTGCTGCTGGCTGTGACCCAGCAGACACTCAGTGGTGGGGACATGTGTCATACCAGACCTTGATGTGAGGGCTGGGCCCCTTCTATTGTGAGAGGGCCCTCCAGGAGGGGAGGCCAGGCCAAGCACACCCTGAAAGGCTGAGAACTGAAGTAGAAATGTGAAACAGCTGCCAGTTAGATGGGGATTAGCGGGTGGAGATAAAAGGCCAATAGAGCTCCTTCTTAAGGAGCTGCTGCTGGAGGGGTTGGTGAGAAGTTTTGTGGAGTCAAAGACAATGAGGGTAATGGACTGGGTGATGTATCCTTCTGGTATTTGTTGGATTGGTTTGTGCCTGGCTGTGTTGGGATATGGGGCATGGTTGATATCTCCTTATGTTATTGTATTTCTGGCTCAGTTTGCTTTTGCTTCTGTTGTGTCACCGGCAGTGGGTGGGTTTATTGCTTCCTTTGCTTCCCCCCGTGGTCAGCCAGGCTATAGCATTTTTGGGGTCTGTAGAAATACATAATAAAACCTGTGTGAGTTTCTCTGTGTGCTTTCTGCTGATGGCTGCGGCCTTTTTGCTGGGCCTTGTAGTTAGCAAAACAGATGGACACATCCAGCTATCTCTTTTTTGAAGGAAGGATTGCCCCTATGATGCCCAGGAGCTGTGCAGAACAGAACTGTGCCAAGTCAAGGCAAACACAGAGATTTGGTGACTTTGGCTCATCACTGACCTAGCCAGGGGAAGGTGGCATCTGGTCCGAGCTATGTCTGAAACAGTCCTGAGCTTTGTTAGAAGTGCTCAGACTGTGGCTCAGCCAGTGCAGGTCTTGTGTGAGTGAGCTGGTTTGGGAGTTCTCCCACTGGCTTTTGGTGGACCCATTCAGGGTGTAAGGTGTGCACACTCGTCAGGGTGTGTTTTTTCGGTCGAAGGCCTTAGGGTTAATACAATTCAGCAAACAAGTGCTAAGAGAAAAGAGCCACAGGTTTAGTGTTAATCATCCTTTCTTGTAGTCTGGCATCAGTCTGGCATCGGGAGGCCCCCCATCCCCCTAGGACG